>OY744495.1:10673224-11134550 GCA_963556185.1 Pseudopediastrum boryanum
GTCACCAATGGGTGCGGTCAGCATCTCTGTTGCTCTGTGTTGCTTGGCTGCTGAGAAAAGCAGGGGTCTTGCAAGGGAGACAGCGGAGGCATTTTTGCTGCTTTTTAAGGGGGTAAATGCTGAGAACTGCCAGCAGGCACAGGTGCCCTTTCTTTACTGTTTAGGGGCAGTACCATATAGACCAGGTGTGAAGCAGGTGCAGGGGCTATACCAGTTCAATGGCAGGGCAGGTGGGGGTAGGCAGGGCATGCGAGAAGTTGGGGCAAGTGCAAGGCTGAGCTGAGAGGGCTGTGGGAGGGGAGCAGATGGGGTGTGGGGCTGGCAACCACAGGAGGGGCAGAGGTGGAAGGGGAGAGCCAGGTTAAAAAAAGCAGGAGGGCTATAGGAACAGGGGGGAGGCTTGCTGGTCTGCGTTTGCGGCTAAGGCTAAGGCTGGCTGGCTGGCTTTTATATAGAATATTTATAGGGCACGCCCGGGGCTCGAACTCGGGACGTCTCGCGTGCGAGGCTACTTGTGGTACCACTTGGGCATACTAACTGCAGCACATTGATGCTCTGCCTGTTTACTTTCTTAAACATAAATGGTTGTAAATCAGGTCTTGCTGCTGCTGCTTAAACCCCAGCCTTATGTTCCGGCCAAAACTTTTGCAACCAACTGTAGGCGGGTGGGTAATTTACCCACCCACCTATGTGTTCTGGGCTCCGAATGGTAGTGGGCCTATCTATATTAGGTAAGGGCCCGCTCCCTTAACATATGCAAGAAGGGATTTCCCCCCTTCTCTGCGTAGTTCTCTCTCTCTCTCTCTCTGCCAGACTCATCAATGGCCAAAGAGATGCCTCCACATGACCTTGCCTGCCATACTGAGTGGGCAGTAAGAGCAGCCATTTCTGAACCTGAGTCCTAACGAGGTGATGTGCTCCTGTGCGGATATGAGTATATGAACCTAACATGGGCAGGCCTGCTAAGTTTGAACAGAACAGCACTCAGACTTGCTTGCCTCGTGTCCTTTTGGAGATTAAGTAACATTACCACCCAGTCAGGGTTTTAGGGGTTAGGTGCTCATAGGAAACTAAACCTAATGACCGGCCCAGAGCTTCTGCAGGTCAAACGACTGTCGCCTGAAACCAGCCACCATGATGCTTCACTACAGCTCCCGTCACACTGCTGCTTCTGTTACCCTCTCCCTTGCTGTGGGTGCTGCGCTTCACTGCTGCTGCTTTTGGCAAAATATGACAGCAGAGCACCTCAATTTTCCAGCCATCTTACCCAGCCGAATCTCCACTTGTCAAGCATCTCTCACATGCTGCTGCCGCGGCTGTTGTTCACCCACCCTCGACTTCCCCTGCCCTCCCCCCGCTGGTGCCTCTCCTTTTTCTTCTTCTTCTTCTTCTTCTTCATCTGCTGCTGCTGCTGCTGCTGCTGCTGCTGCTGCTGCTGCTGCTGCTGCTGCTGCTGTGGCTACTAATCAAACCAGGGACTCCTGAAGAGGCTAGAAAGGGCAGTCCTGCTGCTGTTGCTATGGCTACTATTAACCCACCACTCCTCCTCCTGCTCATCCTTGTTGCCTCCTGGTCCTATCCCAGCAGCTGTGGGTACTATTAAATTCCCCTGCCCTAGTCCCCTGCTGCTGCTGTGTGTACTATTGATCAATATCTCCTTCCCCCACCCCTCTCCCCTGCTGCTGCTGCTGCTGAGGTTCTCCCCCGCCACCCCTCTCCTGCGATGTAAGATACAGCGCCCCTTCCTTCAAACACAGCACAGCTCTTGCACCACCCCAAATATCTGCCCCCACCAATACCGCCGGTTGACCCGCAAGCCCCATCTGCTTCAACCCCCTCAGGTGTGTCACCCCAATCCTCTGTGGCGGCGTCACCAGCAAAGTGCCACCTAGCCGCTTATCTCCCAATGTCAGTCTGAACTCACTCGCCTTGACTCTATGCACTTGAAGCTTCATCTTCTGAACATGAGCCTTCCCACCACCAGCACTGCTGCTACTGCTGCTACTGCTGTTTCTTTCTGCTCGTCTCCTCCCTGCGCCACCGCCCCTTTGACCACCCGCACTTCCCCCAAGACCCCGCCGCTGCCACAACCGATGAATTGGGGGTACGTTTCCCCCACTACCCCCTCCAGAACCCTGCCCACTACTAAACCCTTGCTCAGGGCTGAGGTTTAGCCCGTTAAACCCCTCCTGCCACCTCTTAGGGTCAGCTGCACCCCCATCAGGAGTAAAGAGACCCGAGAGGTGTGAAGGTGGAGTAAATGGAGGATACCCACTCCCAGTACTGCTACTCCTGCTGCTATGGCTGCTGTCGTCTGAATGATGTTGTAACCCGTCCGACAGATTGCCGCTGCTACTGGCAATTGAATCTGGCTGTATATGCTGCATGCTGCTACTGCTACTGCTTTTTGATGGATCTAATCGGCCGGATCTATACGATAACCTTGGTCTAGAGCCCCTGCTGCCTCCTACATCCCCTGGGCCACCCCCTCGCCTCCCAGGTTTCTGTAACAATGGACCATCTGGATCTATCTGAATTACACCATAATAACCAGCATACGACTGGCCAACTACGGTGCGCCTGTTACCGGGGCCACCCCCACCTTCACTGCTACTGCTGCTGCTACTGCTGGTGTCGAGGCTCGCACTGTCCGTTGAACCGGACCTGCTGCCGCTGCTGCTGCTAGTACCACTACTGTACCTTTCTCCAGAGTCAGCAGCAGCAGCAGCAGATACACCAGCTACGTCACCGTTCTGCTGCTGTTGCTCTTGCTGCTGCTGCTGGGCTGGTCCTCCGGGGTGTGGTGGCGACACCCCCTCCTCCTGCTGCTGCCGCTCTTGCTGCTGCACTTGTCCTCCAGCAAACGGCGCCACCCCGTCCTCCTCCTCCTGCTGGTCTTGCTGCTGCTGCTGGGGTTGTCCTCCAGCAAACGGTGACACCCCCTCCTCCTGCTGCTGCTCTTGCTGCTCTTGCTGCTCCTGTTGTGCCTCCATGTTATCCCCTGTGTCGCACACCATCCCCAAGAGCCCTGCTGCCTCCCAATTCATCATGCTAATGGAAGAGGACAAGTCCAGTAGGCCAACCAAAGGAGCACTGCCATTGATGGACACGGGTAAACATACTGCACCAGCTGCAGCAGCATAAGACAGAGGAAGCCTTGGATGTGGATGAGTCACATTAGCTCTACGCAATTTCAGGGAGGTGAAGGATGTGTAAAATCCAAACTTGCTCAGAAATGGGAGACAGCAGCATAGCACGAAATGTGTGACCATAGTTCTGCCGCCACAAGGCATCATCAGCAGCATAAGACAGAGGGAGCCTAGTGGATGAGTCACATTAGCTTCAAGCATTTTTGCAACGGCGCAGGATGTGCATGATCTAATATTGCTGCGATACAAAACACAGGAAGACAGTCTTTATATTACCATACAGCTAAACCTAGCTCTTCTATGCTTTGAAGCGCATGGCAGGTTGGCATATAGATGCCCGCTGCACAAGAGCCTACCTCTACAGGCAGGCTTAGGAACTACACCTGCAGATATGGCCTGATATGCAAGCAGCAGCTGGCCAACGAAGCTCGCTACTCGGTTACAGCTGAATTCCTGCCCATTGCTTCTTCTTCTGCTACAAAGTCATGACATGTAGGCAGACCCGTAGAGTATAAGCTGCTATAAGAGCGGAGTTAGGAGGGAGAACTTACCTCGTGTGTATCTGCAAGGAATCTTGACCATTTGTGTTGTATCTAGCAGCCCAGCAGCGGCATGGCCAACTGGATGGAATGACAAGCTGTTGGATTGGGGGTCAATGTCCAATTCAAACCTACAAAAGGAACAGGCCTCATCATTTAGCACCCTTGTCTATATGTCAAGAAGTTAGTGGGCAAACTTCCATGCAACACTCTGCAGGCTGAATCCAGAACACTTTGGGTGACAAGCACATTACAATAGCGAAAGCTAACATGCAGAGCAGAAGCACAAGCTAAGTTTGCTTCTTCCACAGAACCATACCAATGCAGCAGGCAGAGCATCTAGAGATCAGCAGGTGGGTCGTTGCTATGTTCGTTATTGCCCTCCTAGTAAATGCTGCCCCAATCATATGCCAAGGTGCTTGACCTTCATAAACTATGAGTACATATGCTGATATGGCGGTCAAACCACATGCTCAGCACATCATAAAAGGTATTCGGGTTCGTATGGTTGTGGTGTCAGCTAGGGCCTTTTCAACTGCATCCAACACTCATCACAAGTTTTCCCTTATTCGTTCTTGTTACAGATAGTCATTCATTGATCTGCTTACCTTCTCAACACCTTGATCCCCAGGAGGCCTCCCACTTCTGTCCGCCGTGGCCCCACTGTTACTTCTGACACCGTGGCAGTCAAAGGGGGAAGCTTGGTGGTACCTAATAGGGAAAGTGCAAAGGGGAAGGGCGTAAGACAGCTGAACAATGGATTGGGACAGCTTGAAATGCTTCATCTATAGCCGATGAAGCATTAAAGAAGGCGAAGCCACTTGCACTGCATCAACAATGTGTTCACGGGAAGAATCAAAATTACGATCAAATCTAAAAAGCATTCAGGTTGTGTGAAAGGTTTGAGGCATGAGCAAGCATGTATGGGTTTTAAAGCAGGATGAAGGACGTATGAATAGCATGCATGCAGGTGTGAGTGTCAACCTTGGAGAGGAGAGCAGCACAGTGGTAGTTACTACAGTCTGATAGCTTGATAATGTGCCACCAGTTCAAATGCTGGTTGGCAGTGCTGGTCCTTCCAAGGTCCGTATGTAGCAAGAAGTGTACAGGTCACACCCATCCATCCATTCTGCCCAACCTGTACTTGACATATGCCCGCCCATGCCCGACCTATGCCCTACCAAGCCTAGCCTTGTTCATTCTCCTTACCTAACCACATCTCAGGCAGCGTCACCCTTTGACGGATAGTTGGCCCACTAGCTACCACCGTCCTTACAATGTCCCCATCTGCAGGCCCTAAACCCAGCCTCTGCCTGAATTCCGGGATGATCATGGCGTTATAGGTCATAGCTTCTAAGAGGAAGTCGATAAACCCCACTCCATCAACATCTACAGGGACTGTGAGGTAGCGGCGGAGACGTTTGCGACCTGTGAAGGTTAGGCGGAGGGGGAAGCGGACGACGGAAGCCTTTTCGCGAAGGCGGCAGGAGGCGAGGAGATTTAGGAGGGTTGCATGGTCTGCAGATTCTGGAGGGTTCTCACCTGGGGGTTGGCAGGAGAAGGAGAAATTATCGTTATGAGCATGGCCAACTACAGGTGTGCGCGTGATGTTGGATTATGCGACATACTGCTGGATCCTCTTCTAGACGACCTTCTGCTGTGCCCTACCGGCGAAGCATTCAAGCATCGTTCTATTGCTGTCTGCTTACCAAGCTGCTTCAGTGCCTGGATCAGGTCCGGAGTTGATAGATGCTGCACAGATCTGGTCTCTACATCAAGCATTGCCTGCGGAAGTGCAGGTGAAGGTACCAAAGCTCTCTGCCGAACAACCCGCAATCTGACAGGGGGTAACCGTTGGCTAGCCTGCCGTGGGCCCGCTCTTGTGCCATGACGGCACCAAGAGGCTAGCATTTAAGTGTCTGTTAGGAGTCTAGATATGAACCCACTTTCATCCAGCTCGCCGGTTGGTGCTGTGTTTGGGAAAGCATGCAGGACCAGGAGGACCAGCTATCGCAATTGTCCACCATAGGCATGGGTATGGATGTTCTGCTCAGCCTGATAAGGGCAGCAAAGAGTAAACAGACCCTAATATTTGCCTCTACCGAGGACGGAGTTCTAGCTGAGTGACACAGGCAGTACGCCGTACCGCAAATGCAAACAAGGCGACATATGCTTGCAGTCGGGCAGCTATACGACTGACTGAAGGCTTCTACATTGTTTTACCGTCACGGTGGAACCTTTGTGCACCTTTACAAGTATCAAGCTTGAGTCAGGACGGCTTTCATCTGCCAGGCTAACCAAGCCAGACGAGGCTAGGAAAGCACTGACGCTGCCCTGGACCAGTTCAGGAACGTACATTACTGCTACTCTCAGATCTGGTTCACTACTACCTCTCTAGAGCCTTGACACAGGGGGCACACACCGGTATTACGTCCCGTGTGTGGCGGCCAAAGCAGACATGGCAGCGGTTGGTGCCCTAACAAAGCCCACGCAGCATATTTATCCCAGCGGATAACCATTTGACCAGCCCAATGTCTCTTCCTGACTGGCCGTCCAGCCATGTCCGGCTCATTAGGCAGGCCTTACCGCAGACCACCGTACAGTGCCTCTGCAAGGACGCAGAAGCTATCTCACACGCTCCCAACTACTGGGTCCCCAGGGTACGCCTCACTCTCCTCCATAAATCCCATGTGCAACCCTTATATCTTCCGAAACCTTCCTGCGGCATTAAGCACAGCAGCAGCACTGATCGCATCCAGTAGTCTGCCTGCGATGATGGAACAATCATTACAACATAATCAAAAGTAATAAAGTGGCCTATACTCTTGCAGGCAGTATTGGAAGCTGGAGAATCAGCCTGCAGGACTCCTGCAGAACTAGCCATCTGTCAGTTGTACCAGTCACATTTGAATCGCCACCAGCAGCTGCCTCCTAACTGGCAAGGAGCAGAATACTGGGTGCAGGTAAGCCAGTGTAAAAGGAAGTTCTATTGAGGAAAGGTGGCTGAAAGTCGGTTACTAAATAGTCAGTCCTACCAAAACTTGCCAACACAGTGTGAGGCCCCATTGATCACTGTACACATAGGAAAATGTGGGTTTTAAAAGTGCCCACCAGCCAGGCTGTGTACATCAATCTGTGTGATCGCGGCATAGTGAACAAGCCATGGCTGTTGAAGTGAGACCAGCTCGCATTTGCAGTGGCATGAGCATGGATGTGGCATAGCAGCAAGAGCTGGATTTGTTTTGCCACCCCTTTGCTTTGTGGGCTGGCTTCCTGTGCGTGGAGTCTTGCATGCACAAGACACTGGGCCACGGTCCAGGGCTAGGCTTTAGGGTTTAATCCTAACCCTCAACACATGCACAAACACGCCAAAGTTTCCCCTCCCTTCCCCTCAACAGCTGCCTGGTGTTTGTTGCTCCATGTACTGCAGGTATATGAGCCTGGCAAAGGTTTAAGCTTCCACTTTGATAAGGATGAAGCAAAACTGGTGAGCAGTGGAGAGATGCATCACCCCATTCTATCATCGGTGCTGTACTTGACTGGAACTTCAGCAGATGGAGGTAGTAGAGAAGGTGAGAGGAAATGCACTGTTAGTGGGCAACCACCATGCCAGGCCATTGCGGAGGAGGGGGGGTGTGGGGAGTAGGGGCATGAGCCAAAGGAAGACATGATGTGTGTGCCTTCTGGGGGCGAGGTGTGGTGTGGGAATTGGAGACAGGGGCAACAAGGCCAAGGGTACGAGGAGATGGCCAGTTTGGGAATAGAGACAGGGGAGAGAGGGCCAAAGGTACGGAAGTTATGCCGTTATGATAGTACTCGGTTATGCGCCGTGCAACTGGCTGCCCAGTATCTTCTCCAGCTTTGATTGAGCTGTTGTAATTAGGTGTGTTGCAGGGACTGATGAATGTCATGCATGGACGTAAAGCATGACAAGCCCAAGGCACATAACAGTCATTTTGTACTCCATTGCCCAACATGCACCCGTAACTGGACTAAACACACCTTTCTGCCCTGTTGCTGTTCTACCCCCCCCCCCCCCGCCTTCTTCAGGTCCAACTGTTATTCTTGACCAGCTTTATGATAACAGCAGCAGAACCCCAGTACCAGAAGACCCTGACAGATGCTTGCTGGTATACCCGAGGCAAGGGTCTTACTGCTTGTTTGATGGGAGGCTGGGGCATGGGGTTTTGGATAGCTTCAGTAGCGCGCAGAGGACAACCATGTTAGTGAATTGGTGGGAGAGCCAGCCGGAGTCTGTGGCTGTGCTGAGAGATGAGGAGATCGGAGAGAGGGGCATGACTCGGATGGAAAGCAAGAAGGAGCAGCAGGCGGAGCAACAGCAGCAGAAGGAGGAGGAGGAGCAGCAGCAGCAGCAGGAGGAGAAGGAGCAGCAACAGGAGCAGCATGCCAAGCAGCAGCAGGCATCAAGAAGTGTTGAAGAGAGCCGGCACTTGGAGCAGGAGCAGCAGTTGCAGTGTGAAACGCAGGAACCGCAACCATCACCATCACCACCATCACAACATGCGCAGGGGACGGGGCCTCAACAGCTGGAACAAGGGGAGCAGGGGCAGCAGGAACAGCAAAGTGATGGACTACCAAGCACTTCCTGTCAGCAGACATCAGAAGCCAGGTGGAAAGGACCAAAGCTTTCAAACGGTCCAGCAGCAGCAGAAGCAGCAGTAGCAGCAGCGGAAGGTGCAGAGGGGTCTGACATTGCACATGCCCAGCAGCAGCTGTCATCCTTGGGCATATCAGATGGCGGTACTGCTGCTGCTGCTGGTGGTGGTGGTGGTGGCTGGGAGAAGCGGTTGTGGGCAGTACAAGGGGATGAGGCGGTACATGTTGTGAAGTACCATGCAGACAGAGGGCCTGTACTGGTGAGTGCAATTTATCCTGACTGATGGACTTATACACTTGTCTTATGCAGTATCAATTTGTTTGGAGTATCTCATCAGGCAGTGTAGGCAGGCAAGTTGTCCCACGTCACCGTTCTTTGCAACATGTGGGGGCCTACGTGCACTTTAGCTTGACACTCGCATTGTAAGCTGCTGTTGGGGTAGGTTATATATGTTTTGAACTCAATTCATGCTAACATGGGAGGTACAACATGCCCAATGTCACTGTAATAATCAAGTATGTAGAAGTTACTGCTTCATGTCCATATTTCATTGCGGGGTGCTGTTGGAAGCGGAACCATGGACCAGCAAAACCTTCTAGAAGACTTCCAGTTAGCTGGTTTAGCATTCATGAAGCGCTACTGATCAATAACCGAAGGAAGCCGTGATGCTGCTGCTGCTGGCTGCGGTTATGCATGATTTGGTAAAGAAATGACACCGCAACAACACTACCACTTCAACGTAGAAGGGGGGTTGGGTGGTGTACTTAGCATAAACTGGGAAGCTTGACTCCTTCCCCTTGCTGTTACGTGTCTTTTTGTTGCCACAGGTCGACACTTTGCTCGCCATGCATGGCCACAAGCTTACAGGAGAGGCAAGTAGAGATGTCATTGCTTTGGAACACCCTGGGGGCATGTTGTATCCTCTGGAGGATCAAGAGCAGTACGAAGCTCTAAGGGGAAGCTGTGGTCAAGCTAAACCGCAGACGGCTGCAGCTTTTGTTCCCGCCAGCATGATGGCTGATAGTAGCAGTGATGACGGAGAAGGAGAAAGTAACCAGTGAGAGCACCGCGGCGGAAGGCAGTGGAGGCTGGGTGAAGAGAAGGATCGCAAAACCTAGCTAATTGTAATGGACTATCTTGGCTTCACGAGAAAAAAAGGATGGCACTCCTTGTTAGTTAATGAGGTGACGGTTACTTGGCAGGGTGGGAGTCCACCTGGTGTTTGGGCCGGACTGAACCTGCTGACACTCTACCTGGTCAGTCACTGCACGGCAAGACTCTGCTCAGGAAGACGGTTCTGCTCAATCAGGTAGAGCTAGAACATATTGGATGTAATATGCTACTTCCGGGCTGTAAATGCGGGCGCCCCGATCATCGATAGCTTCTCGTCTCAAAGCATGGAAGTTGAGACCGCCGCCGCATGCGAAAAGGGGTCAAGACAAAGTCAGCCGCGATTTCGAAGCCCCGGTGGCAACTTGACTGCTCCCACATGGAATACTCTGATAAGGCCATTGGTGTATAGCATTCAGTAAATTTGACTTGCACGGATCCGGCTAACTATCGCGCATGATCCTCGACACCGGATCAGCTACGGTGAAGTAGAACAAAACACAGCCCCGTTCATTTAAACTTGGTTAGTTCAATGCATAAGCAAACCAATTTTTACTCTTGCTCAGAACATGATACATCACTTATAATGCAATGATGTGTTTGAGTGGCCTCGACCGCTGGTGACATGAGGGCATGTCGGGACATGACGCCTCGCTTCCTCAGCCAGGAAGCCTCAGTAGGTTGCTCGTGTGTTCTTATTAGATTTTAACAAAAATATGTGGCAACCGCAAGAGTTGCGCTGAAAGACACAGTCAGCAGAACTGAGTCTCAATCTGCACTGGAGGCTGAGCCGACTGTGCTTAGTCAAGGATCTTAACTACATGCGGTGACAGGCACAAGCCCTTGCCTCCAAACATAAACGTTGCGATCATACAGTTCTGCCATAGATACAGACAAAACATACTTACAATTTGCTCATTCAAACCATGACTTGTAGGCCCGCCCTGCACGGGCTCATTGAAACTACTAGCCGCCTACTTCAGCTCACTAAGGTTGTGGCTGTGCATGCTTCATTGATCAACTCCACAGCAGCTGGTACACGGGCTATCACTACATCCTGGAGCTGGGTCCTGTCTTGCTCAGACTTAACCAGCTGGCAGAAGGTCACCAGCTGCTGCACAATGCTGCCTGCTAACTGTCTTGCTGCTGGGAGGCTCTTTAGCACTTCCAACACAGCCAGCCAGTTGTTGCTCATCATAGCCTTCTCTATCAACGGCTCGATCTTATCTACTGGCAACTCCTTTGCCTGCTGCAAACTCAGCACCACACGCCTATCACCGCAGCCCCCCCACTCGCCGTACACTACTCCTCGTGTACGCAGAACCATCATCTCCCCCATCAACACCTGATAGACAACATCCATTGCGTACTCCTTGCTGAACCCATAGATGTCCACTGGCCGAACCCTAAAGCTGTGCGGGATGTAGACTGCCACTTTGAGAAGATCTCTCTTGGTGCTGTGCTGTAGAGATGGAATAGCTGCTCTGCTGGTGATCTGGGAGGCAAGTTTTGCTGTTGAGCTGCAGGTGAGCTGCTTGGCAGAGGCTGGATTCGTCCCCGCCTTGGAGCAGATGAGGTGCAGGACATTCTGAAGGAGAGTCACCGGGAGCTTCTCAAGTAGTATGGAGATACACTTCATGGGCAGGCCCATCCCCATGATCTGCTCCACCTTGCCAGGGCTTAGCTGCAGGGTTAGGGGGAGCTTGAGAAGGTACCCAAAGCAGCCAGTATCCCTCCTCATCGCCGCCTCCCTTAGCGGATCCCCCATCTGATCTGCTGTGAAGTCATCAGCTGCTGGGGTCCTGAGCAGTTCCTTGAAATAGCCCTCCACTTCCTCCTCGGCTTCATAATCATCATCATAACCATAGCTCGCATAGCCGTAGTCATGATGCTTTGCACACATGTGCAACAAAGCTTCGCCTCTACGGCAAGCGGCTCGCCACTGATGAGCGCCTGCAGGTAGATGTACACAGCGTCCCAGGAACCTGCAGCTGCCTCTGCGAGCTGCAGAAGCTCCTCCTGAGTGAAGCTGTGTGCAGCTGGTAGTTGCAGGAGGAGCTCGATGCTGCGTGCCAAGTCCCACAACGGAGTGACTGCTGTAACCGCTGATGCTCCCGCTAGCTGCAGCAGCTTGAAGATCTGGCTCTGGGACCATGCTGTTGCTGGTGTGGGAGCTGATAAGAAGGTCGGTAATGGGGCTGATGCTGATCTCTTCTGGGTTGGAGAGAGCTACCGCCATAAGGTTGAAGCAGTCATCAGGGGAAAGGACCTGCAGCTGCTTCTTGCTGAGCTTCTTTCCCTGGCAGAGCTTCTCCATGGCTGGGGGAAGGCTGGGGGCGAGGCCTTGGTCCTGAATGACCTGAACCCATGATAAGGGGCTGCATGTGGAGTATAAGGCTGCTGAAACCACCAGCTCTGCTGATAGGCGTGCACCAGCGGAGATGAACAGGTCTGCTAGGATATCGTGGGATCCGGACGATAGCAGGGCTCCCTGAAGCTCAAGATGGGTAGAGAGAGGCCGGATGATGCCCCAGGCTTTGATGCCCTGCTTCAGGAGCCAGCTGATTTTGGCGAGGTTGCAGAAGTCCTGGCCAATGCTACTCTGCTTGACTTCGTTGGCTGCTTTCGCAAGGAGCTGCCTGGCAAACGCTTTGTTGGCGATGAGGGTAGTAACGCCATGTGCATGCAGGTCCTTGGAGGCTTGGCAGAGGGAGATGAAGGAGTCCAGGTCGAGGAGTGGGCTGCAAAGCTGGACAAATTCTTGAGGGGGCACGAGGTCACTATTTGCTATGACAATAGCACTACTTAACCTTGCTATAATATGAAGTGATGCCAGCGTTCTCCAGCTCAACGAGGTAGACACGGTTCATAACACGGTTCAAAGCCTTTCATACCACTCTGACATCTACACGGTTATCATTTCCAAAAGGAAAAATGATGGTGGATACTCGAAAGGTTTATAAATGGTATCCGCTAATCAGATACACGGTGCTGACTCAATCGCTCTATTGTGTTCCTGTGACCACTCCATCCCGTCAAATAGAGACTTTTGAGCAGCAGACCGTGCTGGTGCACAAAAACTTCGCACACCCTTTCCCTTAAGCGACTTCTATTGCAATCCAGCCACGCGGACGCGTGCATACATGTCTATCTTAAACGTGTGGTCGGGCTGCAGTCCGGCCCATCGACGTGGCCGGTCGGGTGAGTCAGAGTGAGTGGAGGACTGGGGTGACACGCCTGTCATGTTGCTGTTCCATGAAGGTCTTACTGCCTTCAATCTCATGCACAGGCTGAATGGTTGTGTGCCCTGCCACTGCGTCTCTTGTCTTCTCGTTTAGCCTCCATGTTCAACCTGAGCCTGTGAACCTCAACGCAGAAAAGGGCCCTTTTAAGTACCTTCAAGCAATTATGTGCCACCTCGAAATCTGAAGAAGTTATACAGCTAATCGTAGCCTGAACACAGGCTGGGTTCGGGGTTGCTCGCATGCCGACTCAATCTCAACAAGCTGATGAACTCTCTGAGAAGCTAGCCAAACTAAAGCGCGCCTTCTATGATGCAGCGCGAAAGAATGTGGAGCTGCAGCTGCAGGAGGCTGCCATCATGTCAGTAGTACGCGAACGCAGGGCCTGGCTCACCCTGCGCATGAAGCTCAAGACGAGCTGCCCGGGTTCGGCAGCCGCTGCAGTGCTTGCTGCGGAGACCGAGATTTCAGCCATGCTCTCCGGTTTGAACCTTTCAGACTCAGCGCCGTTGGATGTCAATAGCGGCTCGCCTGACATCAGCAGCAGCACCCCAGGAACAAATGGGGCGCCCTCAGCCCCACAGCAGACACAGCTGGAGTACGTGCGCAGCCAAGTCGCCCCAGAAATGATTCAGCAAGTCAAAAGCTGGACCCATGAAGACTGCAACAGAGCATGCACTCAGTTTGTGCGGGATGCCTGTTCCCTTCTGCAGCAGATAGACCAAGCTCCTACCCCCGAAGCAGCAGCAGCCTCCTCCAAGCAGCTAGACGACCTCGTAGCCTACTGCTTTGGCCGCACTGTGGTGGCCCACATCATGAACCCTGGCCTTGTTAAAGCAACAGTAACAACACGCATGGACACCAATGCTGCGGTTTCTGAACCTGGTGGGGAGGTTTGGAGGCCTTCTGTGCAGGCAATGCAGCTCTCAGATTCCCAGAGGCAAACCATCACATCAGCATATGCAGTATACCTCCGTGCTGTACCTGAGCGTCAACGGAGGCAGCTCTTGCAGAAGCTATCATCAGCATCAGAGGCAGAGCCTTGGACGTTGAGCATGGAGCCTGTCAACGACCCACATGAGCTGTTGCAGGTTCGTGGTGGCAGCATAAAATCATATGTGCTCCCCGTTGTGCATGGACAATATATGGCAGTTGTTATTGGCAGGTCACTTGCATTGAATGAGCTGTCTGGTCCAGTTGTGTTGCAGCCTCTGGAGAGCAGTACCTTGTTGAGCTGTTCAGCATGCATATTTCAGAAGAGAGAGCTGAAGACCATGCAGAACTTTGTAGCTACTTGTACCAGTTGCTATGGTCTATGGCACTTTGTTTAGCGCACTTCATGCCTGTAATCATAGCTGCTGTGAGTGCTGGTACTGCATGATCTACTTGCTAGCTGGGTAGGGTAGTGCCCTCAAGCTCATGTGCAGGAGCTTTGGAATTGGTCTGCATGTGCACCTCCTTTGGACCTCAAGTTGCACTGAAGGTTACTTCTCAGCAGACCGATAGCTTTTGCCATCGCAGCAAATGGAGAGCCACCGTGCTTCACCCAAGAGGTGCCAGGGCTCCTGGCTTATGTATAGGGCAGGTACATGGCAGAAGTTGTGACATTTGTCATGCCATGTCTGTGTGCAGGTTTTGGATGAACTGGACAAGGCCATGGGCAAGTGGCAGGAGGCATCTATAGCACTTTCGGCAGCGGTCTGGAATGCGCTCACTCTCCGGCAAATTGCTCAGATGCAGGTGGCTTGCTACCCCTACTGGTCGTCTGCCTCTGCAGGTAATGCTCCATGTCATCTGCACTTGTCCGTGCGGGAACCTCATATCTTCTATACGTAATGTTAACCCCTCCTCAGAGGCTTTAAAGATCAGCAAAGCTGTGTTTTCCAACGAGATACAGGGCAGGTTTACGTAGTAGACCAGGTATTGGTTGCGGGTCAACGGGCATGGAGCAGCCTCCAGCTGTATATTAGCAGAAGGCAGATGCAGGAGGAATTAAAATCCTCCGCAACCGATGATTAGGTCTGGCGTTAAACCCGGTGCAATTGCCTTGACATGCCCATGCAAGGCCCTTGGTCTGGGCCTTTGCTAAGGTCGCTGGGACCATGGTCCAAGCAGCTGCCACGTTCTGTCTGTGCTTTCACAGCACATTGTCCCTTCGTTGGGTCACAGCATGTTGTCCTTTCGTTGGCTCACTGCTGGCTTAATTACGATAATTGGGTTGCGCAGAATTGGAAGCTTCTGCAAGCGCTTTGTAGGCGATATAATACTCAAATCGCGGTATGCTGATAATCTTATGTGTCTCTGTCCCTTGCTTGTTTTTGGCAGTGGCCAGGCAAGTCTATACGGAGTGCTTGGTGGAGGGGGTTAAGGACTTGCACGGCAAGCAACTGCAGCAGCCATCTCAGAGGAAGCAGCAGCAGCATCGGCAGCGGCAGGGGCAGGGGTCTGTGGGCAAGTCTGCTGGTCACCTGCAGGGGGAACAGCAGCTGGTGCAAAAGGGGAGAGGGAGGCAGCAGCAGCAACAGAAGGGGAAGCAAAATGAGCAGCAGCAGCAACCTCTTGCCCAGATGGGGCCTGCAGGGCTGAGGCTGTGCTCTGCAGCTTCCACGTCTGCGCCATTGCCTCTACCTGCGGACAATCCTCAGCACGATGGTGGCCAGGAGCAGGTCATGCCGCACACAGGCTTTTACCTGCTAGCTACTGAAACTCACCAGCAGCAGCAGGAGCCGCAGGAACCACAAGAACAGCCGCTTCTGAGGGCTCCTCAGGACCAGCAGGGTGCGGGGGATTTGCACCACAGCTTGCAGCGGGAGCAGCAGCAGGGGCAGCAGCACATCCTGGAAGTGGAGCTGCTGCAGGGATTAGAGCAGCAGCAGCGGCTAGCTACAGCACAAACAGATCATGGTCTGCAACAGCATCACTTGCAGCAGCAGCAGCAAGAGGCATGGGTGCCTCAGACAGTTATCCAGAACTGTTACCCCGGCTTGCCGTCTCTGCAGCAGCAAGAGGGTGAGGTGGGGGAAGGGGAGCAATGGGGACAGGGGATGCTGCAACAAGTTTACCAACAGCAGAAGCAGTGGCAGCAGCAACCGCAGCGCCGGAAGCCACAATTATGGAGTGAGCAGTTAAAGCAATGGCAGGAGTTTCAGGAGGCCCAGCAGAGCAAGGAGGAGCAACGTGCAAACCAGCCGATGCAGCAGCAGCAGCAGCAGGGTGGACTTGCTGTCGTAACTCAGCAATCATATCAATCGCTGCTGCATGGCACAGAGGGCCACCTTCAGCGCCAAACCTCATCAGAGCCACAACTACAAAGGCAGCAGGCAAGCATTCCAGTCCAGGATGGGCCGTGGTGCGCACATGCAGTGGACCTGCTGCCTGAAGTATATGTGCAAGCCCAGCTTCTGCCACACAGTCAGCCCATGGCTGCAGCTTCAGGACCCATTGCAGTTGACGTTGATCACATCACGTTGCCACCTTCCTCGCCTGGTCTGCAACTCGGCGTGCTTGATCCTGAGCTTGATGGTGGTTTGGGCTTTGATGAGTTGCTGGTGGATGTTTTCCACCCGGGGTCAAGTTATCAGGAGCAGCAGGGAGGGCTGGGCGAACAGGGTGGAAGCATGCAGCAGCAGCAGCAGCAGCGTGAAGGTCAGGTAGCTGCGCACCCTTTGCACGCATGTTATGCGCAGAACCAAGGGCAGCAGACACAGCAGCAGCAGCTGCAAGCTGGGTGGTGCCAGGAGCTCCCTGTGTCTCAGCAACAGCAGCATGAGCAGCAGCAGCATGGGTTGGGGCTGCAGTTTCAGCAGCAGGAGCTAGGTGCGTCACTGCTGCTACCGACGCCACCGCTGATGCTGCCGGAACTAGGGGCTCCTTCGTACCACACCACCCCAGAGCAGTTGCAACCGCAGGTGCAGCCGTAGCAGCAGATGCCTTAGCAGCTGGTTGCGTGATTGGAAGGAGCTGCGGTTGGGAATGGAACAAACATACATGAGCATCGATTGTGTGCAATGGGGTGTTTCAGTATGGGAGTGTAAGCCAATGCAGCCCCATGCAAGGACATGGGGGAGGCTCTGAAGAATGATGTCAGCATAAAGGTACTTGCCAAGCTTTGTTGTCACTGCTTGGATGAACGCTTTGGGTTTCCTAACAGAGTTGTTTGCAGGATCTGTTGCGGCTGCTGCTGCACGCGTGGGGTTTGAAAGTTGGGGTTGGGAACAGCTTTGTATCACCTAGTCCTTGAGATGTTGAGCAGCAATTTGTTAGTATTGTGTTTATGTGGGATGTCTGTAGGTGGGCTCTGAAAATTGACTTTATGAGACCACATCTGCATGGTTTGTGGTGCAGTAGGTGTACATGGGCCCGTGGGCTCCTTTCTGTCTAAATTTTTTTCCAATGGCTGCCTTGATATGGGAGAGTATGTGCTGATCGCTGTGGCTTTGCTTCTGTGCTGCACTGCTAGAAAAAGTACTGGCTTGGGACAAGGCTTCTGGAGCTCAACTTATGTTTGCACTGCACCGCCATGATTGGCTCAATGTGAAGGCTCTGACCTGCAGATGCTGCTTTATCCGTCTTCTTTTGTAGCATGCCCAGCTTCATGGATGGACACAGCAGCTGTCTGGTGCAGCTAAAAAGTGCATTTGAGGGAACAATTCAGTCTTCCAAGATTTGACTGGTCGGGACAGGGAGTCGTGCAGGGGCAATTTGGTAGTTTTGCTGGATGGATAAAGGGATGGGAGGCCTGAATCTTAACTTGTTCAGCAAGCATCTCTGATTCCTGACCTGATTTGTGATGTAGGGATTTCTTGTATAAGAGTGGGACTTTCAATAACAGCAGTATGCACCTAGGTGTTCTGATGCATGGAGGGTGTTGTTGGCATTATGGTCTCGGCCGCTCTTTGGCAAGACGCTGTATCAAGCCCTCTTGTGGCGTTTGGAATGTATTAGCAAGGGAGGTGGTGATGGCTGTCAAGATCTTTGAAGTAGTGATGCATGGAGGGTCTTGTTGGCATTATGGTCTCGGCCGCTCTTTGGCAAGAGGCTGTATCAAGCCCTCTTGTGGCGTTTGGAACGTATTAGCAAAGGAGGTGGTGATGGCTGTCAAGATCTTTGAAGTAGTGATGCATGGCCCAGTGGTGATGCATGGCCCAGGGTGTTCTTGGCATTATGGTCTCGGCCGCTCTTTGGCAAAACTCTGTATCAAGCCCTCTTGTGGCGTTTGGAGTGTATTAACAAGGGAAGTGGTGATGGCTGCCAAGGTATTTGAAGTAGTAAAGGAAAGAGCAGGCATTATAGGACAGCAGCCGTGCACAGTGGCCAGCTGCGAGTCTGGGACCGTCGCTGACTTTAGCGGGTCTTGTATGTTATGGATTTGTCTGCATCAGGTGCTTAGTATGTCTGCAGGATAAACTCCGCCGGGCGCCTTCCCTTTGGTCTCCTATTCTGTTGCTGCATCCTGATGTTTGCACAATTGCTTCAGATGTGGGATGTCTGTGGTCCTTTTGCTAGGGCAGTATAGAATGCCTAAGCTTTTCACTGTAGGATGGCATAGACAGCAAGGGAGATACCATAGATTATGACATGGTATGACAAGGTGGCTGCCACAAACTGGGCCAGTTATTGCGGACTTAGCAAATTGGGCTTGCAGGGTGCCTTGCCCCTGTGTGCTTGACGATAACACCAGCAAGCAAAGGTGCTGCTACCTTTCCAGACGAGCTGCACAGGTTGAGCATTGCCAGTGGATATGCTCAAGTGGACCTGCTTACTGCACACTGCAAGAACTCCCAGCACAACATATGGGTCTGCTCGATTTGTGGCACATATGTTGTATGCTCTGAACTCCCATATGGTTGATTGTTATGATCGCATGCCCTGCTGGATAGGTGCAGGGTCAAGTAAGATTGCTTGAAACCGATTGGGCAACAGCAGGATGAAGAGGAGAATAGGCAATATATCCAGTATGGCTGCAAGCCTCGTCTGGTCATGTGGGTGTGGGTGTGTTGCACAGTTCAGTGTGCGCGCTCTCCATCATGAGCGGGGTACAATGAAGGAAGGAGAGAGAACACCCGACTTCAGATCGCAACCATGTGTGGGTGTGGATGTGGTTATCAAGGATGGAGCGGATCCAGCCGGATCCACTTGGATGGATAAATTTTTTGTGGCGGCAAGCAGCTTTTGGGGACAGGCGCAGGAGGTGAGCTATAGACTCATGGCTATGCTTGGGCGAGCTCTTTGCATTACATGTACACAGTATGTTCTTGGCCGCCTTGTGTATGAAGATTTTGGGTCATTGTTGTTTGCATTGTTCGAGACTGCCGGATGTGTATTTTGTATACGTGGAGCCCCGGGCTCTGGAGAACTGCCCTCAGGGATGATTGCAGGCAACCGCATTGGGTGGTGGCGCTGCGGGCGGTGAACCAGCTGCAGTATGGACATACGTTGTCTGTAGGAATTGTGTGTTTGATATATAGATCACCGACTCGTTGGCAGCAAGGACGCTGGCCTGCGTTGGCGGCACGGGTGAAGATGTCAAAAGCAATTTATGCTGTGTTGCTTGGGTGGCTTCAAGAGCCGTTCAATATACTGTGATGGACCTTGGCTTTTGGATTCAGGACACACCTGTGACATGCTTCTGCGGAGTGATAGGGCCGGATGGGGGCCATATCCTGCACTTCCGTGGGTTTGGAGCACTGGGGATTTCTTGGATTTGTGAATAAGGGCTGTTTATATCTCTGTGATATGAGTGGACGTGGTTGTGGGGCCATGTTTGGGTGGGGCTATGGGATTTCTGGGGATCCTGCAGGTCTTGTTTCAATAAATGGGCTGCCCAAGCCATCTTCTGTGGTTTGCGGAGACATGTCATGGTCAGGGTGTACTCCAGGGTTCCTCTTTGTCATAAACTGCTTGCAGTCCAGCTTGTGGGTCCTAGTCAAGAAGCCTATATTTCTTTGGCTGTTTGCAAGCCTGGCATTGGTGGGTGACTCTTTGGGCCTGAGCACTCCCTAAGTACGTTGATGGCTGGGTTTCAAAAGTTGGCCTGCACACTGCGCTGAGAGGGGTGTCCAGGCCCCATTTGCATGGTTATGTATTGGACCGGAAGTATATTACAGACTGTTCTGATGGGGCATACCTGAATAGGTTCTGCACCGGGGAATGAGCTAGGTTAGCTCGTGGACTTGAATGAAAAGTTTGGAGCCTGGGAATTGTAGTAGTAAGTGTAGCTTGTGAACTCGAATGAGAATTCTGGAGAGAGCAATATGCAGAGGTGGTTTTTCTCCCTTAAATTGAAGCAGACACTCAAGGTGTATGTGTGTGTGGGTGTTGTAAGTGTTGGCCGAGTCGCCATTGGCACTATGGCGCCTGCAGCTACGTTGCTATGCCTGTTTCATTAGTGTTAGGGGCATATGTTGCTAATTAAAATTGGGAGAGCTGGCCCTTTGTCAGGTGCAGGCCAGTGGGATGAGTCTATGAAGATCTAGTTACTAGTTGTCGTACTGCATATGTATCTGTTCTGATTCCCTTTATGTGGTGCTTCCTGTTTCGTTGAGTGGGCTCTTGGCCCCGGTGTTTGGTCTTTCGACCTGGCTGCCTTGGTGCAGCCACGCCTCAAGTTGGCGCACAGATGATGCAAAGGTGTGCGTTCATTAGCTTGTCAGTCCAGCCGCAAATCTGCTTCCGATGGTGTTGCATGGGGAACTTGCAATTGTCTGTTTACATAGGTGGATGGTAGTGCCTGTGGAAAGGCGTGCTTCATCCTTGTCCATGTGATTCACTAATGGACTGATGGGACCTGCACATGAAGCCATGTCCTGGTGTATATGCTTGACATGGGCTGAGGATGGCTGCACTGCTGCCTGCTGATTGTCTCATCATCAGAAGTTCTTTGAAGATGACAGAACCAGCAGGCAGCAATACATCCATCACCAGAAGCTGTATAGTCTTGCGGGCTGTTCCTGGTGTTCTTCGTTTGAAGCCATTGCTTGTCTATGCATACTACCGTAAGTACATTTGTTTGAATGGTGGGTATGGGGCAGGTGAGCAGGTGATGAGGGCATGCAAAAGTCTATGAATCAATCTCCTTGCCATGTGGCAAGCAAGGTCTGTGCCTGGGTGAATCCAGTAATACAAGAGAGGTAGCCAGTTTTCCGGGGCACTTATTCTCGGTGGCTGTTTTCCCCTGATGGTGATGGATGGTTGAGCTAGGCATAACTCAATAACACACATGTTCGCCTGTATGCAGTACATAGCGTTAGGTTGACAAAGTTGCTCATGGTAGAAGTTATCTCAGAATTTTAGGTGAATGGTATCTTGTGCTGATGAGTTGATGAATGTTGGCTGTATATGAACCACGTTCATGCTACTTGGTGACATGGTAATCTGACAATCTTGCTTGATGATGGCACAGATTCTGATAATCTTGGAATGTGTTTTCCCAACCAAATCAGGGATCAATGGTACTGAGTGCTGGGACTGCCTTAACTTCTATTTTTTTAATTATATGACACCAGCAGCAAAAGCCCAGTGCAGAGGGCTCTTTAGTGCCTTCTTGAGGTAATCGGCACAGGGTGTAGAGGGATATGGATGGACGTAACATCATCACTCTGCAGGCATTACGCCTGTTGGTCCGGTGTTTGGTCGTTTCAAAGCCCTTTGCAGTTGCCACACCTTAAAGGTTTCTTATGTTTTGTTAAGCATGCTTATTGCTTTCTACCTTATTAGCCAAGCAGCATCCACTGGATTAAGCACACCTTGTTCCCCTGTTTGCTATGCTCCCCCCCTCCCCCCCGCCCCCAGGTCCAGCTGTCATTCTTGACCAGCTTTAGGACAACAGCAGTAGAACCCAATTACCAGAACACCCTGACAGATGCTTGCTGGTATACCCCAGGCAAGGGTCCTACTGCTTAGTTGATGGCAGGTGAGGGCATGGGATTTTGGATAGCTTCAGTGCAGCTCAGAGGATGACCATGTAGTGAATTGGTGGGGGATTCAGCCGGAGTCTGTGGCTGTGCTGAGGGATGTAGAGATTGGAGAGAGGGGCATAATTCGGCTGGGAAGCAAGGAGCAGCAGCAGGAGGAGGAGGAAAGAAAGGTGGAGCAGCGGCAGCAGCAGCAGCAGGGGGGGGGGAGGAGGAAGGGAAGCAGCCGCAGCAGAAGGAGGAGCAGCAGCAGCAGGGGAAAGAGAAGCAGCAGCAGCAGGAGGATAAGGAGCAGCAGCAGGAGGAGGATCAGGAAGGGCAGCTGCAGCATGCCAAGCAGCAGCAAGCATCGAGAGGTGTAGATGAAAACCAGCAACTGCAGCAGCAGCAGCAGTTTCAGAGTGAGATGCAGGACACACAACCATTGCCATTGTCTTCATCACAACAGCAGCAGCAGGGGAGAGGGCATCAACAGCTGGAAGGAGGGCAGCAGGGGCAGCAGGAAGAGCAAACTGATGGACTATCAAGCACTTCCTGTCAGCAGACATCAGAAGCCAGGATGAAAGGACCAAAGCTTTCAAATGGTACAGCAGCAGCAAGAGCAGAGGGTTGTGACATTGCACAGGCCCAGCAGCAGCTGTCATCCCTGGGCATACCAGATGGCGGGAGCCTGCTGCTGCTGCTGGTGGTGGTGGTGGTGGTGGTGGTCGGGAAAAGCGTTTGTGGGCAGTACAAGGGGATGAGGCGGTACATGTGAAATACCACGTAGAGAGAGGGCATGTACTGGTGAGTGCAATTATCTGTATGTATTGCTGGACGGATACAATTCTTTTATGCAGTATCAATGTGCCTAGAGTATCTCACCTGGGCAGTGTTAGCAGACAACTTGTTCCACTTTTGCTGTTTTTGGGGCGGGGCATATGATGCGTTTGCTGCTGCATATCATGAAGTGTCACTTCAGAGTAAGCAGGCAGTTGTATTTGTAATGTGTTGTATCCCCGCTTAGACATGTCTTCGACTCACCTCATGCAAATATGAGAGGTACAACATGGCCCATGTAATTGCGACAATTAATGAACATGCAGCGAGACATGAATTGGTTAGTTGTTGGTGCCTCGTCATTGGGTGCTAGTGCTGGAACCAGAACCACGGGCGAAGGGATCCCTTAAGAAGGACTTTCGGTTAGCTGGTTGGGCATGTATAAAGCGCTGGGGCTGAGTAATTGGAAGACGGAAGCCGTGATGCTGCTGCTGCGGCTGCTTGCTTTGTGCATGATCCAGAGAAGAGATAACACTCAACTACCACATTAAACTAGCAGGGGGTTGCCGTTGGTTCAGCATCATCTGAAAAGCTTGACTCCTGCTTCGTGCTGTTACTGGTCTTTGTTTCATGCACAGGTAGACACTTTGCTGGCATGCATGGCCACAAGCTTACCGGAGACGCAAGTAGAGATGTTGTTGCCTTGCAAAACCCTGGTGGAATGTTGTACCCTCTAGAGGACCAAGAGCAGTACGAATCCCTACGAGGAAGCTCTGGGGAAGCTGTACCACAAACGGCTGCAGCTTTTGTTCCCGCTAGCATGACTTGTCTGGGAGTAGCAGCAATGGAGGCGAGAGAGAGAATAGCCAGTAAAGAGAGAGTCCGATGAAGGCAGTGTGTGTTTGCCTGCGAAGGACCTGAGGTGCATTCGACACATTGATTAAGTGTCATTCCTCAGGCCGGCAACATGGGCGAACCCACACTTTGACCCGATCATACCGCGTACGGCATGACCCTTCGAAAACCCCGCCCGCATCGGGGTTCGAACTGGCAACCTAGCGGATAGCAATGGAGAGTGCTAACCACTACGCCAAGGCGCCAGGGTCCAGGGGCAGTGGTGAAGGCGGGGTATTGTTACATATCATGATATGCCATAGCAAAGAATGCCATAGGCCCCGCACCTCAAGCTGAACAGTGAGGTGGAACCGG
The DNA here is from genome assembly GCA_963556185.1 of Pseudopediastrum boryanum. Classification (NCBI taxonomy): domain Eukaryota; kingdom Viridiplantae; phylum Chlorophyta; class Chlorophyceae; order Sphaeropleales; family Hydrodictyaceae; genus Pseudopediastrum; species Pseudopediastrum boryanum. The sequence goes on from OY744495.1 coordinate 10,696,763, forward strand.
AATACGGTTTGTCTTCGGCATGCATCCCCGACACATGCCAGCTACAGGAAGCAGAATAGATCGCAGCCAGGTCCATACATATTTGAGTCACTTCATCATCATACTCAGACCAATCTATATTCTGCCTCAGAAGATGATACATCATTGTTGATACCGCAATGATGTGGTTGGATGCCTCTACCTGGTGCCATGTCCATGTCCGTGTTGGGACATGAGGCCACGCTCCCTCAGTCAGGAGGTCTCAATACGTTGCCAGGCCGTAAATGTTTAGATGTACAACCATGTGTGGCAACCGCAAGAGGACTGCACTGAATCACCCAGTTGTCAGTACTGTGGCCCAGTGCGCACTGGAGCCCTACATAAGCAATCAAAACAAACAAAACAAACAAAAATGTAAGGTGTGGCAACCGCAAAGGGCTGCTAGGTCCAAACGACCAAACATACCATCGGATGGGTCCAGAATCAGCTCGAGGACCATAAGGATGCTGAATGACAGGTGAACAGGGTGACAGACCGCACCAGCCCTTGCTTCATGAAATGGAAACAAAAAAACGTTAGGGTTATACAATCCTGACATAGATGCAGGCAAAGAGTCACATTTACTGCTCCTCATCCGAAACATGACTTACAGGCCCGCTCTGCACATGGCGGGCTCACTGACTAGCCGCCTACTTCAGCTCGCTTCAGCTGTGGCTGTGCGTGGAAACAACTCTGCCGCAGCTGGGACATTGGCTACCAGTACAGCCTGGAGCTTGCTCTTGCCTTCCTTATACTCAGCCAGCTCGCAGAAGGCCACCAGCTGCACAATGCTGCCTGCTAAATGTCTTGCTGCTGGGAGGTAGTCCAGCACTTCCAATACAGCCAGCCAGTTGTTGCTCATCATAGCCTTCTCTACCAATGACTCAATCTTATGTACTGGCAACGCTCTTGCTTGCGGCAACCTCAGCACCACCCGCCTAGCATTGTGGAACCTCGAGCTGTACTCAATTAAATCTGGACGTAGTACCATCATTTCCCCCATCAACACCTCATGCACAGCATCCAATGTGTCATCCTGGCTGAGCTCATACATGCCCACTGGTAGCTCAAAGTTCTGCTGATTGTAGGCTGCCACTTTGAGAAGGTCTTTCCTGGTGCTTTGCTCCAGAAATACCGGTAGAATAACTGCTCGCCTGATGATCTGGGAGGCACTTTCTGCTGTTGAGCTGAAACTGAGCTGCTTGGCAGAGGCTGGAGAGACCTGTGCCTTTGAGCTGATGAGGTGCAGGGCATCCTGGAGGGTAGTCAGCGGGAGCTTCTGAAGTAGCATTGAGCCCTGAGCAAGGCATAAAACTGCTTGGCTTGCTGTTGACTGGGTCAACTGGTCAGCACATGGCAAGTCGAAATGGGCTGGCCTGACATACATTGGCTAGCAATGGATCTAGGGTGGGCTGGTGGCAGCCATTGTGTGAGTTTTGGACAGGAGTTTGAGTACGCCGTTGGAGCCTAAGTTGGCTCCTTGTGGGTGGCGCTGCCCCCACCGGCGCCCCGCTCTGATGGGGCCATTTGGTAATTGGTAATTGGTAATTGAGATGCCCCTGATGCGCGGATCCCTGCCCATGATCTGCTCTACTTTGCCAGGGCTTAGCTGCAGGGCCTGGGGACTCTTAAGGAGGCATTGCAAGCAGCCAGTATCCCTCCTCATCAGCGCCTCCCCTAGCAGGTCCCCCACCTGATCTGTTGTAAAGTGCTCAGCTGCTGGGTTCCTGAGCAGTTCCCTGAAATAACCCTCCACTTCCTCCTCGGTCTCATCATCTTCATCATCATAGCCATAGCCTGATAAGACAACACGCCTGTGCAACAGAGCTTTACACAGCCTGAACAGAGCATCTGCTGTAAGCAGCTCGCCACTGCTGAGGGACTCAGGTAGATGTACACAACGTCCCACGAGCCTGCAGCTGCCTCTGCGAGCTGCAGAAGCTCCTCCTGAGTGAAGCCCTGGGCAGCTGGTAGTTGCAGGAGGAGCTCCACACTGCGTGCCAAGTCCCACAAAGGAGAAACAGCTGTGACGGCTGATGCTCCAGCTAGCTGCAGCAGCTGAAAGATCACTGGCTCTGGGACCATGCTATTGCTGGTGTGGGAGCTGACAAGAAGGTGATGGGGCTGATGCTGATTTCTTCTGGGTTGGAGAGAGCTACCGCCATTAGGTTGAAGCAGTCATTTGGGGAGAGGAGGTGCAGCTGCTTCTTGCTGAGCTTCTGGGGGGAGCTTCACTGGGGGAAGGCCGGAGGCGAGGCCTTGCTCCTGAGTGAGCTGCACCCATGACAAGGGGCTGCTGCTGCATGTGGGGTTGAAGGCTGCTGAGACCGCCAGCTCTGCAGATAGGCGTGCACCAGCAGAGATGAACCGGTCTGCTAAAAGATCATGGCGTCCGAAGGATATTAGGGCTCCCTGAAGATCGAGATGGGTAGAGAGAGGGATGAGGCCCCAGGCTTTGATACCCTGCTTTAGAAGCCAGCTGACTTTGAAAAGGGTCCGGGGATCTTGGCCAGGGCGACCCTGCTTCATTTCCTTGGCTGCTCTGGCAAGGAGCTGCTTGGCAAATGGTTCGTTGGCGATGAAGGTAGAGATACCATGTGCATGCAGGTCCTTGGAGGTTTGGCAGAGGGAGATGAAGGAGTCCATGTCGAGGAGTGGGCTGCAAAGCTGGACGACTTCTTGGGGGGGCACGAGGTCACTATTTGCCATGACAATAGCACCCATTCTTGCTATAATACTGAGGTGGTGCCCGCGTTCTCGAGCTCAATCAGCTATGGACACGGTTATCTTATCAATCGGCCGGTGTGTTTGGTCGTTTCGACCTAGCTGCCTTGGTGCAGCCACACCTTAAATTTTTGTTTGTTTGTTTGTATCTAAAGGTACCGTTGAAAGAGTCTTTCATACCAGCTGACAGAGTTCTACAGGCTTAACATATTCCAACGGAAGATGATGGTGGATACACGATAGGGTGATATAAAGTTTATCTGCTGTCCAGATAAACGATGCTCGTTCAATCGCTATTGATGTCTTCCTTTGACCAGTACTCGTACCATCAAATGGAGAGTTCTTGGGAGCAAAACGCACTATGCACAAAGAGTTCGCAGAGCCCTTACCGTAAGCAAACCCTACATGCCGTCGCGTGCATATATCGCCACTGATCATACATGTTAATGCAACATGTGGTCGGGCGGGCTGCAGGACCCGCCCGGGCGACGGAGCCGGGGGGGGAGTGAGTCGGTTCATCCAGTCGACACTGACTCTTCGGAAGAGTGACCTTGCTATTTCATGAAAGCAGCATGAGGGTCTCAAAGGCCCAGGTCTCATTAGACATGTCAATGTGCCCTGCCAGTGTCCTTCTTGTCTTTTCGCTTTATGATAGCCTCCATCTCCATCCGTGCCGTGAAAAGCTGAAGCTTCAACACAGCATAGGCTACCTTCTCTGGAGCAACTGTTTGTCACCTTGAAAGTTGAAGAAGCCGTGCAGCTGATCGCAGGCTGAATTTAGACTGGGTTGTTGCTCGCATGTCGCCCATCGCTCAACAAGCTGCTGAACTCGCTGATAGGCTAGCCAAGTTGAAGCGCGCCTTCTATGATGCAGCACGTAAGAATGTGGAGCTGCAGCTGCAGGAGGCTGCCATCATGTCAGTAATACGGGAACGTCGTGCATGGCTTGGACTGCGCTTGAAGCTCAAGACGGAATGCCCAGGGTCCGCAGCCGCTGCAGTGCTCACTGCAGAGAAGGATATTTCAGTCATGCTTTCCGGGCTAAACATCTCAGATTCAGCTCCCTTGGTTGTCAATAGCTGTTTGCCTGACAACAGCAGCAGCACCCCAGGAGGAAATGGGGGCCCCTCAGCCCCACAGCAGACACAGATGGAGTACGTGCGCAGCCAGGTTGCCCCAGAAATGATCCAGCAAGTCAAAAGCTGGACTCCTGAAGACTGCAATAGAGCATGCACACAGTTTGTGCGAGATGCCTGTGCCCTTCTGCAGCAGATAGACCAAGCTCCTTCCCCGCAAGCAGCAGCAGCAGCCTCCAAGCAGCTAGATGACCTCGTGGCCTACTGCTTTGGCCGCACCCTAGTGGCACACATCATGAACCCTGACCTTGTTAAAACAACAATGACAACACGCATGGACACCAATGCTGCCGTTCCTGAACCTGGTGGGGAGGTTTGGAGGGCTTCTATGCAGGCAATGCAGCTCTCAGATTCCCAGAGGCAGACCATCACGTCAGCATATGCAGTATACCTCCGTGCTGTGCCCGAGCGTCAACGCAGGCAGCTCCTGCAGAAGCTATCATCAGCATCTGATGCAGAGCCTTGGACTTTGAGCATGGAGCCCGTCAACGACCCATATGAGTTCTTGCAGGTTAGTGGTGGCAGCACTTAATCTTATGTTTGCTCATCATGAGGTTTTACGTTGTGAATGATTTTCGGCAGGTCAGTAGTCCCAGATTAGCTGGCCATTCATCGGTCCAGCAGCCTGTTTAGGGCAAATACCACAAGCTTAAGCTGCACAACAGCACAATCCATGGTATTAGCTGCAGATCATGCGGACATTGGCAGCTGTTAGTACCAATTGTTGTTGGGCCTATGATACTTCTGCTATGGCATTACAGGAATGTAAGAACAGTGGTTGTGAGCGACGATAGTACACCTTTTAGACAAGGTGTAGCATCTCCGTAGTTGGTCTGCATCTGCACTTTCTTCGGACGTCAAGCCGTACCAATGGTCAGTCCTTGTTGTTAGTGAATGCAGTAAAATGCAGAAAGTGAAGAAGGTGTGTGGGCGTTGCCACCACCCAGGCTGCACATTCTAATCCCCCTCGGGCCGGGGGTGTATCAAGTCCGTCTTTGTGCCAGTCCTCAGCAGACAGTTTATAGCTTTGCAAATAGAGATAACGGCAAGCCACAGTACCTCACCCAGCAGTACCCAAACTCCTGGCCTAGGTGTAAGGCAGCTATGAGGGAGACCTTTGACATCTGTCGTGCTGTGTCTGTGTGCAGGTTCTGGATGATCTGGACCAGGTCATGGGCAAGTGGCAGGAGGCATCTTTAGCACTTTCAATGGCGGTCTGGAATGTGCTGTCTCTCAGGCAACTTGCTCAGATGCAGGTGGCTTGCTACCCCTACTGGTCGACTGGCTCTGCAGGTAGGTCTAGACTTAATCTGCACGTGTATGGGAACTGTTTGATGGGGAGGACTCATACTCCTGAAAGGTACTGTACCCACATCATCGAAGGCTCTACATATCTGCAAGGTTGTCTTGTTTGATGAGTAACAGGCCAGGAAGCGTGGTAGACAGGGTTTGGGATGCTGAATGACAGTCGCACAGCTGCATCAAACAGGGCAATGGACGAAGATGCAGTTTCAGGAAGAGGAGGGTGGTGGGGGGGTTAAACAATGCCCTGCAGTCGGTGATCTGGTCTGACTGCGGACCAGATGCAAATCCCGTCAGATCGCCATGCAAGGTGCATCTGCTTTGGGCCTTTCCTAGGTCACCTTCGGACCAGCACCTGCCCTTATGCTCTGTGCTTCGGGAGCATATTGTGGTTCCGTTGGATCTCCGACTGCCTTTGTTGTGAGAGTTAGGAGCCTGAGCAAGCGCTTTGGTTGGTACTGTGACGTTCCCTACTGTGGTATGCTGACTATTTGATGTGTCTCTGTTCCTGCTTATGCTGTGCCAGTGGCCAGGGAAGTCTATATGGCGTGCTTGGTGGAGGGCGTCAAGGATTTGCATGGCAAGCACCTGCAGCAGCAGCCCAGCAAGCGGAAGCAGCAGCGGCAGGGGTCCATGGGCAAGCCTGCTGGGCAGGTTCAGGGGGAACAGCAGCAGCTGCAGAAGGGGAGCGGAAGGCGGCAGCAACAGCAGAAGGGGAAGCATAATGAGCAGCAGCAGCAGAAATGGGTTCAGGATGAGCAGCAGCAGCCTCTTGCCCAGATGGGGCCAGCAGGGCTCAGATTGTGTTCTACAGCCTCTGCTCCTGCCTTGTGTTCTACAGCCTCTGCTCCTGCGCCATTGCCCCTACCTGTGGAGAATCATCAGTACGGTGGTGCTCAGGAACAAGTTATGCCTTGCACAGGCTTTGACCTGCTAGCGCCACAAACTCAGTATGAGGTGCACCAACAGCCGCAGGAGCCACGGGAGCAGTTGCTTCCGAGGGCTCCGCAGGACCAGCAGGGTGCGGGGGATTTGCACCACGACTTGCAGCAGGAGCAGCAGCAGCAGTGCCGGGAGGGGCAGCACAGGGCGGGGCAGCAGCAGCCGCTACTTACAGCACAACCGGTTTTTGGTCTGCAACAGCATCATGTGCAGCAGCAAAGGCAGGAGGCACATGTGCCTCAGACTGTTGCCCAGCACTGTTGGGCCTTGCCGTTTACGCAGCAGCAGGAGGAGGTGGTGGGGAAAGGGGAGCAATGGGGACAGGGGATGTTGCAGCAGGTTCTCCAGCAGCAGCAGTGGCAGCAGCTAGAGGTGCAGCAGCAACCGCAGTGCCGAAAGCCACAGCTTTGGACTGAGCAGTTAAAGCAGTTTCAAGAGTTTCAGGAGGCCCAGCAGAGCAAGGAGGAGCAACATGCAAACCAGCAGCAGCAGCAGCTGCAGCAGGGTGGACTGCTTGGGGTAGTGCCGCAGTCTTATCGATCCCTGCTGCAAGGAAGCGAGGACCGTGTCCAGCAGCAGATCTTGTCAGAGCCACAACTACAAAGGCAGCAGGTAAGTATGGCAGGCCAGGATGGCGTGGGATACGCATGTGCCTTGGATCCGCTGGCTGTAGTAGGTGTGCACAGCCAGCTCCTACCACACAGCCAACCCTTCCCTGCAGCTTCAGGGGCCACTGCACCGGACCTTGATCATTTCACATTGCCAGCATCCCCGCCTGGTCTGCAACTCCCTGAGCTTGATATGCTGGCTCCTGACCTGGACGATGGTTTGGATTTTGATGATTTGCTGGCAGATATTGTCCTCCTGGGGTCAGGGTATCAAGAGCTGCAGGGAGGGCTGGATGAACAGGGGGAAGGCATGCAGCAGCACCAGCAGCAGCAGCAGCATGAAGGCCAGATAGTTGCGTATCCCGTTCATGCGTGTAATTCGCAGAACCAAGGCCAGCCACAGCAGCAGCTATCACAGCAAGCTGGGTGGTGTTAGCAGCTTCCCGTGTCTCAGCAACAACAGCATGAGCAGCAGCAGCAGCATGTATTGGGGTTACAGTTTCAGCAGCAGAAGCTAGATTCGTTGCTACTGCTGCCGACGCCACCGCTGATGCTGCCGGAACTAGGGGCCCCTTCATACCACACCACCCCAGAGCAGTTTCAGCCGCAGTTGTCGCAGCAGAGGCCTCAGCAGCTTGATGTGTAATTAAAAGGAGCTGCGGTTGGGAATGGGGTTATTTCGTGCAATGGTGTGATTTGTAATGGGAGTAAAAGCCATGCAGCGCATGTGAAAGCATCCGGCAGGCTCTGAAAAATGATGTCAGCATAAAACGTACTCGCCAAGCTATATCATAACGGGTTGGATCAATGGTTTGGGATCCCTTACGAAGTTGTTTGTTTGCAAACTACATCATGGCCGCTGCTGCGCGTGTGGGGGTTGGGGTTGGGCACAGCTTTGTATCAGCTAGATCTTTAGAGGTTGAGAAGTGATTTTTAGTACTGCGCTTATGTGGGATGTCCGAAGGTGGGACGTCCTGAAAAGTGACCGTATGAGACCATCTCAACATGTTTTGTAGTATTGTACATGGGCCCATGGGCTCTTATCTCGCCGAATTCATTGCATCTGAGAATGGCTGTCTTGAAGCAGGATGGTATGTGCTGATTGCTGTGTCTTTGCTTCTGTGCTGCACTGCTGAATTAAGTACTGGCTTGGGACAAGCGATTTGGAGCTCAGGTCATGTGTACCTGCACGGCCACGATTGGCTCCATGCGATGGCTCTGACTTACAGATAAGATTTATTTCGTTTTTATTTGGAGCATGCCCCAGCTACATGGATGAATCCACTCAGCTGTCTTGTGCAGCCCAACCAGTGCATTTGAGGTTGATTACCAGTCTTCTAAGAGCAGACTAGTTGTGACGGGGCGTCATGCATGGGCAATCTGGCACTTTTCCTCGCGGATGAATGGATGAGTATCCCAGTCTTGTGAGTTGTCCTGCAAACACCTCTGATCCCCAATCTGATTTCTGATCTTGCTGGGAATGCATAAGAGTGGGATTTCAAATAACAGCTTATGCTGCCATGTACTCTAATGCATGGGAACTGTTGTTAGCATCACGGTGATAAGGTCTTTTGCAGCTGTAACAAAATATCGTCGGACTTCTAAGATGTGCAAACAAGGGAGATGGCTGTGGCTGTCAGAATGTTGCAATGGTTTGAGGGAGACAGGGGGCATGGCAGTATGGCAGCTGTGCTTACTGAGTAGGTGTCAGTGGGGACCATTGCTGATTCCAGCGGATGTTCTTGTGGGTTGGAAGTGTAATTGGAAAGTAGCTTGCCAGTTAAATAGGGGAACAAATGGCCCAGCGCAAGGTAGTTTGAAGTCGAAGGGTGCCAACAGCAGCTTGTTCGGTACATCTACATTTGCAAAGAGTTCGGGGAATTGCGGTGATAATGCCTGTGTTGGTAGTATGTGAGGTGACTGCAGATGCTCAGGGTGCCTGGACAAGCGCTCCACACTGCAGATAGGCGCATGGCCCGCAGCTGGGTGCATATCCAGATCTTTGCTCTCTCAGCAGAGAAGTTGAACTACTGCACGTTGTTCTTCCCTTGGGATGTGATTACTGTGGTGGTTATAATTGCGTGTGGATTTCATTCCATACATGTGGCTATTGATGGAGGATTGCGCCTCGTTGTGGCAGTGTCAAGTTTGGGCCTCTGCAAGCTTGCATGCATGCGCTTGTATGCTTAGACGCAACACATGGTGACGGTCTCTAATAAAGAGTATTATGAGTACTAGGCCCGGCATACATGAATGAAGAGGTGTGCTGCACATTAGGTGAAGGATTGCGGGGTGCAAAGTCCACCTTATGTCCATTGCATCATTGCCTCGCCAGCCACGGGGTGATTAACCTGTTAGCAAGTGATCATGTTCAAGGGATGGCCGTTCTTTCAACTTGGAGGCAGTTTTCTTTGGTCCCCTAACTGGCTATTACTGTAAGGGCTTCAGGTGTTGCTGGTTGAGTGCGGGTTCAGATGTGATCTTCACAGTAAGAATGGCCATTGGCTGCCAAAGCTTTAGTTCCTTTGAGGTGCATGCAGATGTTTACTTAGTGGGGAGTTTTGCAAATGCTAAAAAAGTTGGTCCGATCGTGGCAAAGAGCCCCGTAGATTACCAGCATGTGGTTGCTAAGTCTTCTTGGAGAATCTTAGTGAGCTCCTTCTGTTGGTCCCTAGTTTGTTGCTCCAATTTGATATTTACATGACTGCTCGGGTTACTTATGGCGCTTGGGATCTCCTGACGGTAGAAGGATATGTACAGCAGGGGGAAGCAACCGTAGACAACAAGATTGTTGCCACAGTCTGGGCCAGGCTAATTGGGCTTGCAGGTGCCTGGCCCCTGTGTGATTGACAACTTTACTGGCTGGCAGAAGACCTATACCGTCCAATAGGAGCTGCAGAGGTTGCGCATTGCCAGTGCACATGCTCAAGTCTGGATTTGCTTACTGCACACTGGAAGAATTTTCAGCCCAATCCGGCATGGGTTGGCTCAATTTGTGGTACCTATCTTGTTTGCTTTGGAGACACCATCTGGTTGGCTGTATCGGTGGCAGCGGGCCCCCTAATGGATGCAGATTGAACAGGACAGCATGGTAACTCAGAACGGGAGCAGCAGGATGGATCGTAGGCAAGAAGAGATGGACTGCTTGCAAGGCTCTTCCGGGCTGGTTGTGTGGGTCGGGGTGTGTTCTGCATTGTTGCATTTGCGCTTGCTCGCCATGAGCGGGAAACACTGAAGTGAAGGAAGAAGGAGAGGCGGGGTATGAATGATGGAGCTGATTGTGTGGCTACAAGCAGCTCTTGGGTGGCAGGTGTAACTGGGCTAATACAAACTTTGTGTCAGTGTTGTATGCACTGACTTTCTTGTGCACTTGATTTGCTAAGCTGGAGCTCTGGCCTGTGGGCTTGTGCAATCCTTCAGTTCAGGGGTGAACGGAGACAATTACATTTGGTGGTGATGGATGGTGGTGCAGCTGCATTGTGCACGCACATTCAACTGTCTGTACGAAATCACGCAAGACATCCTTGCGAGCGCGGATGATGCTGGACCCGGCCAGGTTCGGCCTGGCTGAGTTCGATTCATCCATGCTTGGGACGATGCCCTGTCTGGCAGATTTTCCTCCTCTGTCTGCAGCACCAACAACATGGACCAGGTGTTGATATTACATTTCATGATATACCATAGCAAAAAGTGCCACGCCCCGCACCGCAAGCTGTCACAATGAACAGCAAAGGTGGTCTATAAGCAGTTCTCTCGCTGAAACATTTCTCCACTACGGTCCTAAAAAAAGGTGGTCTATAAGCATGGTCAAGAAGCAGATCATCTACTTGTTGTGGCAGCAACAACACTGGCTTACGTCGGCAGGTGTGGGCAAAGCTTGAAACTATGCTTATGCTATGATGCTTGAGTGTCCTCCAGAGCGACAAATGTGTATGCTGTATGTTGGGTTCAACTGCCGCATCGATGAACGCGAATGGGAAGTAGCAATAGTCACGTGCCTTTGAAAAGGGCTGGGGGCCGTCTCAGGCACTTCCATGGGTTTGTACTATTGGGGGTTTTCTTGGAGTTGGGACTGGGACTTTTTCATGGTATAAAGGGGTTAGTTGTGGTTGTCTGTGCGGGGTGGTGTTTCCGGGGATCCTGCTGGTTCTATGTCAATAAGTGGGCTGCCAAGCGAACTTGAATTGTGTTGCTTGCAGAGAGGTCATGGTCAGGGTGTGCTTCCGGGGGTTTCTGTTTTGCTATGAACTGCTCTGGAACATTCCAGTTGGAGTGTCTCAGTCAAGAAGGTAATGGTTCATTTGTGCTGCTTTCAAGCTTAGCATTAGAGGAGGACTCTTTGGGACTGAGTACTCCCTAAGCACGCCCATGCATGCGGTTTAAAAGCTGGCCTGCAGACTGCACTGAGAGGACTCTCTAGGCATATTTGCATGGTAGTGTATTGCACCGGAAGTAGATCAGGGACTGTTCTGCTGGGGTATACCTGAATGGGTTCTGCACTGGGAAATGTACTAGTGTAGCTTGTGGACTCAGATGAGAAGTTTGGAGAGAGCAATACGCAAAATGAGATGGGGTTTTTCCATAACATCAATGTTGCAGACTGTCAGGGTGTGTGCGGGTGTGGGTTTTGCAAGTGTAGTTGGCCGAGCCGCCATTGGCACTATGGCGCCTGCAGGCACGTTGCTATGGTTGTTTTGTTAGCGTTTGAAGGGCATATGTTGCCAGTGCAAATTGGGAGAGCTGGCCCTTGTCAGGTAGAGGCCAGTGAGAGGTGTCTATGAAGATCTAATTACTAGTTGTCGTACTTTCTTATGTGTTTGTTCTTAATCCCTTTATGTGGTGCTTCCTGTTCCTGTTGAGTAGGCTCTCGGCCCCGGTGTTCTTGATCGTATCAACCAAGCTGCCATGATGCCACACCTCAAACTGTGGTCTGTTTGTTTGTCTTCTTAGTGTGGGTTTGGGCGCAGATGATGCAAAGGTGTGTGTTCATTAGCTTGTCGGTAAAGCCGCAAACCTGCTTCCGATGGTATTGCATGGGGAGCTACCTGCAGCTGTCTGTCTACATAGTGGATGGTAGTGCGCGTGAAAGGGGGTGCTTCATCCTTGTCCATGTGATTCACTAATGGACTACAGGGCCTACTCTGCCCACTACTGGTGCAGCCACTCCTTCATTTTTTGTGTGTTTGTTTCTTTGAAGCCAGGTCCTCAGTATGCTTGACATGGGCTGGGGATGGATGTACTGCTGCCTAGCTGCTGGTTAGTTGTGTCCTTCCAAACTATTTGAAGGTGACACAAGCAGAAGGCAGCAATACATCAATCCCCAGAAAATGTTTTTTGTATGAAGCCGTTGCTTGTCTATGCAAACTAAGTACAGTTTCTTTGAATTGGTGCCGGGTATGGGGCAGGTGAGCAGGTGATGAAGGCATGCAGAAGTTCCTGAACCAAAAGTCATGGCCATGTGGCATGCAAGGCTCCGAGCTCGAGGCTACGTCGATGCTTCTTTCCACAGCTGCTGTTACAATGAACGGGACTTTCCTCGACCACCCCACAGACTCCAACGGTACGGTGAAACAGCATCACTTCATGAGTAAGCAACCATCCGGACCAGTACCCGTAGGAGCCATTTGATAATATGTAACCAGCTGTATGAGCAGTTACTAACTGAGGAGGCAATGGTAAGATACCAATTAACAAATGGCCCCGTCAAAGCGGAGTGCCGGTGGGGGCAGCGCCACCCACAAGGAGCAATCAAACTTAGGCTCCAACGGCATACGCCTTGAGTCCCTATCCAAAACTCACAGTATGGCTGCCACCAGCCCACCCCAGACCCCTTGCTAGCCAATGTATGCATCATGTCCTTCATTGTATCTGGCGCTGCGGCAGCGCCACTTACACAGTTGGCCAATGCTACTGCTAATGTCAACTAGCTGATCCGCCCGCCAGTAAGCCAGCCCATAGACGTGCATACAAATCCGCAGCAGCAACACTCAAAACATAAGTCTGAGAGAAGCACCAAATGACTGAGTGAGTGTGAAGCCATTCCCTCGGGCTTTAAAGCCCAACAAAAAGTTACCAGCAGCCCTATCAGACTGCGGAAGCCACAGTGAGTGGCGGCAGCGCACCACAAGGAGCTGACTGATGCTCCAATGACATTCAATTAAGAAGATGCCAACTTATGTGCAAGGTGCTAACTAACTGGCTGCCAGCTAAGCAGACCACCCCTGATCCCTTGTAAGTTATGATCAGCTCAGTTTAATCTGTTGGCCCGCCCAATCATCATAAACACCCAAGAGTTTGCTCAAGGCACAGCTTCCGTTCAGGCAAACCTCAACATCCAGAGACCCTCAGCCTTCATTTGCAAGCCCAGCCAGGTTGTCACCCATACACACTTTGATAACATACACCTGGTGACACTAGTGAGACAAAGGTGCTGATCCCCCACATGCTTCCTCATCATTTTCAGGCCCATCCCTCCACCTCTGAAACACCTTGCTACAGTCAAACTCCGGCTTCCCCAACCGAACATTGACCAAGTTATGCAGCCGGCAGGCCCATTGACTAAGTGACTGACTGTCTCCCACTTGAGGAGGATGCTTCACAAGCTCTTTTCGCAAGTGACCAGCACACTCATCACAAGGGTAGAACTCTCCAAGGGCATTGATAAATGCTGACATCTGCTGCTGCTGTGCAGGTGTGGGGTCGTCAGGGTAGTAAGCAGCCATGCTGTGTAGTAGGGTCCATGTAGCTCTTCCAAGGTCTATAATGTCAGGTGGACATGGCATTTCATCTTCGTAGAACCAGAAGGGTGGTTTGGCATCAGTGCTGAAAGAGGTTGCCCCAGCAAGGCTGCTGCTGCTACTGCTACTGCTGGAGACCCCGTTGGCACCGCTGCTGCTGCTGCTACTGCTGTCGCTGGAGGTACTGCTGCTGCTGCTGCTGCTGCCTGGATCCGAAATATCACTGCTGCTGCTGCTGGGCCCGCTAGCGTTGCTGCTGAGCTGTTCTGAGGTGGTAGCAGCTGCACTTGCATCTGGGTCTCGGGGCTGAGGGGCCGTTGACGTGTGAGCTGGTGCTTTCTGCTGCTGTACATAACGAGAGCTGAAGGAAGCAAACAAGTCCTGAGTACTGGTGCATGCTCTGCATGGCTTATGCTTGAAGGCGTCCTGGAAGCGATGTAAGCTGCTCCCGCTATCTTCTGTCGGCGTGCTCGGCTCCACTGACGAAGCGGCAACTACTCTGGCATGGTCTTGTGGAGGCGCATTGCCTTGTGCGGAGAATTGCTGGTCGCTTGCGCTGGTCGAAGGCTCTGGATGCGCTGCATGGACTTCAGGAAGAGTGTCTAGGCGCGGCTCAGACCTGGCCCCTGTAGCATTATTAAAAGCATATATCAAGAAGTACATGGTGGCAACGTCATATGGATCAGGATACGGTGCTCTCAGTGGATGATACGGCAACGGACAGTAGCTACCGCATCTACTGCAGCTGAAAGATCAAGCAAGGGGACAGTCGCACTTGTTCATGCAAGCTCTTCTGCATCCCCTGCGAGATTCAAAGACAAGTATGGGCTTCGCTAACCTGTCCCAAAGGCGTGCTTAGTTCTCTGGTTACTGCAGTGACGACAGGTGTCACTAGATGAATGCAGCAGACAAACAGCAGTGGTCGAGTGGCCTAAATGCTGCCTAGCTCATGCTGGATGCACTTGCGTGGTAGATCAGTCTTAATAAGTAGAAGCGCACGGCCTCATCTACTGGCATGTCTCTTACGAAGTAGTGCGCGAAGTGGCTCTATAGTCCAGAACTACGTGAACCCGTTCGTTTGACAAATTGCATTAGCGAACTACACAGATGACCACACTTTGTCGGCACTAGCGCCCTTGACCCTGAGATGTCGCTTGGGGCATCCACCCTTCTGGCCTGCAGGCACCTTGCTGGCGCTTTGAGAAGTTTACAAGGTCTGAATGGAGCAAGCAGAAACATCAGTAGTCTCCCTAAACCCCTGAAGCTGCAGCTGAACGAGAAAGACGCCATGTCGCAGGTGCCTCCTTCGTCCACCAGACAAGGCCAACCGCTTTGTCTGAGCATCAGGGCCCTGCAATTTGGGCTCATGCCTCTGCTTTGTGGCATCAAGCAGCGAGCATCAGCACCAGCGGGCGGCCTTACCACTCCTCAAGCAGCAGCGACATTAAAGCGACGACCATATTAAGTGTCAGGAAGGATGGAGAGGTAAACCAGCAACAATCAGCAGGGGCTGCTGTCACTGCAGTTAGGTTCCAGTTAGGTTTTATACCGTTATAACCTAGCCCACTTGTGATTTGATGACTCAGTCTCTAACACATCCATGCAATGGGCATTTAGGCCCAGTAGCAGCACTGTCAGCTGTAGGAGTAGCATCTGCACATAGAGACTCGGCCGATACTTGGTAACTTATGTAGTGCAAAAAATGGACAGCAGCATCACAGTGTACATTCCCTTGGGTGCTTATTCTCTATGCAAGACCTGCAAATGGTATGTTTCCTGTGTAGGACCCATCTAACAGGAGCAGCAGGTTCTGGGTCAGGGGTTACATAGCATCCTCTTATGATCCCAGATCGCAGCTGGCTCCTGCTCCTTGAACACGGCATGTGCTTTATATGGCAAGCAAAGAGAACATGAATAACGACTACAGTGAGGGTTGGTCAGGGAGGGCTGATCAGGGAGGGCTGATCAGGGAGGGCTGATCAGGGAGGGCTGATCAGGGAGGGCTGATCAGGGAGGGCTGATCAGGGAGGGCTGATCAGGGAGGGCAGCAATAAGTGCAGATGATTTGGCTAGTGGTGCCGTATGCACCATGTGCTGCAGTCAAGTTCACATTTGCACCTTCTCCAGATGCAACAGCTAGGGTTCTGATACCGACAGGAATACATAGTCTTTTCTGCAACTCCTCCTTGCTCGGGGGCAGAGGCCGCAGCAGCCACCCCCCCCCCCCCTTTATTGGCCCGCTGAAATCAGAAAATGATGTTTTCTGCTTTTGCAGGTAATAATAATAGGAGATGGTCAAGCCACAGCTCAAGACTTCATTGTCAAAGCTAATGTGATTAAAGTGCGGAAGATAGGCACAGGTAGCCACCAAGCCATCGGGGGATTTGCAGGGAGAGCTGCTGATGGCTTAGCTCTTTTGGAACGCCTTGAACAGAAGCTGGAGCAACATCCAGGTATACGGGAGAAGGGTGAGGGTTTAGGCGGATGGAGGGTGAGGGATGCAGGTTTAGGCGGAGGGGTGGGGGTTTAGGCGGATGGACGGTGAGGGGTGGGAATTTAGGCGGAGGGATGAGGGGTGGGGGGTTAGGCGGATGGATGGTGAGAGTTCCTGTGGTTTAGCAGGGGATATACCGTAGTTGATTAGAAGGAATTGTTGCTATTGACACGACTCGAACAAAAGTTGGAGCAATATCCACGTTTATACGAGAAGGGTGAGAATTTAGGCTGGTGAGGGTTTGGCTCCCTGGGTGTTTCCAGGGTTCTGTGATTGATTGTGCGAATTTGAGATTGATTGTGAGACACCAGTGAAAGGCCATGAACAGAACTTCCAGAAACATCCAGGTATGGGGAAGATGAGTGAGAATTTAGGCTGTGGATGGTTTCAGGGGTTGGCGGGGGAGGGGGGGGGGAGGGAGGCGGGTGATAGTGCTTGACTGAAGGAACTGGTGCTCTTGGAGCAGAAGCCCTGGAAGCACATCCAAGTATGCTGCAGACGGGTTCATGGGTTAGGCCTCCAGGAAGCTTTGTAGGACTGGGAGTTTGGCAGTGGACTTTTCCCAGTGTAAGAAGGGCAGAATTCCCGGCCATGATTAGGGAAATTTAGGATGTGTTGTTATAAATGCCCTGGTCTTTATATCTGAAGGACACCCGGAACCAAAATCTACGTGTATTTCTCTTTAAGTTGCTGACATGCTCCTGTCTGTAATATTTAGCGATACCGGTATTGGAGGGGCCGGGATAAGGGCGTGGATGTTGCTACTGGCCAAAATGCACAGCAATCTTCTGTGGCTGAGGTATGGTGTAACAAGGCAGTACTTTGACAATAGGCATCTTGGGTACTTTGTAGGGTTTAGTGGATTTTGGAGGTGCGGGATTTTGAGGTGAAGTTTGGGTTTGTGGGTGTATTGGAGGTCGTCTAGGGTTTGGCAAGGTCTTTGCCTGTGGACTAGGGTTTGTGGCATTTTTGGAGATTGGCTAGAGGTTTGTGGGTTTTTCATATGTGGACTGGAAGGAACCAGCCTGTCTAGGTATCTGTGGGGTGGTAGAGTTCAAAAACTATGCATCGCGAAGCGAAGCGCAAGTTAAATCAAAGTGCTACGTTGATGGTACCTCGAGCAGTTGCTTTTACAATGGAGAGTGTGGGAGTGAGGGAGGATATGGAGGAGGTCTTTATGTTGTGATATGGCCTGAAAAGGCAATAGGCTGCCTCGCATGTTATTTGTTACCTGGCACTAGTAAACTGCAGTTACTCCTGTACCTTCTAACAAGAGTGGGAGTATCCAAAACTTTATCATATATGTGTTATAGGCCGTTTGATGAGTCGTTTCGACTTCCGGTTGTGGACCCAAACGTTAAAATTGGTTTGTTTGTTTATAGTGCTGACAAGCTGTGCACCTTCTGCTTTGTTGGTTTAGGTCAGTTGCAGCGTGCTTGTGTGGAGTTAGCAAAGATGTGGAGACAAGATAAGATGCTACGAGACTTGGATGTGAGTGGCCAGGGGGAACCAAGGGGGAGAGGAGATGAGGGGGGAGGGGTGAAGGGGGGGAGAAAGCAGTGCTGGGGTTTGGGTGGCGGGGGTGGGGGAAATGGGAAGGGGAGGAGAGGGGGGGGGAATGGGCAGTGATGGGGTAAGGAGGGGGTAAGAGAGGAAAACAGGAGGGGGGGAGAGAGGAAAACAGAGGGGGGCAGGGCGGAAAGGGGGAGAGATGAAAGGGGAGGGAGGAGGGGAAGGGGAAGGGGCAGGAATGATGGGGTAAAGGGGGAAGAGGGGGGGGGGGGCGGCAAGGGGGAAAGTTGAAAAGGGGAGGGAGGGAGGAGGGGAAGAAAGGGGGAAATGGGCAGTGGTGGGTTGGGGGGAGGGGCGGCAGGGGTGAATGAGGGGTAGGGAGTGTGAGAGGTGGGGTTTGGGGGGCGCGATTTGGGGGAGGAGAAGGGATTCACAGAAAGGGGGGGGGGGGTGCAGGGCAGAAGGGGTTACTCAAGTCAAAGTGGGAGTAGCCATGGCTTGGCACTTGCTTTGGTAATGCTAGAGAGTCCCCCTTCACACTCCATGGACCTATGAAGACGCTTTTGGGAAAAACGGGATGGAGGAGGGGCGGGAAGGGAAGAAGGGGGACTGGCAGCTCTACGGATGGGATGGGTGGGCAAGAAACAAGGGGAGAGGGTGAGGAGGGGGGCCGCGAGGAGTGTGCAAGAAGGGAGGGGGAGATGGTGAAAGAGGAATGTGCACCAAGGGCTTTTGGGTGGGGTGGATGGGGCAAGAGAGGAGTACAGGGAAGGAAGACGGGAAAGACTGCAAGGTGTGCAAAAGGGGGGAGACAGGGCGTGAAAGGGGAAAAAGGAGGTTGGGTGGAGCAGATGGGGTCTTATGAGGACATGTTTCAAAGCCATCTTGTTGGGCTAGGGTAGGGTACTACAGTTGGTTGCAAAAGTTTTGGCCCAAAACTCAGATTTTGTTAGGAAATGGTCTGCTTCTGTGAAATGGCATGGCCGTTCATTGCTCTCTTGCACAGGCAGCTTCTGTATGAGGTCCAGGTTGTCACCAATGGGTGCGGTCAGCATCTCTGTTGCTCTGTGTTGCTTGGCTGCTGAGAAAAGCAGGGGTCTTGCAAGGGAGACAGCGGAGGCATTTTTGCTGCTTTTTAAGGGGGTAAATGCTGAGAACTGCCAGCAGGCACAGGTGCCCTTTCTTTACTGTTTAGGGGCAGTAGCATATAGACCAGGTGTGAAGCAGGTGCAGGGGCTATACCAGTTCAATGGCAGGGCAGGTGGGGGTAGGCAGGGCATGCGAGAAGTTGGGGCAAGTGCAAGGCTGAGCTGAGAGGGCTGTGGGAGGGGAGCAGATGGGGTGTGGGGCTGGCAACCACAGGAGGGGCAGAGGTGGAAGGGGAGAGCCAGGTTAAAAAAAGCAGGAGGGCTATAGGAACAGGGGGGAGGCTTGCTGGTCTGCGTCTGCGGCTAAGGCTAAGGCTGGCTGGCTGGCTTTTATATAGTATATTTATAGGGCACGCCCGGGGCTCGAACTCGGGACGTCTCGCGTGCGAGGCTACTTGTGGTACCACTTGGGCATACCAACTGCAGCACATTGATGCTCTGCCTGTTTACTTTCTTAAACATAAATGGTTGTAAATCAGGTCTTGCTGCTGCTGCTTAAACCCCAGCCTTATGTTCCGGCCAAAACTTTTGCAACCAACTGTGGACATTGGTTCTGCTGCTGCTGTTTGACAGAGGCAAGGGCTTTGGCTTGGGGCAGGGCTGGTTTAAGGTACCAGGGGCTGGACCTATGCAACAGTCACAGCCAGGGTGAATAAATTGTTGCATGTGCTGGCAACCCATGACGGGGGCCCTTCCTACCCCTACCCTCACCAGCTGCAGCAGTACACTAAGCAAATACCAACAACTGAGATACCTTGACTTGCACACTTCCCCTGGTAGCACATGCCATAGGACATTACAGCTGGAGCAGGGGCTGTCTCTGAAGCTGCCTGTGCCATGCGGAATACCCAAAGGGCATATCTGGCGCCCCCAAAGCAGGGTATACCCCCAGCACATGTAGCGAGCTGCTGTTCTCTGCAGGTGGAGCATGATTGGCATAGCCGATGTGGTATTGTAGAAAGGGGGAGCGGTGCTGAATAAAAACATATGCTTTGAGGAGGTTGTTGAGAGATCTGCTAGCACTATCATGGCAAGATCTGGTGGAAAGTGTTAAAACAGCAGTAGCAAGGGCACGTCGGGTCTAGAAGGTGGTGCTGCACCGAAGGGATATGCGTAACATGTCTTGTTTTACAACAAGCCTGGCCCAGTGAACAACTCTGTGGTATGCTAGACCTTGTTTCAAGCAGTGACAGGTGACAAAGAAAACAGTCCTCCAAAGTGGTGGTGACAGCGTGGGTGACAGCCTTGCAGCATAGGCCCGTCTCGCCCGCCGCTGATTGCAGCATGTAGAAGGAAGCTTCCTACCATCAAACTGGCATGCAAAGCACACCAGCTTCTGTTAATACTGAATCCTTGGCAGTGACCTTGAAGCTTATGGTAAGATTGCCAGAAGCAGGGCCCCTCCAGCAGGGGAAGCATCCATGTTGAAAACCACACTTTTTGCTGCCTGTAGCAATGCTCAGCATTGCAGGGATAGCTAATGTGGGGCCTGCTGTGCAGAGCATGCATGACTGCAGCTAGTGACATGGTACTGTAAAGCCAAGGAAAGCTTGCTGATAAATGGGAGAAGTTCCATTCCATGCACCCTAACTCAGGTGACCACAGGGGCGTACCCACTTTTGACCAAAATCTGAAAAGTCAGCTCAAGCACTTTCTCAATGCGGTTGCGGTTGCCACCAATTTAGCACAGCAGGCAATAATTGCATCAACAAGTTCTTTGCAACAGGCTAGACACAGCTGTTATCTCTGCTTGCACTTGAGGAAACAGGAGGTGCAAACATTGGACACAGTTGGTTGCAAAAGTTTTGGCCCAAAACTCAGATTTTGTTAGGAAATGGTCTGCTTCTGTGAAATGGCATGGCCGTTCATTGCTCTCTTGCACAGGCAGCTTCTGTATGAGGTCCAGGTTGTCACCAATGGGTGCGGTCAGCATCTCTGTTGCTCTGTGTTGCTTGGCTGCTGAGAAAAGCAGGGGTCTTGCAAGGGAGACAGCGGAGGCATTTTTGCTGCTTTTTAAGGGGGTAAATGCTGAGAACTGCCAGCAGGCACAGGTGCCCTTTCTTTACTGTTTAGGGGCAGTAGCATATAGACCAGGTGTGAAGCAGGTGCAGGGGCTATACCAGTTCAATGGCAGGGCAGGTGGGGGTAGGCAGGGCATGCGAGAAGTTGGGGCAAGTGCAAGGCTGAGCTGAGAGGGCTGTGGGAGGGGAGCAGATGGGGTGTGGGGCTGGCAACCACAGGAGGGGCAGAGGTGGAAGGGGAGAGCCAGGTTAAAAAAAGCAGGAGGGCTATAGGAACAGGGGGGAGGCTTGCTGGTCTGCGTCTGCGGCTAAGGCTAAGGCTGGCTGGCTGGCTTTTATATAGTATATTTATAGGGCACGCCCGGGGCTCGAACTCGGGACGTCTCGCGTGCGAGGCTACTTGTGGTACCACTTGGGCATACCAACTGCAGCACATTGATGCTCTGCCTGTTTACTTTCTTAAACATAAATGGTTGTAAATCAGGTCTTGCTGCTGCTGCTTAAACCCCAGCCTTATGTTCCGGCCAAAACTTTTGCAACCAACTGTACACTGGGTTTAATGACACCCTGACAGTTTTCATTTAGCTTTGCCACATTGGACGTAGTTGCAGCCTTCTACTGTGAAAGGCCAGTGGCGTCTTCTACGTTTAGGGTTTAAGGTTTCAAACGGTACCTAGGTTCCCATGATAATAGTATGGGAGGTTAGCCACCTGCCTGGCCCGGCGGATGGGGGGGACGGGCTGCTGTTGCAGGGTTTGGGGGGGGAGGGCCTGTTGCTGACAATGTGGTCCTCCTGAACTAATACAAAGCACACCAGTCTTTGTGATTATTGCAGACTGTGACACAGGGCTGTGGCGTTCTTGGGCTTTTTCATAATATGACCTGCTTCTGGATTATTTATATGCAGGCGTCTTTAATTGTAGCAGACAAGCGCATCACGCTGTGGGTGATGGGCAACGGAGACGTGCTGGAGTCAGGAGATGGGGTGTTAGGTGAGCAAATCTATCTTTGGGGATTGTAAGCTAGGGCACTTAAGGGTTTAGGGTGTGGGGTCTAGGTGCCTATGGCGAGTTTGCTATGGTATGTGCTGGGGTCTGGGGTGAACAGAAGTATGTTGTGGGGGAGTGAGGTTTGGCACCTTGGGGCTTCGGGTTTCCTTATCGTACTATTCCTGCGGCATGTGTTCGACCCAGGAGATGCCATCAAAATGCACAAGGTAAGCTATGGGGCTTTAGGCTTTGGGGTTTAGGCTTGGGCGCTTTTGCCATGGCAGATGTTTGGATATAAGACCATTGCAAAGCAAATGCTGTGCGATCGACGCGTCACGCTTGCTCAATTGTTACTAAGTACAGCCATGCCCCTGCGGATTACTGCACAACCCTTCTTCCTCTCCCTGGCGTGCCCAAATGCTGTCACTAGCTGCAAATCTTAATCAGGTATAGGACACAAGGGGTCCAGGAGGGCTTGACCATTGGAAGTTACAGTGCGGTACTGTTGGTAGACCTAATGAGAATTTGCACATGAGCCTCAGTGTGCATCTGATTCAAAAGCAGGCAGTTGACCAAACGGAAACAGCTGCTGGGGAAATGGGGGATTCAGTTGTGGACAAATGTTGCTCTGCATCTCGCTTTTCTTGCTTCCAGCACTGCATGATACTGTAGGAGCCTGCTTTCTTGTCCGCGCTTTTCCCTATTTTAATTACCTGTACCCAACCGCTAGATGGTGATAGCAGCAGGAAGGAATGCAGAAGTTGTCGGCCTACCTTGAACCTGCAGAAACCGCCATGGGATGGTGGACTGATTAATGTGATCTTTGTCTGCTGCTGCTTATGCTTTGTGCTCCAGGTATTGGCTCGGGTTCAGACTTTGCTGAGGCAGCAGCACGTGCCCTTATGGGGGTGCCTGGCATGGATGCTATGAGCATAGGTGAGTGAGCCATGTACGGTGGGTCAGCATATGGTGGTCAGCATTGGCCGAGCCCCTTCCTTGCTGTAATAACTAAATTTATTTCATTGTGAAGGTTTGGTTTTGAGAGGGCTTAGGGTTTAGGTTTCGCCTCTGTCTGAGCAGCTGCATGTCATGCCTAGTCTATGTAAGGCACGTGATGAGTACAGGTAAGCGTGAACTGGAGCTGGGGGCCAAAGGGTGCTAGTTCTGGGTTTAGGTTTTGCCTCTCTTAGAGGAGCTGCTGAATGTCAGTGGTAGGCATATGTTGTCGTTTCTATGTAAGGCATGTGATTAGCGTAGGTAAGTGATCCCTGGAGCTGGGGGCCAAAGGGGGCTAGTTCTGTGCTACTACACTGTTTGCTTTGGGCTAGTAAGTGGCTGATGGTTGAGCTCCAAAGCTGATTAGGATCATGCAGCCATTAGCTGATATAGGTTTGACCGCCCTCACTGTTGTCTGCCTAGGCCGAAACCGGTAGTGTGGCTGGTTGCTTGTGAATCCCCATGCGTTGAAGCTTTCGTGCGTGCATAACGATTACATCACCCCTAGGCAGACAACAGGGCAGTCAAAACCTATACTATGCAGCCACAACCTTTGTAATGATACATTGAGAATTGTAGACAGAGCCATTCTTCGTTCATAGAGAGCTGTTTAGGATTGTGCAGCCGTCAGCAAGGTCATTACTGCTACCTTGAGGGTTAGTTTGCTGAGGTATGAGGATGATTATGGTCTATATGGGTTGGATCTGCGCCAGTGTGTCATGCTTAGCTATAAGTCTGTATGATTGAGGAGTTGCATTGATGCATATGAAATATACTAGCTGCTGGGCGTTATAGCGCGCTTTTCTTAAGAGAGACCACTACACAGCCCTCTGGGCCGTGCAGCACCCAAGCATGACTCCAACCAGATTTTTTATTGGGGTGGGGTGATGATAGCGCTCCTTTGTAAGGGTCGGGTGATGGTGTGTATGGGGAATGGCCACCGGATGGGTTGGTAGCAATCTCCCATATCGATAGAGAGAGCGAATGGGGTCTACCAACCCCCACTGGTTGGCTCTGTGACTGTGGGTCAAACATAGCCACTAGTCTATCTTTTGCAAGATACAGGTTGCATACATGTACAGAAAGTATACTTACTGAGCTGCTGGGCCCATGGGCTCACTGTTTAATGGATGTCTCTCTCGCTGGTGTGTATGCTGCCTGGATGAGGCTGGGTGAGAGCAAAGCTATGTTTTCCACTTTGCTTTAGCGAAGGACCTCCTAAGACTGAGGCCGCACTTATGTGGCGTGACTGGATGTCTGATTAGTCTCCGCTCTTGTCGTCTTAGCTCTCAGTGATTGTTCTCTTTCAACACAGACTAACAAACTGGTTGGAGTCATGCTTGGGTGCTGCACGGTCCAGTGCAGTGATCTATCTCATATACTGTCTTTTATGGCGCTTTCTGGTGGGGGTAAAGCATGCATGTTCAAGATGATGGCTTTTGCACTGTTTAAGTGTTAAGCCAATAGCTTAATGAATGCTGGATGTGGAAGAGGTCTTGCCTCTGTGCTTGTTGCCCTTGCACTGCCTGCCTGCTCAAGTGGCAACAGTATGTTGATGTTCTAGAACGGCATTCTACCCCTATTTCTGAGGGATAGAATGCCTGAGTTAACCAGCATGCATCAGCAGCACGGGGAGCTCGTGGCCATGTTAGTAGGACAGCTTCTGAAGATTTGTGTGTATCTTTGTGTGCTTGTAGCCCAGAAGAGCATGAAGATCGCAGCAGACTGCTGTGTGTACACCAACCACAACTTTCTCTGGCATCACATACAGCAAGATGGAAAGATTGTCTCAGGCAGCAGCAATGGAGCTGTTGGCAACGGGGGCTTAAGAAGTGATAGCCTCCAGAGCTCAAGGTTGGGCACGTAGAGGTCAGATGGAATGTCACAAGCCATGCCATAGAGTACATAGAGCCCTTGGTCGGTTGGGCGTAAGGCGGCCCCGATGCTTCATGAATAAGATAGCCGCTCAGAGGAACCCGGATTGTCAGGAATGGAGGCGGTAGAAGCGCCTCACGCCGTACCACGTTCACCTGTACTGCCGTGTGAGAAGCCTGCGACCAGCGAGCCTAAAGCAAGCCAGAGTCCAGATAAACACGCTTTCGCCCACCCTACTTTCCACAATGTGCCGGGAGGATTCCTGTTGACATGGATAAGTTCAGTCAGTACAATCCTCTACCTGGCTTAGGTACAGTCGTTGGTTACAGGTATGATCACTATGGTTGCTTTTAAGAGTGCTATAAAAGAAATCGCAGCCCTCTAGCTCTCTCTTACTCGCTCTTACTCAACACGCCACACTAAAACCCGGTTGGAGTCATGCTTGGGTGCTGCACGGCCCAGAGGGCAGTGTAGTGGTCTGTCTGTGGCCGTTGGACACTCAGGTGTGTCTTTGTGTGACCTTCGTGTTTGCTGGTTCGTTGATTATTGCCTTACTGAATGGTATATATCGTGTGTTGATGTGATGCTTTGATAGAGCAAGTATCGAGGTGCTCTTTCGTGGTCTTTTGGTTGGCTTGTATGTAATCTGTCTATTGCCATGCGTCCGTAGGCTGCCTGCTTATCTTAAAAATTTTTGTTCGCGCTGGGTACCACCGCATCGAAACTACACCTGGGCACGAGGTTTCTTCGACATTTTGAACCTGCAATCTGACAAGGCGACAAATATCAAGCAGCGCACGCCATGAAACGTAAGGTTGGAGATACTGCAGGTGGATTATATGGTCTACAAGACATGTTGCGTATACTAGCCCTGTTGTCTGGGATTCTGAAAGATTGTACCGGAGGCAGGATTCGTAAAAGTTCGCTCAAAATGCTTCAATCAAATTCCAGTTGCTAAGGCTCTGCAGCATGCGGAGCAGGGTGTAGCTGTGCTAGCTGACTCAAGGACTGACTTACAACCTTATCTGCTCTTGCAGGTAGACGCAAAGCATTAGAGGGAACCCTAGGTGCAGGGCAAACTGCACCTCCTGCCAAGAAGAAGAAGAAGGGGAAGAAGTCCAAACACCAGCAGGAGCAGGAGCAGCAAGCAGCAGATCTGCCATTGTTAGACCATCACTGTCTCGAGACCATCTTCTCATGCCTCTCGCCAAACCTTGTGCTTCTAGCAGTGAAGGGCCTCAGCAAGGGTTGGAGGGACTGGGTCATCAAGCATTGCCTCAGCACTACAGCACCCCCCGCAACTATCGCAGAACCTGGAGGAGCAGCAACAGCAGTCACAGCAGCAACCGCAAGAGAAGCAGCAGCACCAGGACCAGCTGCTGCCACTGCTCTCCCTGCTGTAATGGTTTCAGAGGGAGTTCCTTTATGGGCCCTGCAGCTCCTTGTGCAGTCACAGCCACTTACAGAAGAGCAGCAGGAGCAGCTGTTGGAGGGAGCTGCTTCCAGGGGGGAGCTAGACATACTGCAATGGCTACATGGGCAGCAGCAGTGGCTGCTCCATGCAGGCATCTGCAACGCAGCAGCATTAGCAGGGCATCTCCACATCTTGCAGTCGGCATGGGAGCAGGGGTGCCCATGGAATCAAGATGCATGCAGCTCAGCAGCAGAAGGGGGGCACTTGGAAGTACTGCAGTGGCTAAGGGAGAAGGGGTGCCCCTGGGATGAAGATACCTGCTATGCGGCAGCTTTGAAGGGGCACTTGCATGTGCTGCAATGGGCGAGGGCGAACGGCTGTCGGTGGGATAAGGAGACGTGCAGAGCAGCAGCAGAGGGAGGGCACTTGGAGGTGCTGCAGTGGGCTAGGGAAAACAGGTGCAAGTGGGGCTCTGGGACGTGTGCAGCAGCAGCAGAAGAAGGGCACTTGGAGGTCTTGCAGTGGGCTTGGGAGAATGGGTGCTCAATGACTGAAGAAACATGCTCTGCAGCAGCCAGGGGAGGGCATGTGGATGTGTTGGAGTGGGCGGTGGCAAACGAGTGCGAGCTAGTAGAGGACATCTGCGAGATTGCAGCCAGGGCTGGGCAGTTGGAGGTCCTGAAGTGGCTGAAGCAGGGGGGAATGAGGTGTGGGAGGGATGTGGCTGGCGAGGCAGCAGCAGGAGGGCAGCTCCATGTGTTGCAGTGGCTGCGGGAGAACGGCTGCAAGTGGAGGAAGGACTTCTGCTTCTACGCAGCTAAGGTGGGGCATTTAGAGACGGTGCAGTGGTTAAGGGCACAGGGGTGCCCCTGGAACAGGGATGCGTGCACGGGGGCGGCCCAGGGGGGACACTTGGAGGTTCTGCAGTGGCTAAGGCAGAATGGGTGTCATTGGGGAGAAGACACATGTAGCGAGGCAGCGAGGAGGGGGCAGCTAGGGGTGCTGCAGTGGCTGAGGGAGCAGCAGCCACCCTGCCCATGGAATAAGTTCACGTACGCTCTAGCGCTAGATGCTGGTCACCTGGAGGTTGCGGCCTGGGCAAAGGCTAATGGATGTCCTACATAGCTCAAGGTGGTATAGGGTAGGCAGCAAGAACCGCAGTTTTCTGGTTGGTGGTCGTCTCCTCTTTCTGGCAGCAAGGTATGAACGCATGAGTGGAAGGCATTGGCTAAGCTAAAGGATGTCCTGCATAGGTCATGGTGGAATAAGGTAGGCAGCAGGGCTGGTACTGGGCCTGGTGGTCTTATGGTTGTGGTTTGTATGTGGCAGTAAGGTATGAAAAAATGATCGGCATGGCCATGCTCTCTGTCATCTAAGTGAAGGTTACAAGCATGTATGCTGACTAAAGAGATTTACATGCAAGCAGGGGAAAGTTAGGGTATTATTGGTTTTCAACAAAAAGCGCTCTCACTCAATACCTATCATCTGCCTCTATCAGTATGTCTGTAGGTCTGCTGGTTCACGTCCTAGCTTTGGATCTTTGAGCGATCAAGCATTCTTAATGCCGTAGTAAAGCAGCTCTCCTATGGAGCCAATGTTAGTGTAATTGTAACCAGAACGGCAGATGTATCTCCGCAAATGACAGTTTGTGTCCTCTCATTGTGACATGCTCTGCTGCACTGGACTGCTGTGGCTTCCTGACAGAAGTTGCATGCAGTAGCTTTGGGTTTTGCAAGCTAGCATCCAACATCATCATCCTTTCTCCCATGAGCATGCATCAGCAGCGCTCCACCTTAGGGTACACTCCACTCTCATCTCTTCATCTATCATTCATGTAAGGTACATCAAGCATAAGCTCACAACACCGAGTGCCAGGGGTTGAGATTAAAAGATCTATATATATGTGTCTAGGAGATGTACCAGCACATGCCAGCAGCATACTGTACTTTATGCCTGCTCAGCACGTACTTACAAGCTTGTTGGAGTTACGCCTGGGGTGCTGCACAGCTGCAAAGCTCGGTCCACTAAATCTATCTCCATACATTAATGATCTTCAAACAGGCACGCAGCGGGTCGCTCACAGCTATAAGCAATTGGCTCATCACAGCCGTCCCCTTAGCCGCACATCAGACGCCAGCCGCTTATCCCTCTCAATCTCATATTCCCTGAGCTCTGCCCGCTTCAGGAAGTCCTGCTTGTCTAGGAACTGGTTCCCACTGCGCTTGTGCATCTCCAGCTCTTCCTCCACGGTCTCATCAGTGGTCTTGTACTCCTTCCAGTCCATCTTGCTCTTGTCAAGGATGCTCACCTGTACGGAGCCACAGCAACAGAGCATATACCTCCACTTTGGGCGCTGGCTGCAAGACCATGTCAAGTCCATTGAAAAATGTTCCTACGCATCTCTACGCATATCTTCTCAAGCATTTGTTCTCATAGTCTAATGATTGCATATAAAGAGCAAATGTCACGGTCTGTATCGGTGGCAGGACCTGGGAAGATGTGTGAAGATGGGCCTCTGCTGTTTTTTACAGATTTCTCCGAGTTGCACTTGACATGTGAACTACTGTGGTAGATAGCCGTTGCAGAAGCTTCAGGCGGCAGCAGCAGAACTGGAGCAGAGCAACTACAAAATAAACCAACAAGGGGAGGTGGTCATGAGCAGCTGTGTCACGGGCCTTGCAGATCATCCTGAAACACAATGCCCATCATATGGCCTCTAGCAGCGAAAGCCACTACTGCATCCATTTGCGTTCTCCCCTGCCATTCAGTGTAGTCAAAAACAGCCCCTGGCACATCACGTGAGCTTGCCCACAGCGGTAACTACAGGGCTAGCCTGTAGATGGTACAGGACAACAGAGATAACACATCAATTATTTTCCTGCGGCTGGACTGACAAGACTAACAAGACTAAACCCTAAACCCTAAACCCTAAACCACTCGCATCTCATCATACACAGATAAGACGCGCAAAAAGCAAGACAACCACGAGATGCCAAGCCCGTCCTTCCCACCACCCACCTTCTTCTTCTTCTCCACCTCCTGCAGGAACGCATCCAGTCCCGAGGCAGCTGCTTTGCTGCTGGTGTTCTTCTCCGCTGCTTTCTGTGCTGCCTTGCTGTCTTTGTCCACCTGGAGGGCCACCTCAATGTCCTTGCCAGCAAAGCGACGCGTCTCCTTGATGGTCACCTATACGTAGGGGCACAACAAGACGTTCAGTAAGAACCTGCCATTGTCATGGCATTGTCAATGGGATATGCCAGAACTCAATGTCCTTGCCAGCAAAGTGATGCGCCTCCTTGATGGTCACCTGCAACAGTGGCAGAACTCAAAGATGTTCAGCAGCACTCCATCAATCATAATCATTTCAGCAAGCTAGGCATCCAAGCAAGGCTTACAAAAGAAGATGCTGTTCTCAATGGCATATGCCACACCATACCGTATGATCATCACATTCCATGACATGCCACAGCAAAAGGTCATGGGCCCTGCAACTAAGAGACCAGCTGCCCAAACCATGCATTTGGCAGCCACATTGGAGCCCGACGAGTGAAATGTTTTCACACGAAACCTTCTGCTAACAATGTATTTCAGCTGCTGAGGAAGTTAGGTAGCTGCCCGTAGTTAAGGGCTTAAAGGAAAGGCTTACATACTTGCCTCTGCAGCCAGCTGCAGCAGAGGCACAGAGCCCCAAAAGCTGCTGTCCCTGCCCCGTCTCTTGGTTTCCCCATGCCTGCAAGTATTCTGGTGCTGATCGTTGCTTTATTCTCTTCCTGCGCTTAAGAATCGCGCTCTGTTCTCTGTTCTGTGATCATTAGCACAATTGCTTCTCTGCCGGCGACCACATGATATTCTAGCGAAATGATACGGAGCTGTGCTTCTGTTCCCACGGACTCACCTTGTTATAGCTTGACGCTACCCCTCGAGTGCTGAGCTCCTTAGCAGCTGCTATTGCAGCAGCAGCTTTGGAAGCACCCATGCTGCTGCTTGGCGCTGCTGCCTTGCCATCTGCTTCTGATCCCTTGCCTGCTGCTGCAGTGGCTTCTGCTGCTGCTGCTTCTTGTGGCTTGTCTGAAGAGCCTGTAGGTGCTGCTGAAGGCTGGCTGCTGCTGCTGGAGGGAGCCTTGGCTGCTGATCCTCCTGCCCCTGCTGCTGCTGCTTTCTTCTTGGGGGGCGCCATGCCAAGACTTTTCATCCACAACTGCACAGCCAGGTAAAAGAACAAGACAAGGGAGCACAAAACTGAACAATGATCCCAAGCTCAGCACTGTTTCCAAGCCATAAACAGGTGAATGGTGGAAAGAGCCACATCAGAATCAATCGAGCTCTCTGATGACCAGATCGAAGCCAAAGGCACCCCTGACTATGGAAGGTTAGCAACCACGTTCATCAGAAAAATGTGCTTGCCACAAAGCATTGGAGCGCATGTCCTTAGACTACATCACAGGATGATGGGTTCGTTCCCATCATGCTGCTTTTGGCTTCATGGCAAGCAATGCCAGGTGAAATCCTGCAGCTACTTATTCTCGTAGGGTAGTAAGATACTGCTCTTGGGGGCTTGTAGTTCACTAATTCTAAAGCTGTGGCTTGCCTCTTAGCTGTTCTTCCTGGCAAGGTATCAGCCGCGAACATTGCAGTAGACTGGTTCAAGAGCAGCAACGAAAGGCTTCTTAACCGTTCCCCTGCCATTAATTGCTCAGTTATAACTTACTAGGTGGCTGCATGATTGTCACAGAGCTCTGAACATGTAGGCCGGCAGGAAGCCCGGCAGGGGCATGTGAACACTACCATCAGAAGCTTTGCGGGGTAAGTGTGTGGATCGTACCATATCTGGATTGCTCTTTTGGCTCTTAGGGGCTTCTCTGGTCAAAGAGGCCAAGCTGACAGGCTTTGCTTTGCTACCACCTCCTGAACCAGCTTTCTGCTGCAGCTGCTCCCATAGAGCTCCTACTTTTGCCTTCTTCTTACGCTCTGCGGCAGTATCCACGGCTTCTAGTGGGTTTGGATCCTCGTCGTCAGCCTCCTCTGCCTCGTCGTTTGCTGCTGCTGCAGCGGGTACGCCACGCCTAAAGAAGGGTGGTGGCAAAAGCAGGGGCACATTTAGGCACCGTGGCATAGAACGAACCACCGAATAAGACCGGATCTGGGGGCCGATTTGGGTACCTGCGTTTCGTCCCCGCCTTCGGCTTCTTTGCATCCTCATCCTTTTCGCCTGTTGGGTCAAAATCATCGTCTTCTGAATCAGATGACGGGAGGTCGCTCTGCAGAAGCCCCGCCATGGGAGTGCAATCAGGCGAAGAGATCAAACACCGCCAGCATATGTTTTCAGAATGCTTCCGGGAGCGTCTATGAATGCCGACACTGAAGTATTCCCACTGATGACATCAAGCATGCTGAGGACGACCGGGAGCGCTAACACGCCGCACATGCCCTCCCAAGCTTTGTTTCAGCCAATTATGATCCCTGCAGCGGACTCTTGCACATCTTTCCAACCCATGGAGGAGGCTACAGCCGCAGCAGAGAAGCAAGTGCGACGGAGTGACGGAAGTTCTTGTTTCCCTCGCCCCGTGCAGCTCAGCCATTGCAAACGCCTCCTATTATGATGCTTACAGCGATTTTTGACTGCCTGAACGGGATGACATGCGTTCAGAGGGGTGCTGCTTATCTGATCGCATGCCTGGCTGCTTGCGCACCCCCGCTTGTCTGTGAGCCCTGCCTTGGGGTTCGCATTAGTTAGATTCCATCAAAGGCTCGTGGGTGCTTGGAGTGCTGCTAGACCTTCTGGTGAGCCCATGGTGTCTGTTTGCATGACGTCTCCTACCGATGATGGCTCTTCTGGCACCTTGTGCATAAACCAGTTGTAAGGGGTTGGCTATTGCTGCCCATTTATGCTCCTATGCCCGCTAAAGCCGATAAGGGGTGGCCCTGGCGTCTCTCAGTTTTGCTTCGCCTGCCTGTTCACCTCCTCCTTGGATGCACGGGCCAGTCGGAAGTTTGATGCTGATGCCTGCTGGATCTTGTACACGCAGGTCAAGGGCTCTTCCCTAGTGTATAGGCCTGCCGGAAAGCTGGTTCCAGCCTCGCAGCCATGTTCTGCGCCATCTCGGGCACCGTGCCCGAGGAGCCCGTAGTGTCCACCAAATCGGGCCATATGTTCGAAAAGCGCCTCATAGAGAAGTACATCAGGGAGACCGGCAAATGCCCAGTCACGCAGGAGACTCTAACCGTCGAAGACCTCCTCCCAGTGCAGAACAGCAAGACAGTGAAGCCTAGAACCTCAGCAGCTAGCAGCATCCCAGGCCTCCTTGGCATCCTCCATGATGAATGGGATGCTTCCATGCTGGAGACGCACACACTCAGGCAGCAGCTGCACACTGTCCGCCAGGAGCTGAGCCATGCCTTGTACCAGCATGATGCAGCATGCAGGGTCATTGCCAGGCTCATGCGGGAGAGGGATGAGGCACGAGCAGCTCTGGACAATATCAGGTGAGGACGCTGCAAAGCAGATAGGAGAACCTAGTAGCAGTTAAGAGCCCCTCTGAGTGTCAGGTAGGTAGTAAGACGGTTCAAAAGAGCACTGCAAGGCAGAACTGAAAATCAAGTAGCAGTTAAGAGCCCCTCTTGTCTGCCTAGTGGTGTTCTGAGTGTCAGGTAGGTAGTAAAACCGTTCAAAAGAGCACTGCGCAGCAGAACCAAGAACCTAGTAGCAGTTAGAGCCAAGTTGTCTGCAAAAGGGTGGATGTGAGGGTTAATCCGGTGAGGCCTTTCAGAAGAATGCTCAAAGCGGAAATGGGAACCTGGTAGCACTTAGTGCCCTCTTGTCTGCCTAGGGGTGAGGTGAGCGGTACACGGCTGAGACTGTGGAGGAGAGACTTCCCAAGCAGCTCTAAGACATCATAGGAGCTTTCTGGCAGTATATTGTGTTGAATAGCAGCAGCAGGCCTTGAAGTATCGGTGAAAGCCTCGTGCAGACCTAGGGGTCATGCAAGGCTTATGCAGGCGGGCGTCGTCTGCAAAATGCGTATGAAAAGCAGACTTTAGGACACCATGAAGAAGCTGCTGGCAATTCTTTGTTGCATACCACTAGTGGAAAGCATTAGCTGCAGAATGTTTTAACGCGCCGGTACTTCCAGGGCGATTAGTTCTGCCATACTTGCTAACTCTTGTATGTTCACTGGTTCCACGGCATGATTCTAAGCAGTTTCTTAGTATGTGTGGAGAGCAGAACTTGGAAATAGTTTGCTACATTTACAAGCATATGTGTGCTTACTGACCCCTGCTCTTTCTAGGGAGAGTGTCCGTGCTGAGATGGAAGCCAAGAAGCGTCAGGCAGAGGCGGAGGAGGCAGCAGCAGCGGCAGCCGCAGCAGCAGCACCAGATGGTCCCCCTGCCAGCAAGCGTGCCAAGGTGCAAGGCATTTCACAGGAGGTGCTGGACGACCTCACAGCAGTCAGCACGGAGCTGTCCAAGGGCAGGAAGAAGAGGCAGATACCGGAGAACACAGCCACTGTGGGAGATCTGGAGGGGTATGGGATGGTGGGGTCCTTCCCGCTGCATAAGACCATTGCTGGGGGGATTCTGTCTCTGGACCTGCAGCCTGATAAGGTGAGGGCTTTGGGGGGTTTTGGTCCTAATTATTGGGTGGGAGACTATAGGCATATGGGTTGGTGGGGGCATTAAGGCTGCATAAGACAATTGCTGGTGGGATTCTGTCTCTGGACCTGCAGCCTGATAAGGTAGGGATCGGGGTCGGGGCTTGTGCCGCTGCAACGTGGGGAAGGGTGGTAAGGAAATAGGGAGAGACTGGTGGGGGAGTGGGGTTTTGAAGGATTTCTGTTGAGATTGAGTAGGGCTGAAGACACTGGGGCAGGAGGTTTCGAAGTCACCTGGGTGTTTTAAGCCATAAAACTGCATAAGACCATTGCTGGAGGGATTTTGTCCCTTGACCTGCAGCATAAGATAAGGCTGGAGCTTTGGGGGGTTTGGATCTAGGTGTTTGGGTGGGAGTTTTTGATAAACCAGCCACAGGGGGGTACGCGCCTAACTGCAAGGGTGAGAATGATGCAGAAGACTTGAGAAGGGAGGTTCTTTGTCCTCAGAGCTGCAGCTTTAAAAGGTGGGGGTTATGGGGGGTTGGTGGAGATGCTCTGGTGAAGGGTTGGAGTGAAGGGTGGAGGTGGGTAGTGGCGGTGTATTGGATCACGGAATGTAATAGTCTGGGTTGGAGCTGTCAGGTTGCATGCCTGTGGGCTGTCCTCATACGTGATGCCTGTGAGGCACCCCCCACTCGTCTCCCCTGCTGCAGGAAATTGTGGTTGCTACTGGTGGCATTGATGTACCTGAGCGTTTACGTTTGAGTATCTAGCGTTTATGTTAGTGGTATTGATCTGGGGGTTGATGCCTCACCATTTACCTCTGCTCCCTGCCTGTTTCCCCCCTCCAGGGAATTGTGGTCGAGACTGATGGCATCATTATACGGTAGCTGACTGTCTTGATCTGCGGTATCTATTGGCAGGTTCATGCCTTACCATTCACCTCTGCTCTGCGTGTTTTCCCCGTGCAGAGAATTGTGCTCGCGACTGATGGCATCATTATAGCTGAGTATGGTATCTATTGGAACGTTAATGCCTTACCCCATTCACCTCTGCTCCCTGCGTGTTTCCCCCCTGCAGGAAAATGTCGTTGCTACTGGTGGCATTGACGGCGCCGTGCACCTCTACGACGTGAAGCAGCAGCAGCACCTCGCAGAGCTCACCGGACACACCAAGCGCGTCACCGGCGTCACTTTTGTCACACCCGAGCTGCTGCTGAGTTGCTCTGCAGACAAGACCGTGCGCATGTGGTCTCGGGATGCAGCCGAGGGTGGTGGAGAGGAGGGAGCTGGGGGGGCTATGGTGTGTCAGTCTGTGCTGCAGGAGCATTCTGGTCCTGTGGTGGGTGTGAGCCTGCACCCTAGCAGGAGGTACTTTGTGAGTGCCAGTGAGGATGCCAGCTGGGCCTTCTGGGATGTGGCCACTGCTTCTTGCCTTAAGCAGGTGAGACCTGGGGATGGGGCGAGGGGGCAGCGGGGAAAAGGTTGTGTAGGGCTTGGGGTGGTATGGTTTCTAGTATCCCATGGGCCATGGCCTTTTGGGATGTGCCTACTGCTTCTTGCCTCAAGCAGGTGAGATCTGGGTGGGCAGGGGAGGGGGTGGTTGGGGGCAGATGGAAGGGGGCATGGATGGTGATGAGAGGGGGCATTCTGGGATGTGGCAACTGCTTCTCGCCTTAAGCAGGTGAGACCTGGGAGGGGAGGGGAGTGGGTGGGTGGGTGGGGAGGGCGGCTGGTAGCAGCTGTAAAGGGGCATTAAAGTGTAGGATGTGGCTACTGCTTCATGCCTGAAGCAAGTGAGACCTGGGGTGCGAAAAGGGGGTCTGGAGTTGTTGGGGTTGGGGAGGTATGGTTTTAGTCTTCGCAGGTGGGACTGGGTATGGGATAGGGGCCTGGGGTTGTAGGGGTTGGGGCGATACGGAGCCTGTGTACAGGGTCTGGGGTGGTATGGTTTCTAGTGTCCCAAGTCCCATGGCCTTCTGGATGTAGTTGCTGCTTCATGCCTTAAGCCGCTGAGGCCTGGGGGGAAAAGGGGGTTGATGAATGGGTGGACGATACGGAGGTTGTAGGGTTTGGTGTGGCAGGAGCACCTCTGGCGAAGTGTGGTAAGAGCTGGGATGGGAAGGGGCGATAAGAGATAGGGGCACACTGGCCTGGGCCAGGAGGGGAGGAGCAAGGGGGGGGGGGGGCGCAGGGGGGGGGGGAGAGGAGGGAAGCGGAGGGTGGGAGGGGAAGAGGAGGGAAGCAGGGGGAAAGAGGAAACAGAAAGGAAAGCAGGAAGGGGCATCAATGGTGATGGAAGGGGCCAAAAGACCTGAGGGATGGGCCTGGGGCAGGTGAGAGGTTGTGGTTTGGGCCGCGACTGTAGAGTTTATGGTGGTTAGCATCTTATCTTGGGTCCGGGTGGCAGGATTACACATGCATTGAACTGCCAAAGCGCCCCTATAGTGTTATGGGGAGGAATTGAAGTGTGTTGGAAGTGCTTTGAGGCCTTTGGTCAGCTTCTTGAAGCTGCCAGCCGGTCTGTCTGGATGTGGTTATTACTTCTTGCTGGATATAGGGTGGAGGGCATGGCAGGGATCAGAGGTGTGCAACGCCAGGTCCTTTTGTAATAAGGGGTGTGTATGATTGCCCAAAGTGTACCTTGGGCACTTACCGTAGAAGTGGGAGGTTCATGGCTAACCCCCGTAATGTGTGAGCCGGTTGGGATGCAGTTGAGCAAAAGGTGAGGTGGAAGCCAGGGGTCTTTGGGATGAGCTGAGTTATTTGTGTAGAGATGGGGAGAAGAGGAATGAAGGGTGTTGGAAATGGTGTAGAAGGGAAGGTTGCACAGGAGATGAGGTGGCAGCGGCAGTAAAGGGAGGGAGAAGCGGATGTGTTTGGGGATTTGGGGTCGTGGATGTTTGATTTTTCGAATGTGTCTATTTTCTTGCACGTTCAGTTGTGGTACTCCTTTGCTGCTGCTTGCACTACACTAGGGAGGGGCTAGCGGTGCCTGCTGATGAAGTCTTTTATCTTCTCCATGCCAACCACTTTTAGAGCCCTTTTGCTCGTTGCTCCCTACAGGCTCATTTGGAAGGAAGTTCTCTTGGTTCTCGTGTCTCGCCATCAATAAGATAATGTATCTTGCTATCAACAACAGAACGATAAGTTTAAGAGTGATTTTTCCTCCATACCCACCTTTTGAGAGTCCTTGTGTTCCTTGCTTCCTTAGAGGTTTAGTTGGAGGCAGCTGGTGGTCATCTTCCTATCAATAGTTAAAAACTCCAAAATTCTTGTCCATGCACACACAAGAGTTCGTTGGTTCCTTGCTTCCCTGCAGGTTCATTTGGAGGGAGGTGCTGGTGGTTACTCTGCTGTTCAGTTCCACCCCGATGCTCCCCCCATTGTTAATGACCTGTACCCTGTGATGTTAACATCTGGGTCGCATTCTTTCACTGCCCACAGAGGTTCATTTGGAGGGAGGTGCTGGTGGTTACTCTGCTGTTCAGTTCCACCCTGATGCTCCCCCCATTGTTAATTACCTGTACCCTGTGATGTTAACATCTTGGTCGCATCTTTTCACTGCCCACACAGGTTCATTTGGAGGGAGGTGCTGGTGGTTACTCTGCTGTTCAGTTCCACCCCGATGCTCCCCCCATTGTTAATTACCTGTACCCTGTGATGTTAACATCTTGGTCGCATGCTTTCACTGCCCACACAGGTTCATTTGGAGAGCGGTGCTGGTGGTTACTCTGCTGTTCAGTTCCACCCCGATGCTCCCCCCATTGTTAATTACCTGTACCCTGTGATGTTAACATCTTGGTCGCATGCTTTCACTGCCCACACAGGTTCATTTGGAGAGCGGTGCTGGTGGTTACTCTGCTGTTCAGTTCCACCCCGATGCTCCCCCCATTGTTAATTACCTGTACCCTGTGATGTTAACATCTTGGTCGCATTCTTTCACTGCCCACACAGGTTCATTTGGAGGGAGGTGCTGGTGGTTACTCTGCTGTTCAGTTCCACCCCGATGCTCCCCCCATTGTTAATTACCTGTACCCTGTGATGTTAACATCTTGGTCGCATTCTTTCACTGCCCACACAGGTTCATTTGGAGGGAGGTGCTGGTGGTTACTCTGCTGTTCAGTTCCACCCCGATGCTCCCCCCATTGTTAATTACCTGTACCCTGTGATGTTAACATCTTGGTCGCATTCTTTCACTGCCCACACAGGTTCATTTGGAGGGAGGTGCTGGTGGTTACTCTGCTGTTCAGTTCCACCCCGATGCTCCCCCCATTGTTAATTACCTGTACCCTGTGATGTTAACATCTTGCTCGCATTCTTTCACTGCCCACACAGGTTCATTTGGAGGGAGGTGCTGGTGGTTACTCTGCTGTTCAGTTCCACCCCGATGCTCCCCCCATTGTTAATTACCTGTACCCTGTGATGTTAACATCTTGGTCGCATGCTTTCACTGCCCACACAGGTTCATTTGGAGAGCGGTGCTGGTGGTTACTCTGCTGTTCAGTTCCACCCCGATGCTCCCCCCATTGTTGATTACCTGTACCCTGTGATGTTAACATCTTGGTCGCATTCTTTCACTGCCCACACAGGTTCATTTGGAGGGAGGTGCTGGTGGTTACTCTGCTGTTCAGTTCCACCCCGATGCTCCCCCCATTGTTAATTACCTGTACCCTGTGATGTTAACATCTTGGTCGCATTCTTTCACTGCCCACACAGGTTCATTTGGAGGGAGGTGCTGGTGGTTACTCTGCTGTTCAGTTCCACCCCGATGCTCCCCCCATTGTTAATTACCTGTACCCTGTGATGTTAACATCTTGGTCGCATGCTTTCACTGCCCACACAGGTTCATTTGGAGGGAGGTGCTGGTGGTTACTCTGCTGTTCAGTTCCACCCCGATGCTCCCCCCATTGTTAATTACCTGTACCCTGTGATGTTAACATCTTGGTCGCATTCTTTCACTGCCCACACAGGTTCATTTGGAGGGAGGTGCTGGTGGTTACTCTGCTGTTCAGTTCCACCCCGATGCTCCCCCCATTGTTAATTACCTGTACCCTGTGATGTTAACATCTTGGTCGCATGCTTTCACTGCCCACACAGGTTCATTTGGAGGGAGGTGCTGGTGGTTACTCTGCTGTTCAGTTCCACCCCGATGCTCCCCCCATTGTTAATTACCTGTACCCTGTGATGTTAACATCTTGGTCGCATTCTTTCACTGCCCACACAGGTTCATTTGGAGGGAGGTGCTGGTGGTTACTCTGCTGTTCAGTTCCACCCCGATGCTCCCCCCATTGTTAATTACCTGTACCCTGCGATGTTAACATCTTGGTCGCATGCTTTCACTGCCCACACAGGTTCATTTGGAGGGAGGTGCTGGTGGTTACTCTGCTGTTCAGTTCCACCCCGATGCTCCCCCCATTGTTAATTACCTGTACCCTGTGATGTTAACATCTTGCTCGCATTCTTTCACTGCCCACACAGGTTCATTTGGAGGGAGGTGCTGGTGGTTACTCTGCTGTTCAGTTCCACCCCGATGCTCCCCCCATTGTTAATTACCTGTACCCTGTGATGTTAACATCTTGGTCGCATTCTTTCACTGCCCACACAGGTTCATTTGGAGGGAGGTGCTGGTGGTTACTCTGCTGTTCAGTTCCACCCCGATGCTCCCCCCATTGTTAATTACCTGTACCCTGTGATGTTAACATCTTGGTCGCATTCTTTCACTGCCCACACAGGTTCATTTGGAGGGAGGTGCTGGTGGTTACTCTGCTGTTCAGTTCCACCCCGATGCTCCCCCCATTGTTAATTACCTGTACCCTGTGATGTTAACATCTTGGTCGCATTCTTTCACTGCCCACACAGGTTCATTTGGAGGGAGGTGCTGGTGGTTACTCTGCTGTTCAGTTCCACCCCGATGCTCCCCCCATTGTTAATTACCTGTACCCTGTGATGTTAACATCTTGGTCGCATTCTTTCACTGCCCACACAGGTTCATTTGGAGGGAGGTGCTGGTGGTTACTCTGCTGTTCAGTTCCACCCCGATGCTCCCCCCATTGTTAATTACCTGTACCCTGTGATGTTAACATCTTGGTCGCATTCTTTCACTGCCCACACAGGTTCATTTGGAGGGAGGTGCTGGTGGTTACTCTGCTGTTCAGTTCCACCCCGATGCTCCCCCCATTGTTAATTACCTGTACCCTGTGATGTTAACATCTTGGTCGCATTCTTTCACTGCCCACACAGGTTCATTTGGAGGGAGGTGCTGGTGGTTACTCTGCTGTTCAGTTCCACCCCGATGCTCCCCCCATTGTTGATTACCTGTACCCTGTGATGTTAACATCTTGGTCGCATTCTTTCACTGCCCACACAGGTTCATTTGGAGGGAGGTGCTGGTGGTTACTCTGCTGTTCAGTTCCACCCCGATGCTCCCCCCATTGTTAGTTACCTGTACCCTGTGATGTTAACATCTTGGTCGCATGCTTTCACTGCCCACACAGGTTCATTTGGAGGGAGGTGCTGGTGGTTACTCTGCTGTTCAGTTCCACCCCGATGCTCCCCCCATTGTTAATTACCTGTACCCTGTGATGTTAACATCTTGGTCGCATTCTTTCACTGCCCACACAGGTTCATTTGGAGGGAGGTGCTGGTGGTTACTCTGCTGTTCAGTTCCACCCCGATGCTCCCCCCATTGTTAATTACCTGTACCCTGTGATGTTAACATCTTGGTCGCATTCTTTCACTGCCCACACAGGTTCATTTGGAGGGAGGTGCTGGTGGTTACTCTGCTGTTCAGTTCCACCCCGATGCTCCCCCCATTGTTGATTACCTGTACCCTGTGATGTTAACATCTTGGTCGCATTCTTTCACTGCCCACGCAGGTTCATTTGGAGGGAGGTGCTGGTGGTTACTCTGCTGTTCAGTTCCACCCTGATGCTCCCCCCATTGTTGATTACCTGTACCCTGTGATGTTAACATCTTGGTCGCATTCTTCCACTGCCCACACAGGTTCATTTGGAGGGAGGTGCTGGTGGTTACTCTGCTGTTCAGTTCCACCCAGATGGTCTCATCCTAGGTACTGGTACCTCAGACAAGCTGGTGCGGGTGTGGGAGATGCGCAACCAGAAGAATGTGGCTCAGTTTGAGGGGCACACTGGTCCTGTGGTTGCCCTGAGCTTCAGTGAGAATGGTTATCACTTGGCCACAGCAGCAGCAGATGGAGTGAAGCTGTGGGACCTGCGCAAGCTCAAGAACTTCAGGTGGGTGCCAGTTTTGGGGGGTGTAAGGGGAGTAAAGAGATAGAAGGGCTTGGGGGCCAGGGCCGTAAGAATATCAGGTGTTGGTGAGGGTTGGGAATAAAGGGGCGGGGGAGGTAGAGGGGATTGG
This sequence comes from Pseudopediastrum boryanum, assembly GCA_963556185.1. Taxonomy (NCBI): domain Eukaryota; kingdom Viridiplantae; phylum Chlorophyta; class Chlorophyceae; order Sphaeropleales; family Hydrodictyaceae; genus Pseudopediastrum; species Pseudopediastrum boryanum. The sequence continues at coordinate 10,737,650 of OY744495.1, forward strand.
GCAGCCAAAGAAGTTCAACTGGGTGAGGATTTGGGGGCAGGGCAGGTAAGGGGGGTTTGGGGCCACGCGGACCAGGTGGCTGGTGGTTTGGGGTTTGGGTGGGAGAATGGGCTGCCTTGGGGCCGAAAATTTGAGGACCTCAGGCAAATGGGATGAAGGTGTGGGACCTGCGCAAGCTCAGAAACTATAGGTGGGTGGTGTGGGGGGTGGGGGGGCGCCTTTGGGGCCGGTGTAAGTTCAGCTGGATGAGGGTTGGGCGCAGGGGATAGGAGCGTGGAAGGTAGAGAGGGTGGGCGCTCTGAGGGGCGTAAGGAATTGAGGGGCTCGTGGTTTGGGGGTGGTGGGGAGGGGACTGGGAGTTAGGGGGGATTGGGGGGGCTTTGCGGTCATAAAGACTTGAGGTGGCCCATGGTTTGGGGGTTGGAGAATGGGTAGACGCCATGGGGACGGGGGAATTAGAGCTTCAGGTGGGTTTAGGGGGAAGGCGGGTGGGGGGGGGTTCAAGTGGATGGTCATCTGAAGCGTGTTTTTTTTTGAATGGTTGTCTATGTGGCGGGAAGAATGGGGGGGAGTATGTAAGCTCTTCCCTTTTCAGGGGAGCTGGGGGTTACATGCATGCATTTACAGATTTTGCGTGAGGATCTGAACAGAAGCACATCAGCAATTCTCTCATGTCTAAAGTGTACCAAGCATGCACATGTGCTTGCAAGAGGTGGGGGCTAAAGCTGCTGCTTTGTGTTTCATCTTCCTCCTTTGCAGGGCGCTGTCTCCTTATGACGATCAGCCCTGTACCAGCGTGGCGTTTGATTACAGCGGGCAGTACCTTGCTGTTGGTGGTGCGGATGCGCGGGTGTACGGCACCAAGGCAGATTGGAATGTGATCAAGACCTTCCCTGACGTGCCCAAGAAGGGTGTGCTGTCCCTCCGTTGGAGCAGCCTGGCTGGGAGTCTGCTGGTGGGGTCTGCAGATCACAACCTGAGGGTGTTTGCAGGGTCTAGCTAAGATGTGTTTACTGGTGCAAGGTGCCTGCCGGGGGGATTAGGGAAAGTATGTTATTCTTGGCATAACCACTTTGGGGCACAGATGCGGGTCTGCTGAAGCGGGGACAAGGAGAGACTGAGTGCCAAAGTGAGGGTGTCAACACTATTGGGCACTAGAAGGGAGGTTTTTGCGGCTTTGCAATGTTTTTGCGGGAAGGCTGGATGTACTGGCAACTGGAGACGGCTTGTCTAGTGTCCGCATGCAGCAGGCTGTGGCAGTTTCTTGCAGCGAAGGAGGGGTATTGGCACCTTGTGGGGTAGTAAGGAGTCTGATGGAGCCCTCATTTGGGCGACTGTCTCCCAAAAGAGGGTCCCTCAGTCATCTTGCCACCCCATAGGTCCCATGCTAAGCTCTTTTTTCGACTTCTCTGATTTACGTGGGGATGGATAATACATCGTAGATGCGTTGAACCTGAGTGTGGTGTTGCTTGGTGTGGGGCTTGGTGGTCAACTGTTTGGTTGAGCAGGTTCAAGGTACAAGTGGGATGCATATTTCTGTTTATAGTGGGGGGCACGCTGGGGAGGGATGAGTCACCCATTTGTGTGCTGGGTTGTGCCTTCAGATATGGGAGAGTGCGCACTTGTGGGGGTGAGCGCCTTGACGCTGTATTTTGGTCGATGGCTATCCCTAACTGGAAATTGAGCACAGTGCTTATGATTGGCCGCACGGCACCACCGGGAATCGTGAGGTCCTTGAAATTCACAGTTCCTATCTGGGAAAGCATCGGCGTGCAGACTGGCAAATCTGGCCCAAGCACTGCCAGCTTCCGCACGCGGCGGGTACTGCCCCGCCCCGGGTACTGCCCACTCCAGTCAGCACTCCCCGCGAGAACAACCCTGTAATCACAAGATCAAACTGAGCACACCATATATTACCTGCTTATAGGCCTTGTCTGCTACGTTTTCTCAGCTATAACTGGGGTGGATTCTGCACCCGCTGATAAACTGCATCCCTCAACGATCCCCTGACAGGCAGCAATGGGTTTGGACCCTTTTTTGGATGCATGGGAGATCCCCTTCAGTGTACCATGTGACTGCGGATGGAATGGAGATACTTCTAGCTGTGAATGCCATTGGGACGACAGCTGCAGCTGCACGGGTCTAAGGAACCATCTCAGTTGCCCGCCACTCAAACTTGTCACAGACGTCGGCGACCCTTCGCCGGAGTACTTCACAAACTGGGACGATTTTGACCATGAGTCTGGATGTATCCCTGATGGCACCCCTCTCCAGCGCACCCGCCACTGGTGCTTCCATGCTCAGATTACTGCTCCTCCCCGCCGAGATCTCATGGGCCGCCCAACTATCGAGCTGCGGACAAGATACGGCGAGACGTTCCTAGTGATCTTCGAGCATTACCCTGGAAGCAAGCCGAGGACCTTCTCTTGGACAGCTTGCACCCCAGGTTCCACCATGGCCATCCTGTATGCTGAGAAAGACATCTTCAGCTCCCTTAAACCAGCAGATGGCATCATACAGGAGGACCTTGACAACGTGTACGTCTTCAAAGCAGACCAGGACAAGCTACTCAAGGCTGCAGACAACCTGCTTGCCACATCCTCATCTAGCCCAGCAGCAGCTGATGCTGAGCCTGTGTGCTTCTCTTGTGGCAAGACAGCCAGAGCAGCAGGCTGTGACCAAAACCTGAGGGCTTGCAGCAAGTGCCAAAAAGCCAAGTATTGCAGCAGAGAGTGCCAGCTGGCAGACTGGAACGAAGGTGGGCACAAGGGGCTGTGCAAGCAGATGTCTGTGCTGCACAACTTAGTGAAGTTGTTGTCCGCTCCTTATGAGGATGATGTGGACTTTGTCATGTTAGGCAACTAATGGAAGGGGTAGTTGATCTGATGTATGGTTGCTGCGTGCCGATGTCCTGGAGGAAAAGGCTCTGCACTACAGTGGTCTGCAGCAATTGCTTTGCACTCTTGCCTGGCCATGTCCTGCCTTTGCATGAGTATGTCTGCTGCCTATCCTGTGAACAAAAAACTGACTGGCTCTCACTCCGATGGCTTGACGGTACACTCGAATTGTGCATGCTTGACCGAGGAGTAATCGCGTTCTTACACTGTAGTGCTTACAGTGCGGTGCCCCTTTATGACTACTGTCATGGCATGGGTTGGCCTTGCTGGGGGCTGTGGACCTTCCTATTAACTGGTCTGCATGGCAGTGTGTGCCTCAGGGAGTGTATGCGCGCTGTCAATTGCCTGCTTTTGCTGGTGTTGCTGTATGGTACTGACAAACAGTCTGAAGCTGCACAAGCCGCAGGAGAAATGCAAGAGTACTGCTCATGGAGATGTGGAGACATTGTGTAGATTTTACATTCTATTTAGACGTCAGCCTTCGGCGTAGTATGGAGGTGGGAATCTAAAAGCCAGCCACTGGACTTACTTGTACCTTCATCCCTGGCAAGATATACCATAGCATATATTATATATTATATATTATATATTTACCTCATGTTTAGGCATGCATATATTGTCATACATGTCGAAGTTTACCCGTATTCTGTTCCACCTCGCTGCTCTTTGTGACAGCTTGAGGTGCGGGGCCTATGGCACTTATTGCTATGGCATATCATGAAATGTAATAGTAATATATCATAGCGTGGCACATACATATCGGCATGCAGACAACGATAGCCCATAGCTTGCACCTGCAGGTGCTTCTTTCTGCTTTGACCCATTCAATCATCTCATATCTCATCCTCTGGACTAAGAAACTGATGTTTATTACAGATTAGCAGATGGCCCCATCAAAGTGGGCCCGCCATCCCACCCAACTTCAACGTTGGCGGCGCTCTCAAAATCGCAAGAATCTCACACTGGTTCACATAAGTTATCACCAGCCTTCCCTTGATCCCGCCTTCCAGCCACTGTACTACGTGGCAGGCAGTTAAGCAGGCAATAAGGTAACCAGTTTAATACCTGGCACATCTGCTCACCACAAGAGCTTGCAGAGTAGATGCATAGCAACCAAATTGGCTGCGCTTTCACTGCAGCAGCAGCAGCAATGGCGCCCCTAATTGGGGTAAATGCATTACCGTAGACCAGTGCTGTCCAATCCAAGGCCCTGGGATTAACCTGAGATCACATTGTACAGCATGACCACTGCCAGGGCAGATCACAGCATGAGGTGTAATCCCAGCATCTGCTGGAGGAGCAACAGTGCATATCTAAGACAGAACACCAGGCCAGAATCACTCCACAAGTCATTGCTACGGCAACTGTCAGCCTTACAGGCATAGTGCCATGGCATATAGAGGCACCTAATCCATCCCTCCTGTGGCAGAGGGAGTAGCAGCCCAGGGTTTCATATTGCACAAACAGTGCATTGAAACTATTCACTGGCTCATCTCTTAAGGGGTGGCCCCAGGCTAACACACTAATTGTATATGAAAAGACCAACATCAACATCTCTCTATCAACAAACAAGGCACAAATTGAAGGTGTGGCTGCTCAAGAGGCAGCTAGGTAGAAATGACCAGAGACACTGGGGTCAGACCCCATTCCTCTACTCAACAATCACAGAGGCAGTCCTGCCAAACTGACAGAGCGCAGATGATCTACAAAAGATCAACATGACTTGAAGTGGGCTTGCCGAGCCCAACCATGATGGACTGGACTATATGACCTCAAACATATCCGAGCAGATAGGAGCACATGCAAATGGTATTGCCACCCTGCAGCGGACAAATTTAAAACACTGACCTTCAAGAGAGAGATAGAGCCACAGACAGCTTAATACTCAGAGAGCTTATATCAGTTTTGCCCTCTATCTTGAGTGAAACCCCTGCTCTCACTGCACAAATCTATCTTGCTGTACGTCACTCAGTACTGAACGTGTTCTTGCACAAGCAGCTGCGATATGAAGGTGATCCCAAGGCCTTTCTGACAGGCCTGAATAGTGGATGGCTTAGGGTAAACACGTGCTCTATCTTACAGAATGAATCCATGGGTGATAGACACTGGCTGGCTACCCATATATCCAGGGCCCTTGAGATCATCACCGTACACAACATTAGGTGATGGCAGCCTGAGGTCAACCCCAGTAGTCGCGTAAGGTGCAGCAGAACTAGCAGCAGCTAGGACTCAATGCCACAGGTAAGTTACGACAATATCAAGTAGCAGAGCTATAGCATATTGATACAAGGCTGCCACAATTCACTGGTGTGTTGTCAAATAGCAAAACTAGTCAAGCAGTCAGTGCTGTCTAGTCAAAGCAGTCAGTAACTGGAGCTGCCAATAGCACCTATTCAAGATACTGAGTCCCCCAGCTGAGAGCAAGGGAAGTCCACTGTAGCAAAGCACAGCATACCTATGTCAATGGCTCCCAGTAGCAGATCAAACTTCTGCTGCCACACTTTCTCACCAAAACACTCCTACTCCAGGGAGCATGCACAGCAGGGCAGATTGACTGCGGTTCATCCACTGCAACAGCGGCAATGGGACCCGTGGTCATGGTAAACTCATCTGACCAGCCCATGTCCAAGTGCATGTAGCAGTAACTGTAACAGCAATGAACATAAAAGGTGTGGCAACCGCAAGAGGGCTGCCAGATAGGTCAGACTGACCAAACACACGATTGGATGAAATCCAAAGTCTCGAGGTCCTAGACCACCAACCAAGATCGATACCACATCATGTATTCAATTTCTCATCAAAGAAGTCACCAGTAAGTCACCAGAACTATGATCTGACTCCCAATCAAACATGTATAAAACATTTGCCTTCTGGTCGGTAACTTTCTGGGAGCAGGAAATCTGGTAAGTAGTCCACCACATCAGTACCACCAAAACAGTAGCAGGACGAACAGACACGACCACATACAGCCACATATTTGACCAAGGCGGAGAGAGGAACACGGCCGATGGCAGACAGTGCCTACAAGTCAGCATACATGACAGAACTGGGACCGCGGCTCCACAGCTGGGACCGGGATAAAATTCAAGCCTCAACTTTTTGAGGGTGTGTACACAAGACAAGGGCAATCAACCTCATCCACGGTTGTGGAACTACAGTGAAAACACATTCCATGCCTTGAGAACGTGGAAGGACGGGGTGACCAATACGGGACCCACGACCGGCACTTTCAACCTGGGACAGATGCTGAACATGCATTAAAGGCAGAACAGCAGCCAGCTTCTGTTCCCCCAAATCACGCCCTGATGGTATGCTATACAAACCCAAGAATGGAAACAACCCAGCAGAGTACTGGATAATAGAGGTCAAGATCTGCAGGGATTCAGACCCAACAGGCCAGCAAAGCAAAGCTGATTATCAACACCAAGTACTCATTGACAAAATCAAAGACATAGACCCCACTGCCAAAGTATGGTACTATCCCTTGCTTGTCGGAGTTGCAGGCACCATATACAACAGTACCACCATGAATCTTCAAGCCCTCGGTATCAAAGGGCAAGCTCTAAAGCAATGCATTTCAGAAGTATATACTGCAGCAGTTAAGTCCTTACACAGCATATACACAACAAAAAGAAAACTGGAAAAGCCCAAAGAGCCTCAATGGCACAGGAGGAACTACAAGAAAGTAAGCTAACAAAGGCGGGTGGGCGGAAGCCCACCCACGGATGTAACTATCCTATGGTAGGCTGGCCCAGTGTAATCCTTACACCAATGGGCCCCTCCCTTAATCCTACGCGGGAGGGCACCTCACGCCCCTCCTTGCGTAGCTCTCTCTCTCTCTCTCTCTCTCTCTCTCTCTCTCTCTCTCTCTCTCTCTCTCTCTCTCTCTCTCTCTCTCTCTCTCTCTCTCTCTCTCTCTCTCTCTCTCTCTCTCTCTCTCTCTCTCTCTCTCTCTCTCTCTCTCTCTCTCTCTCTCTCTCTCTCTCTCTCTCTCTCTCTCTCTCTCTCTCTCTCTCTCCCCCCCAAATCACTTTTGTGCATGGGACACGTAAATTCTGGCAAATATAGGCATGTGTCTCATCACAATGATCAAGCAGCATACTAGGGCCCCGTCCATGTGGCACAAACAGTGGTTTTGAAATTCTCTGGCTTAGTCATCGCCCCAGCTAACACAAATATATATTTAGACACAGTCCTGCCAAGCTGACAGTGCAAGTGGAACCTATACAACACCAACAGAATCGGAAGTGAGGTTGCAGATGGCCCAAACGTGATGGATTGGATGGGATCTTAAACAAGAGTGACAGACAGGAGCACACACAAATAGTATTCCCACCCTGCAGCGAACAAATCCAGAACACTGCCTATTAAGAGAGACACAGTGCAGAATCACAGAGAAGATCTCACACATATCCAACCAGCAGAGAGGAGTGAGCATGAATTGTTTAATTGCCACCCCGTGGCAGAAAACGAAATCAAAGCCTCATCTCTTCTTTTATCCTTCACATTAGATACATCAAACAAACCCCTGCCTTCTGATGAATACTGTTAGTCCATGCACTTGAAACTCCTTGCTTTGCAGGACAAATGTTGCTCATTGTAATCCATAGTCCTGCAAGGGTTCATGCACAATAAAGTTTTCATATGAGGGTTGACTCACGGGCTTGTGGCAGGTGCAACAGTGCAGATCAAATCAATTAATCAAAACACAGGACCAGACATGCCAATGGCCAAGCAAAGGAACCCAGGCCATCAACACAAGGCTCCTGATCACAATCACAAAGCCACACAACCGATGTTGGACTTGCCCACACACAAGCTGAGGCTAGATGCAACGGCGTGCCCAACAGTGCGTGGGTGAAAATGTCTTCATACAGACTGGCCATTAAAACCTGCTGGCTATCCATACAGGGGTCTTGAGATCATCCAGTTGCCCAACATCATAGCTGATGACCTCTCAATCAATCCAAGCGTTGATTGCTGTGGTCAGTTGGAGCAGAACAGCTTCAAACACTGAACAACAGCAGCGAGGACTTGACTCCACAAGTTGCAATAACATCAGATAGCAGAGCTATCATAGCACATAAACAGAGAGTTAATACACAGGACCAATAGTGGCAAGTACCTAGGTAGTACTCAACAGACCCTGGCTGGCTATCCAGGGGTCTTGAAATCACCACCTTGCACAACATTCCAGTTGATGGCAGCATAATGCTAAGGTCAACCCTACCAGTAATTTGAGATGCAGCAGAACCAACAGCAGGCGGGACTCAATGCCTCAAGTTACGAAAAATATCAGATAGCAGGGCTATAGCAGATTAGTGTAAGGCTGCCACACAGGACAAATAGAGGCAAGGGCACCTCTGAGATAGTCAACTCGACAGACCCTGGCTGGCTACCCGTATATCCAGGGGTCTAGAAATCACCACCTTGCACAAGTTTCCAGCTGATGGCAGCATAGTGAGGTCAACCACAGCAGGGGGTTAAGATGCAACAGAACCAACAGCAGCCAGGACTCAATTCCGCAAGTTAGTAACGACATCTGAATTAGCAGGGCTATAGCATATCAGTGTACATACGGTAAGGCTGCCACACAGGAACGTGTCAGTTAGCACCTAGTACTCAAAAGGCTGAGTCCCCCGGCTGACAGCAGGGGAACCCTCAAGTAGCAAAGAACATCCAAAAGCAGCTCCCGGTCGGACTGCCAACAGGGCACTAGCTAAGCGGACAACTATTAATACTCAGATCAAACTGCCGTCCACTTCTGGTTGGCCCCTGTATGGCAATCCCAGATCTGTAGCTTCACGCCATTTGCAACATTGGCATTAGGGATATCCAGGCACCTCCCAACTGCATTCCATGGCCTCAGCCGCCCCTCCTTGTCAAAGAACCACTTCTGGTGGTTAGCTGTGGAGCTACAGGTCTGAACAGTGACTGCCGCACCGTTGGTACTAGCTCCCGCGTTAACCCCAAGACACAGAGTGCCGAATTTGAGTTGGAGAGAGTTTGCAGCAGGCCTGACGAACTTGTTCTGGTTGACGCCGTTGTTGCACGACCAGATTTGGACTTTGGTGTTGGCTGTCACAGGGTTTACATCTAGGCATTTGGAGGAGTCCTTTTTGCTTCTGATGGAACCTGCAGTCTTGCGGAAGGCCCCTGTGTGGATGAAGTAGAGATAATGGGAATGAGACCTGGTTTGCTCAAGTAAGAACGACCAGGAGGTTGGGTAGAGGTAATCAAAGCACGGGAAATTGCAGCTAAGAAAGCAGGGGTCTGTCATGCACTGCTGGAACGAATACACGCAGGGTACAGCGAACGAAGCAGGTTGCAACCACCACCCCAAACCTAGATCTTGGCATGTGTGCTGAACCAGCCATGATCTGTCTACTAATGCATTTCTCAGCCTGTGATGACATTTTGCACTCATATCAATTAATACACATCTACCGGCTCAACCTTAAATCATCCCCACATCAAAGTAGGCCAGCTGCATCACCTCACTAGCTATGCAGTACATGTTTGGATGGACCCACACCACTACCCTTCCCTTCAAACTCACATGTATAAGACCATATTGAACCCTGTGTTGAGATCATCTTGTAGGTGAGCTGATCCAGAGGGGCGAAGTATGAGGTAGCATCGCTGGAACCAGAGTTGATGCCAATGACAGTGCCCGTGGCGCTCGTCTGCACCAAGGGGCCGCCTGACATCCCGCCAGCCAAGAACACGTTGTTGCTCTTTATAGCATCATTGGTCGTGTCGCAGAAGTCGATTGAGTAAGAGACGCCGTTGGAGCACCAGAGCTGGCCGTTCTTATCGCCGGGGTAACCGCAGGACTGTATGGTCTTGGTGCTCTTGCCGCAAGTATAGCCCGCGCCACTCCACGCGTAGCTAACTCTGTCCAAGTAGATCAGGGCACTGTCGAGGAAGGCGCTGCCGGCCGTGGTGCCATCTCCGCCGGTGTAGCCGCCGCCGACCCAAGCACTCCACCACCTGATTGAACGCCAGCCCCAGCTGCAGACGACACAAAGCGAGTAAAGTGCAAGGCGTTTGAGTGCTTATAAGATCAGCAGAGGTCAGTGCTGTTTCCGGGAGCGTGAGTGCATTGGCAAAGGGTGCGTAGATCTCTCTCTCTCTCTCTCTCTCTCTCTCTTTCATTGACAAAGCGTATTAACCATCGGCTGCATAGATTTGAGTGCACCTGGGCAAGCGTGTGGTGCGAAAGCCTAACGATGTACCGGTACTGCCGCATGATGTATAGGCCATTTGTCTCAGCAGCTAGCACAGTGGCAGGATTCCTGCCCCCAAGGCGTTACACTAAACGGCACTGGCAAATCAGACCTTATTACTCGGACCAGGAGGGTGACTATAAAGCTATCATAATGCTCCACGTACTGATAAGTTGCTCTACCAAATGCTGCAGGCATTCCCATTGCCATGCATCCATGCATCCGCAATACGCATCTTCTTTCTATTATATCTTAGGCTGCAGATGCAGGTCCGATTCATGCAAGCAATCAAATGGATAAACCACCCACCCGCCAAGCCTAAACCGCCCAACCTCACCCACTTACCGTCCATAAGGCTCAGTAGCTCCGTTCAGGCCAGGGATGAATGTGAAGCCGCTGTATGAAGAACCACTAGCACTGTCAATGACGCAATGCCCAGCAGTGACCACATCATCCGGAGAAATAAAAGTCCCGGAGCAGATCCAGCTACTCTGATCCGCCTTCTTGAATAGGATCCGGCCGTAGTTCCAATAGGGTGCAGCAGTGGTGGTGGTAATCCGGTACCTATTGTCAGTCATTTGTAGCTGTCGGCGGGAGTGGCGGAGGTGACGTCCAGCGTCTCCCGGATTACTAGCAGCACCATCAACTTCAACGGCTGCCTCTGACGGTAAAGACTCAGTGGCGGAGGGTGTTATGTCATCCAACGATGCTGGGGCCGCAGCGTCACTCTGGGCTGACACAGCGGGCGAGGACTCCGAAACCTTAGCAGCGATCTCACCACCCAAAGGCCCTGGAGGAGTCGCGCCGAAAGACCCTGGGTACTTGGCGGGTAGTTGCGAAGCAGCGGTTTTGAGCTGCCTCCAAGTAGTGGTTGTAGTTTTGATGTAGTAGTAATCAGTCTCTGCTTCCACAAGATGCTGGATCAATGTGAAGCGCTGATCAGGTTTTTTGATCAGGTCGGCAGCACGAACAGGGGGTGTGGGCCCTCCAGCAGCAGCCACTTGGGCAGCCTCAATTTCTTCTTGAGATTTAGGGGTGGTGGTTTGGGCACATCCTAACAGCACCATGCCTTGGTTGGCATGCCTGAAGATGTCATCCTTGGTTGGGGTGCAGGGGCCCCTGCTGGGGTCACGGAAGGGAGGGTGCTTTGCATGGAAGTTCTCGTCATGGACGCCACCTGTATGTGCAGGATTGCAAATGAGAGTGGTCAGTGCCGTTTGTGGGGTTAATTAGTGATGAAACTCAACCAGAATTGAGGACCATGGGCTCCAACTGAGCAGGACAGTTAGTGCATTTTGTGGCATAACTCAATGACCAGGAACTTGGAGGTGGGGTGGGTACAATTAAGAAAAGCTAAGGAGAAAAGCTAAGGCCCTGATCTGTCCAGAGACGGAGCCACTGCTAACGAACATGGGGTCCTAAATGAGCAGGACAAGGCTTGAGGGAGATGTTACCTGCAACCAAGGTACTCTTCAGTCATGGCCATGTGCCAACCATTGGGTTTAGGTGGAGGGCATTCGCCGGCCATCCAGGGGTGCTATGCTAACAATGTGCGGCATGCAACGGTTACTTATAGGTGAAGATGAGCAAGGGGTGCTTTTGTGTTCCGCCTTTGTCCAGCGCATGCTGTGCCACAATATACCAAACTGAACTGAAATGATGAGCACTAAAAGGTAGCAGTATCTCCTGGTGTGAAGCAGAAGCGTATGAAATACCAAGCAGGAAGCGGAGTATGCCTAACCCTTAGTTTATTTCTAGTGAGAGGTTTTGAGGGATGCTTGCATTGACATTTCTGCATGCCGCTATCCCGGTGAGTTCATGAAGTGCCCAGGGCATGGTGGACTGCAAATTGTAGTAGAAGTAGAGCTACGTAAAAGTAAACTTACTTGTAGTCACGTCAGAGGAGGTGCAGGGTCCGTCCTGAATGTCAGTAAAGCCCTGACACCGGGCCAGGCAGGCACCCATGACATTCTGCCTGATGCCTGGTGCGTTCGGCAACCCAGCACATACCATTGTGCTAGCATCCAACGAACACTGGCTGCATTCAGGTCCTGCCGAAGCCATGGCAGCTACCAGGGGGGTATCATCGCCCGTGTCCTCGAGAAACTGCGCGGTTGATGGTGCTGCTGCTGTTGCAAGTAGCACGAGCAACGGCAGCAAGTAAAGGTGCCACTGGGACCCCATATGTGACGTAGTAGGATATCAATTCGGTATCCTGGCTGCTTTAGGACAAGTCAGATTTGTGGCGTTCCGGACCTGCACGAGCGGTAGATGCACGATACAACGACAGTCAGTGCAGGCAAGTAGGGGATTTACCCCGGCTTGCAGATGCATCAACGTCTGAAGGAGTGGATGATGGCGTAATGGACCGCCAATGCAGGCTGGATCGTGCTCTCCTGCTGTAATTTGCTAAACAGTGCTCATGCAGCAGATAGCCCCGACCGTCATGACAAGCCAGGCCAGTACTTGGATGTTATGGCTTCACCAAACGAAGCACGCTAGTGGTCATTTATGCCCTACCTGTTCCTTGAAGAACTCTCGGAAGAAGCTTTTACGATATCGTATGTTCAATTGCAATGTTGGTTGATAGCGGAACACGTGAGTTTAGGCTGATAGTAACAAAGCATGCTTACAGATTTCGAGCTCGTTATATACTGTCCCCTTGTGTGCTCTGTATTGGTCCGTGAAGTATGCGACAGCCTCCCGCCAGCGCGCACGTTTACGTAGCTGGTGGAACCTGGGCCAAAACCTGGGCTTGGTGTTGCCTCATCACTTTGAAGTTCACATAGAATTATCCTTGGAATACTTGCTGCCCGCTTCGCCATACTTGGCGCAGGCTGTAGGCCCACTCAGCCAAACTGACAGGTATCAGACGATGTGACAAGCTTGGGCAGCAGTGACTACGCTCGGATGTGACAGCGAGAAGTAGAATGCTTGCTGTCGGACAACGTACGGCGGATAGAGGCACCCATGAATTTACCCCTGGTCAAGGAATTGGGACTGGACAATGTGAGATAGCGGCCTAGAGAGGCCTAAACGGCATGTGGGCAGGGCGACACCTCAACAAGCCCTCAGTCAGTGAAAGCAACCCCCACTCCAGAATCTAGATCCCATCTAAGTCGCTGAGCCACTACACACCCCATGTGCAGAACCGGGCCTTCTCCCATCATAGTTTCGTAGCTTTCATTCTGCCTTGTGGTGACATCAATCATACGGAAACTATGAGGTCCACAAAATGGGTGTTCAACGGCATGCATATATCTGCTGCATCAAATAAATGTAGAAGCTACGCTAACCTCAAAGTAACTTCAGTTCCACATGCACATGCCTTGTGGCAGTACGTAAGAGGGTACTGCCTGAGGCTGTTTGATTGCTATTGTTCAGTCACCAAAAATCTCCTTTGGCATCCACACCAGCCATACAGAGTGAGTCATCTGACACAAAGCAAACAGTCAAAGCAGCAGAAAGGCAGGGGGGCGCAGTAAGGAACTTCTGTTTCGACCCTATGCTACAGCAGGAGGAGCACTAGCCAATATAGTTATACCACCGTTACCAGCAGACCTGGACTGCATGCTCAAACAAGCTGGCAATCTCAGCAGGGAAGTATCGGGGGCCAGCTAAGAATGATATCATAACCCCTGCCTGTGCAGGAGCAGCAGTAGAACCCCATCCAGAATCTCATCCAGCAGCAGCAGAGAACAGTACAGAAGCAGCACCACTCACCTGCATCAGGAAAATGGTAGAAGGAGGGTCCAGCAGCAGAAGAAACACGTATGCAGTACAAGTAGCAGCAGCAGTGTTTGCAAGCTGCTCAGCTGCGGCATTGGATGGATGGACAACAGCAGCAACATGAGAATTTCAACCTCAGTTGAGAAGCAATAGCGATAGCAGCGGCGGCAGGGGAAGAGATGTGACCTGGGCAGACTACCAGTAGTCAGCGGCAGGGGAAGCAGCAGCTGCAGCAAAGAAGAGGCCCAGCACCAGCAGCAGTAGCAGAAGAAGGGTCCACGACAGCAGCGGCAGCAGGGTAAGGAGCAGGAGGAGCATTGGAGGAGCAGCAGCAGGGAGGGAGTGTTGGCAGGCAGCAACAAGGTGACTGCAGCAGTTGTATCCATCGATCATCACACACACTTTCCTCAAACATGGAATAGATGCCAATGGGCTGGCATGAAACTTCTGAAACAGCAAGAAGGCGCAGGGGTCTCCCTTGCGATGGCAGGCACATTGATTGCAGAGTTGCATCTCCAACAAGTTGCCTCTAACAGTGAGCTTAACAAGATGTCTGTAGCAATCGATGTGATGTGTGAGCAAACGCTGCCACCACTGCTACCCTTGGTTGTCGTAGTTGCTTGCTTTCCAAAGCAAGTACCACATCTTCCATCCCTGCCATCCAACTAATGGAGCATCTACTTGAAACTGGCAGTGGCAAAAACAGAGGAAGTGAAATTAGGCAACAAGTCCTGGCAACTCTCCATTTCACCCGCCTCACTGTCATTGGCTTGAAGGACAATCGTTTATCTAGTATTACCATTTTGGTACCAGCATATGCGCTGCTGCCCCTCCTACCCTTCAGAAGAGTTGTCACCGCAGTCCGCTTGCACCCAGCGAGCGATTGACTGTCTAACGGGCCCCAACCGCACCATTCATAGCACCTGGCCCATAGTATCTTTCTTGGAGCTAATTATGCAGGTGTTTTGCTGGGCCCCATAATTTATGCACAGGATGATTTTTTGAGTTTGTCCGTACTTAATGCAGCCACACCTTCATTTTTTGTTTCTTTGTTTGTTTGTTTGTTCGTCCATACTGCGATACGTCCCTTAATTGTCCCTTACTTAGCTAAACAGCTGAGGTAGGCACTGATGCCCCTTGTCCCATCATGGTTTAAAGTGAATGATGTGGGGGCCTAGGTGCAAGCAGCAGCACCGAACATTTTGAAACGACTTTGAAAGTGCCAAGTGTACTGCCTCCGTCACAGGTGACCACGCAGTGACAATCGGACGGTAGATGTCCATCGAGACGGCAGGAGGCTGGTCTAAATAACGGTCGCGCTTTTTTGCGGTGTCACATACCCTGTCATATTGCAGTGACATAGATCTCGTGATAGAGGTGCGCTTCACTTCAAGATCTGCATGCTTCCGTTTCGAGTGTCGAATTCCGTAAGCCTGCTTTTCCCTTTCTAGACGTTGCGCATTGCCGCGAATCAAGAGTAAGCCCCTGTGAACTTCAACAATACGATCCATAGCACTACAGGGTGTGAGCAACTGCGAGATTCGAAGGGAACAAGCCAGACCACAAGACACCAAAAGCACAGCAATCAACTGGCCTCCTAGCGCGCTCAGGCGGATCCAAGGCGCACATGGAGGCAGTAAAGTTGACGCAGCTCTCCCATGGAGGCGGATGCGGGTGCAAGATCGCCCCAGCGAAGCTGCAGGAGATTCTGAAGGCAGTACAACTAGATAAAAGTGAGCTGCCTCTACTTACTGCAGCATCAGGGCCGAGGTGGATAGCATGACAACTTATATGTGTTACGATCTGCGTCGCCTCTCTTATTTTCAACCCAAGGATACAACGAAGCAGCTGCTGCATTGACTTTTCTCAGCCAGAAGCGCGAAGCAGTACAGGAAGTGCACTGTACTACTACAGCACACTTCATGGTATGCCCAAGAGGATGTCTTACAGGTCTTGCCTCTCCAGTGTTGTTTCTCTAATAATGGCCAGGTGGAAGTTAAGGGCTATACTGGTCTCTGCTGGAGAAGCTGGTCTGCTCCTGATGCTCCTGATGCTTCTTCTTCTTGCAAATCAAATTTGCATGATCTGAGGCACAAGTTGCTGCTTCTCCTGTTCCTGTTGTAGACCATCCCAATCAGCAAGAGCAGCACCTAAACAGCTGCCCATGCAAAGATCTGGCAGGTGTTGCTGCAGATCCTCTTCCTGTTGCAGACCACCTCAATCAGCTAGTGCAGACTCTAGATGGCTGCCCATGCAAAGATGTGACCGTTGTTGCTGCTGCCGCTGCTCCTCTTCCTGTTGTAGATTACCCCAATCTGCTAGTTGGTGCAGACACCAGTGATGATGCCGCCGTCTGACCGTTGTTGCTCCTGTTGCTGGTGCTGCTGCATGCTGCTGCTGTAAACGCCCCAAACACCCAAGAGTGCTAGCTGCACACGCAAACATCTGACTGCTACTGCTCCTACTGCTGTTTAGCCCCCGCCAATCAGCTAGAGCAGCCCCTAGATAGTGAGCAGCCCGTGCAAAGGTTTGACTGTTGCTGCTGCTGCTCCTGCTGTTGCTGCTCCTGCTG
Organism: Pseudopediastrum boryanum; assembly: GCA_963556185.1. Lineage (NCBI taxonomy): Eukaryota > Viridiplantae > Chlorophyta > Chlorophyceae > Sphaeropleales > Hydrodictyaceae > Pseudopediastrum > Pseudopediastrum boryanum. The sequence continues at coordinate 10,754,077 of OY744495.1, forward strand.
CTGTTGTAGATTACCCCAATCTTCTAGTTGGTGCAGACACCAGTGATGATGCCGCTGTCTACAAAATAAATGAGAACCAAGCAGTGGTGGTCACAACTGATTTCTTCATGCCAATAGGTGCGTTGAGCTGAGAGATATTGGGCCGATAACATATCTTTGACCCGGAGACTGGGGAGTGGTTGCAGACTCTGGTGACAGGCAGAGCCAGTAAGTCACAGAGACAGTAACAGCTCCTAGGCAGTTTGCAAGCAGACTTCCTGATCAATAGGGATTAGTTGTGGTATGTTGCATTGCACTGCTCGCGTACACATGCAAACTTCACTAACAAAAACTGCCTCCCCGCCCTCTCCCCTACCCCCTACCCCCCAGTTTGTATAGGAGAGGGGGAGGGGCTTTCATAACTATGATTGCTTAGGAGGCAGACAAGGACACCTCACCTCAATGTAGGACTAGATAGGGAAAATCGAAGATTGATCAGCCCAAGTGCAGGACCTGTATGTGCCTTAGCAAACTTGTCATCCTGTGCAAAGAACTGCTAATGCAGCTGGGGATGACATGACCCCCGCCTGTCGCTGCCTGCACTGCTGCTGCTGCTGCTGACAAGCTTTTGTCCTCTGGCACCTCCGCTGCGGACTCTGGGTCTTGCACTGCCGCCGTTGGCGCTGCTGTCCCTGTCCATACGCTGTTCATGCCCCTGCTGCAGGTGCCATCCCACTACTGCTGCTGCCATTACTTGCGCTGCTGCTGCTCCTGCTGCTTCTGCCACTCCTCTTGCTATTGGTTCCATTCCTCTGCCAATTGGGCTGGTTGCCCCGTCCCCCTAGACAACTTCCTAAGTGTCGTACACCTGCTGCTATTGTCACCATCGACGTCATGCCCCCAAACCGCACATACCAAAGTGGTCTATTGCGTGCACACTGTGGTTGCAGTTGCTGCTGCTCATACTGTTATTGCTGCCGTCCATTGGGCTGCTGCCCTGACTGATGTTGGTGTTGCTGCTGCTGCTGCTGCTGCTGCTGTGACCTCACAGTGGACAATCCCCGTCACTTTGGTCGTATAGCCGCTGCTAATGCTATCAGTGATGTGTATGCTATGGGAGGGACACCACTGCTGGCTCTGTCTGTCCTGGGAATGCCGATTAACAAGCTGCCTACAGAAGTCATACAGGTAGTAGGGGGCAGGAGGGGGGGAGGGGGGGGGGCAGGGGGGGAGGGGGGAGGTAGGGGGGAAGAGGGGGGAGGGGGGGCGCTGGGATGGGCAAGGGGGCAGGAGGTACGAGGCAGGAGGGGGTCAGGGAAGGGGCCGGGGGGGGGGGGGGGCAGGGAGGAATACAGGAGCGGGGCAGGGAGAGGGGCAGGAGGGGGGATAGGGGGGGCTGAGTGGGGAAGAGGGGAGGAGGAGGGGAGGAGGAGGGGGGGAAGATGAGAGGCCAGCGGGGGGAGGTGGGCAGGGAGGAACATAGGGGGGACGAAGGGGGACCGGCGGGGGAACGACGGAGTAAGATAGGGGGGAAGGAGGGTCGCGGGGGAGGGAGACAGGAGGGATGAGCTGTGAATGGCGGTTGGGGGCACGCATGGGGGGAGATTTGGGGGATAAGGGGGGCAGGGGGGAAAATGTGTGGGGGACAGGAGATGGGCAGCAGGGGGAATTTGGGATGCGGGGGATGAAGGGGGCGCAGGGAGATGTGGTGGTTTAGGGGGGGGGGGGGGGGCGAGATATATTGTTACTACAAGCATATCAAATCTGTCAAGATATCATCATCCGAACGGCATGGGTTGGTGTTCTTCGCATGTGATAACAAACAGCGTACAAGAAGAAGCAATGCAGTGCTTGTCTCTCTAGTTATGTTACTTGCTTGAAGACTTTGGCATGGAAAGCTATATAACTAACGACATATTGAACCTCTGTGAGACACACAAGCATGTTACGCATTTCCTAGCTGAAGGGGCGAACCTCAAAGGCGCCGACCACGCCTAAAACCCACATCCTATCCTTCCCACACACGCTCCTCTTCCTGTCATCACCTGCTGTATTGTAGGAGATTCTGAATGGGGGTGTGGACATTTGCCGTGAAGCAGGCACCCCCCTAGCAGGAGGTCACTCCATTGACTCACCAGAACCCATTTTTGGTCTCGTAGTGACAGGTAAGAGGGTTACACTGGTTACACTGCATGTCCACATTTTCTGGGCTTCCGAGTGGTTATCTGTTGCGTAGGGGTAATGTGATTTAATCCAAAAACTTATCTGGTTGAGGACAATATGGCACAAGTCTTATTCGGACAAGTAGGCTGTGAGAGTGCCTATGTTATGCCTATGTTATGCCTATGTTATGCTTCACATAATCCAGTATGCCATCAAGATTTCTGATCTGGGCTGGGCCATTTGGTGTCATGCATCCCAATCAAGAGATATCTATGCTTTTTAGCACTTTCCCTGTGAGAGGCATAACTTACGGCACTGTTTCAACCTTCCAATTGTGACCTGCGGTATAGTGCAGTATCAAGTGCAATGTATTGCGGACGCATGCAGGTGCGGTCTCCCTTCCTTCCCCTGGCAACTGTTACGCATCAAATTAATCCTTCGTCTTCTTACATGTGACGAATTCAAATGATATGGCAGAAAAGGGAAAATGAGTGAGACAAATTTTGGAGTGAGACAAATTACAGCTTGAGCTACATTTGCTGTGTTTTTGTGTAGGTATTGTAGACCCTGCCCACCTAAAGCGCAACAGCAGCGCCCTGGATGGTGATGTCCTCATACTCACTAAACCCTTGGGCATAGGGGTAATGACCACAGCACTGAAGAAAGGGGTGCTGCCTGAAGAGGGGTACCAAGAGGTGATGAGGGGGAAAGACGGGGGGTAATGTCAGGAAGGGCTTTGTCCCTCCCCCCTCCTTTCTCCTGCCATCCCTACTCACATGATGTGTGGAGAGAGGAGGGGGGCATGGCAGGAGGGGAACTCTTACCCATGCAGGAACAAGGATACAAAACAGCTCTCGCCCTCAGGCAAACAACAAGGCATTTCCTTTCTCGTTTACAAAAGGGGACACCGAGAGGGTGAGTTAGGAATGAGTCGCTCCTGGCCCTTGTGCCTTTCCCCTCTTTTCTGCTTCCATCCCTACTTATTCCGCACTCTCCACATCTTCCCCTTCTCCCCTGTCCCCTTCCTCTCCCCCCCCCCCCCCGCCCTTCTTCCCCTGCCACCCTTCTCTCTCCCTACCCACCTCCTCCTTTCTCCATTCCCACTTCCCCTCCCCCCTTTCCCTCCGTTCTCCTCCCCTTTTTTCCTTCTCCCCTTTCTCCTCTCCCTTCCCACATCCTCCTTTCTCCCTGCCCCTTTCCCCTTTTTCCTCTGCCTTCGCCTCTCCCACGTTTCCCGTCTCCCCCTCTCCCTATCTGTTTCCTTCACACTCTTTCGCCCCTTTTTGCCCTCCCCTCCCCTTTTTTCCTTGATCCCAGACGGGTCATCTTCCCCTAGCCCCTTCTCTGCATGTAGTGATATGCATCATCTCATCACCCGGTCGTTTCAACCTAGCTGCCATGCCCCCCCCCCCCCCCCCAAAAAAAAACCCCACCACCAGCCCCCTGAATCTATATTTGTTTTGTTTTGTTCGTGTCCTAGGTCCTCTCTGTGATGACTCAGCTGAATAAAGTTGGTCAGCAGCTATCTCAGCAGCCTGGGGTTCATGCCATGACAGATGTGACAGGGTTTGCATTGGCAGGACATCTGATGGAGGTGGCTAGGGGGAGTGGACTGAGAGCAGTGGTAGAAGTGGATAAGGTGGGTGGGGGGGGAGGGCATGGGGAAGGGAAAAGGGGGGGAGGGGGAGGGGGCGGCGGGCTGAGAGCAGTGATATAAAGATATAAGGTGGGTGAAGGGGGGGGGGGGGGGGAGAGAAGGGGGGGGGGCTTGAGAGCAGTGGTGAGAAGTGGAGAAGGTGGGAGGGGAAGGTGGCGGGGCGGGGGGTCTGAGAGCCTCATGATGAAGGTGGATAAGGTTAAGGTGGGGCATGGGGTGCAATTATCTGTTGAAGTCAGGAAAGAAGTCATGGTAAGGGATCCGTGTAATCTTTACACCAAGGAACCTTTTCCACAATCCCATGCTGGAGAAGAATACATGGTCTCCTCGTGTAGATCTCTCACTCTCCCTCAGGAGAGTATTTGAGGGATGAAGGTGTAGAGAGCGTGGATGGATGTTAGTGATGATGTTCCCTGATTGCTGCATGGCATGAAGACATACCTTTGGGCCTTCTTAAAAGACGCTGCCAGCAAGCAAGGTCCGTTCCCTAAATCACTAACAGTAAAACCTAAAGTTATACCCTAACCCTCAGCTCCTTTGGTCTCGATGATAGGACGCTGCTAGCAGTAAGGTTGGTTCCCTAAAACCGAATTTAGACCTGATTGCGAAATGCTAAATTCCTTTGGGCCTTGATCTGAAGACGCTCGTCTGCTAGCAAGAAAGTTTGGTTCCCTAAACCCTAGATCCAACCCTAAACCCTAGACGGGTCCCACAAACTACCTTGGACCTATATGGAAGATTGCTGCTGGCAAGCAAGGTCGGTCCCCATTGCTTCAGTAGTTTGCCAGTAATGATTCCCTGCTAGGCACTTCTATTGTGGCATAAGCGGATGGCTTGCAAGCAAGGAAGTCTCGGGGAGGTGCGAGCTGCACAAGGAGACTGTGTTTTGGTCTCCAATGTGTATTCACGATGTGGAATTCTGGCTGTAAACATGACACTCAAACCTTCCTTTTTGAAATCTTTGCTATGAGGTGTGCCAAAATGCAAAGTGAGTATCACAGCATATCTTTTGCTGCTGTTGCAAACATGTATTTGCTTTGGTCATGCACACACCGTCATGTAGGCCTCTCAATGTCTTATGTGGTTTCATAGTACTGTTATGCCACTCTGTTGCCTGTGTGTCCCTGCCCCTCCTGCCTCTGTTTTTTGCCACAGACGATCTGCCCAAAATGGTCCCCCTATGCTCCCACTTCAGGAGAATGGTCATATATGTGCATGTATGCCAAAACCCTAGCTAAACCCTACCTTGTCTGCAGCTGGTTATTCTGGAACCTCTACTCAAGCGAATGCAGCTGGTCTCCTGGCGCCCTGTATGTTTGCCTTGGACGGGAGCTTTATCATGTGCTATGTTGTGTTTCTGCACTCAAACATGCATTGATCATGACTTTGGTATTTACCTATGGATCAACTGTGTGTGGCCTACTAGCTTTTTTAATTCCAGATGTCTACGGGGAGCGAAAAGCGGTCAGTGAATGCCATCTTTTGTCCTGGCTGCTGTTTATAGGTGCCTTTTGATCCCTTGTCTACAAACCAAATCTGTGAGGGTCATTAATTTGTAAGTTCCAAATCTTTGGGGGGGCAAAGCACAGTCGGTAAATGTGCCATATCCTGTTTGCTGCTGTTTTGTTATAGGTGCCTCTGATGAAGCACGCTCCAGCCATGGCTCAGCTGGGCACCTTCCCCGGTGCTGTACCCCGTAACCTTGACAGCTACGGCCAACATTTGAATTTCAGCAGTAGCATACCCCAATGGAAGCAGCATCTGTTGGTGGACCCGCAGACCAGTGGGGGATTGTTGGTGGCAGTAGCAGCTGAAGAGGCGGAGGCGGTGCTACAGCTAGTGAGAGAGGCGGGGTGTAGTCAAGCGGCAGTGGTGGGGAAATTGGTGGCAGGGGAGCCTGGGATGGACATTATTGGGTAGGGGCTGGGTGGGGCAGGGAGCCTTGACAGATGCTCTGATCGTTTTCCGAGGTAGATGCCTGCGCAGCCCTGGGACCATGCAGCACGCATTACATGGCCAGTTTGTTAGTGTGTCAGTTGAGATGGAAAAATTGAGATGCCAGGTAGTCCCTTTGTTCTGAGAGTTGTTTGGAGCGGGATCATATGGGCCGCTTCTTGAGCTTGCATGAGGTATTGTTGCAGGAGTGGTTCAAACATGGCCCTTCACATTGCCATCACATCCCTTCAAACATTTATAACAGCATTCAAGAGTGAAGGGCAACTAAAGCAGTTAGTGGTGGTTACTGTATTGATGACGATCTGGTGTTGAGTCAGTGTTTCTGACCGTATGGGGATTCATTGGCTCCAAGGGATGCCCTTTTGGGCTAGTCAGACCAACGGTTGGTAATCTGATAACCTGGAAAATGAGCAGATGGGTTCTGACTCTGACTCACAACATGTTATGCGTGCTTTCATATTAGGATGGCCTCGTTTGCAGTATATGTTGGTTTGTTTTTTGGCTGGACGGGCTGTATCTGTCTTTGGCCATGGGTGTGACAGTGGTGACGAAAGAGTGACTGACATCAACCGCATCACATGGCATGCCGCCTCTGCATCTCCCTGTGGCTGCTGGATTCATTGCTATTACACGTTCTTAATCAAGCGTCGCAAGTCAACGTTGGTCCTATGTTGTTCTGAGGCACTCAATAGTTGGCTGCACATGTGATCCTGAGGAGTACTCACCGGGTGTTGGGACTTTCGCGTTGTGCACTTGTATCCCGCGTGCAAAGGATGTCAAGGTCCGCAGAGTGTTGTGGCAATTGAAAGGTATCCGACTTTGCGTGCCCCCTTGCCTGGGCCTGTATTTGGCATGTCCAACTCTGTTTTGGGGCGTGTGACGGGGTACAGGACTCAAAACAACACACACACGGCTTGTGCCGCTTCACGGAAATGGTTTACAACTTAGGCCGCTCGACTCAGATAGCGGCGTGGTAGACCAATGAGCGGTTGACGCCCTGCAAGGTATGGTTCCGCTTGAGTATCTTCATGCTCGTGCCTAAATCCCGCATTTTAATTATGCCAGGCAGAAGGCCACGGCACATTAAATGTTAAAGTGATGCAACTTAAGAGCTCAAGCTGATTAGAGTCTCTTTTTTAACCTTGCTCACTGGACCCGACTCACTTGCAGTGCCTTACTTACTGCCGACTCAAAACTTTCCTTGTGACTCCGTTGCCCCGCGTTTGTCTATGAACCTCAGACCTGGCAGATCTCGACGCTGTAGTTTCTTTCCAGCCTATTCTGCCGATGTGCACTCGCAATCTTACGACCGCTGTTTCTCCTCTGACTGCAGGCAGAAGTAATAATCATATCTGACACTCAAACAGTGCCATGGATACGGTTCCTTCTGCTGGCAAACGAAGGCAGCCATCTGCTTCTGAGCCCGAGATTATAGACTTGGTGTCAGATGAAGAAGAAGACACCCCACCACCAAAGAAGCCAAGGCTGGCAAGGGATGCTCCAACCTCATGCAACACAGGGAACCTGAATCAGCTTGCGGACACGTCACATGGCGCTGCCAAGGTGGGAGTGCATGCGAGCCAGCATATGACAGTACTAGTCCCAGATGGTCCCAACATTTCTTCCGAAGTTAAGCTGTGTTGCACATTCCCTGGATTGTTGGCATTTGCATGGCTCTCGCCCTGTCCAGGTGACAATTGCCGTGTGCTGAACAAAAAATGATGGCGGGGTCTTGGGATTATCATGTGGTTTTACGTTATGATTGAAACCGCAGCAGACAAATTACTCTACTAACACCCCTTAAACGTGGCATCAAGAGGAGCAATGAAGCATTCTTCATATTACTGTATTGGCTACTTGTACGTCTGTGCTGGACACCTTTGGAACTCAGCATGGGCAAGCACACGCTTGCTGCTTAGCACAAGTAAGCAACTGTCGTCGAGCAACATGCAGCTTGCAGTGCATCCACGACCTCAAGGTATGGTTGATGCCCAGTCGGGCGTTTGATCACGCCAGGAAAAGCCTGTTTGCAGCAGCAGCAGCACAAAAGCACACATTCTCCTTCTCAATTTCATTACTTGTTGTGCTGATCATATAGCTCTATTCACGAGCATTGCAAGCAGCTTTTCTGGTCCCTTTTCAAAGTAACAGAACACTGTCATGTGATGTCTGCTGGTCCACTTCCCGGTGCATGCCCCACCCCTTCTGCAGGCACCTCCTGTTCAAGGTCCGCCTGTTGCAGCAACACCTGAACCCAGGGTCCGTTTCCTCAAGACAGAGTCCATAGCCAGCCCTTCTTCACTACATACATCAATCCCACCTCAGCCGCTGCAGCACCGTGCCACTCCCAGCTGCAACCAGGGAAGCAAGAGCAGCTCTAGGGATGTGAGGAGCAGTCCTGCAGGAAGACCTAATGATGAAGCAGTCAACCCTTGTTCACCACATACAGCACTTCCTGACCTGCTGCAGCATGCTTATGATCCCAGCTGCGATCAAGGAAGCAAGAGCAGCACAAGGAACGAGCAGAGTAGTCCTGCAGGAAGGGGTAAAACAGTAGCAGCACTCAACCCTTGTTCTTACCACACAGCAATCCTTCAGCCGCTGCAGCATGCGTATGATCCCAGCTTCAATCAAGGAAGCAAGAGCAGCACAAGGAACGAGCAGAGTAGTCCTGCAGGAAGGCTTAATGATGAAGCATTACTGAACCCTTTCTCATCACCTACAGCATTGCCTCAGCCCCGCCATGTTACTACCACCATGTGTGAGCTAGGGAGTATGCACAGGAGCAGCAGTGGGTGCAATCCTGGAGTGGTGCCTGAGGGAGCAGCAGCTGAGGAGGAGGAGATGAAGATAATGGGGGATGAGGAGGACATGAAACAACATGCTGCTGCTCGTGGTTGTGCAAGACAGTTGCGCAAGTGAGTGAGGTGATGTGGCAGCTCTAGCTACATATGACCTGTCTATCTTGCTATATGCAACATGTCTGTGATGTGGCCTTCTGTATGCATGCAGCCTTTACCTGCAATGGTAGCTAAAACAGCAGTGTATCCTGCGTCTAGTCCTTGCATTACACATTGACTCATGCCATCATAACATATACCGGATGTCGTGGCAGGCCATTGGTGCAGCAGATTGATATTTAGAAGCTGTGAACGTATCTACGGAGTGCAAAATATTTGATGCATATGCATTGCAGACATGCGAGAGCTGGGTGTGCTACAGTATGCAGTGGGCGATGTAATGTCTGCTATTTAAGAAGCCCTCGCATGCCAGCGAGTGCTCTGCCACATGCTAGTGCAACTATGCAGCATCTTCTTGCTACCTGGCAGAAAATAAATGTGCGGGTTATAGCATCGCTCTTCTCAGTAGCGCCCTTGCTAGGTTAAGCTTTGCAAAGATATGCTTTGCTATCAGAGGCGTTGTGGAGTCTGTTGCTGTGGCACAACTAGACGTGATCAGCAATGCAATTGCTGCATGTGCAGGAGGATGCAGGTGGACTACCAGGAAACGTTGGAGCCAGCTTCGAGGCAGCAGCAGGTGGGTCTGTTCTTTGTAGGAAACAACTAAGCAGTTAGTGCACTGTGCATAGGTGCAAGGGTGAGGATGCTTGACTGGCGCTGAGTTTTGGGCCTGTACTACCAGATTATAGAATTCTCCTTGAGAAATCAATGAAAACCATGCATGAGAATTAGGGTGCAATGCTTGCGAATGCCTTTTCCAGATGATGTCACCACCTGGTTTTACCTTTGCATCATGAGTTCTGGACAGCACGTTTGTGCTCTGAAGCTAGTAGTTTTCAACCTTTGCTGTGTTAGGATGGCAGAAGACCACTGAGCACAGTTGCTTTGCTTCTGTCTGACTAACTCAATTGCAGAGAGGGAGCACTGCAACAGCACACATCCTCAACGAGGATGCACCAGGGCTTCCCAAAACCATACTGCTCAGCAGTCGGAACTACATCAAAGGGGGTGAAGGACGCTGCCATATCGCTTTCAGCAAAGCAGATGAGCTACAGTGCTTCATCAAGGTGGGGTATGAGATGGACATGGAGTACAGAGATACCACAGTGCTGATCAAAGTGCAGCAAGCCAACTTGCTGCTGCTGACGAGTGACTTCCCAGAGCTTTCAGCAGTAGCAGCTGCAGCCGCAGCAGGTGGAGGGGAGGAGCTGGTGGAGGTGGTGAGGTTCTATGGGGACATCCACACGGCTTATACAGATGATGGTGGAGAGGAGCTTGCAGTGTACTTTGATGGCAGCAAAGTGGCTGCTTTTGCAGGCTGGAGGATTTTTGCCTATGAGGAGGTAAGCATGTTGCTGGCTGCGGTTTTGATGGGCCCACAAGCAGCTTAACTATAGGGTAGGGTAGCGCTTCTGCACGGTGGTGTCAAGTTCTTGTAGGTGTGTGGATGTGGTGACCACTGTTATGCTGCACATGTCAAAACCCTCTGACAGGGCAACAGGTAACACATTTGCAGTTTGATTCACCCCTTTCTGCTTTACCTGCTTGCATTTCCTGCATTACCCATATGTTATTGCCGGATTTCTATGGCATGTCAGAACCGCGCTCCTCTCATAGTTGTTCCTGCTTTCAAACTACTAAAGATACATAGGAGCACGGGCGATGCAGATGCCTAAGCCCCGTAGGTACATGTTTTGCGGCTTCGCAGGTACAGTCTTAAGTACAGATGTTTAATGGCTCTGCAGGTGGGAGAATATGCTATTGCGCTCCACCTAAAGCCCCCAGTGCTGCATGGCAGACGTGCAAGCCCCCACAAGGGAAAAGTGAAGGAACCGGAGGCTGATATGCACACAAATGAGGTGAGCACACATCGGGCAAGAGGCAGCTGTATGGTCGAAGTATGTAGCAGTGTAAGTGGGGTTATTGGTCAAAGCATGGCATGCACACACCTACAGGGGTACATCTACTATCTTTAAGAACCCTCATCAGAAGAGGACCATGTGCACATCCATTATAGAAGTAGCAGGAGTCAGAAAGCAATTCTCTTGCTTGTCTTATTTTGCCGAAACTGTCAGTTAGGATTATCACCCGAGTGTCCTAGTCGGGCTGGGGAAGAGCACGAGCACAATTGTCTTCACATCAGCTCTTGAGATGCTCCCACCTATCCAGCTCATGGATTTTTACAATTTAAGATGCAACGCTGTCATGCCCTTTGCTTATGCATTGCTCCCCTTGCCTTGCTTGCACAGTGTGACCCCTTGCTCAGAATGGCACAATGTTTCCATCATGTTTGCTTCATTTTAATGTTAATTTTGCATGCAAGTTTTGGTCAGATAGCAATTCCACTGTGGATGCAGTCTTATGCAGCATATTTTGCTTATCAACCAGGGTATCGGTCATCATATCAGGTTCAGACATTCATCACTCAATCACAGAATGCATCTTCTTTGTGGCATTTTGCAAATGTGTTAGTTGGTACAGTGGAGTTTGTACAGTGGAGTTGGTACCATCGTGTATCATCACTGTATTGGTTCCAGACATTCACAAGATCCATCTTCTTTGTGGAGTTATCCAAATGCAGGCACCTATTCCTCAGGCACCTCTACCAGAAGCACCTGCCACGGCAAGCACACCCCCTCCAAAACATGTTCCTGTCAAGTTCACCACAGCAAGGGCATACACTCCTGGAGCTGTCCTCGGCAAGTTCATACCTACACCAGGGCGTTCCGTCTCAATCCAATCAGAGCGAAGCAATTGGACTGTGGGCTTTCATGGACTGTACCATGAAGAACTTGCTGCAATGGGATTTAGCAAAATACCAGGGGCAAGAAAACAGCTCAGAGTGTTGCTGAAGGTGCCGGCAGATGCTCCCTTGCCCCAGGGGCTGGTGGCAGCAGCTGTAGGAGGAGGAGAAGCAGCCGCAGGAGGAGGAGCAGCCGTAGGAGATGGAGCAGGCGTTGCAAGCGCTGTAGCCACAGCATCAGCAGCAGGACTCCGTGATGGAGGCCTAGGAAGGAGGGGACCGTCACTTAGGGCAGGACCACTTGCAAGAAGGCTTGGGACAAGTGCTAGAAGTCAGGGGTGTGAGGGGGAAGGAGGAGGAAGTGGCAGCATGTTAGGCATGATATCGCCAGCTAAAGCCAGCGAAAAAAGAGGAGGAGAGCGGCTCACAGCGGCAAGGGTGGGAGGAGAAGGACAGGGCCTGCAACCACGAGATGGCGCGCCTGGGCAGTGCAATGCTGCAGCAGGAGCAGCAGCAGCGACAGCAGCCACAGCAGCACCAGCAGCACCAGCAGCACCAGCAGCGGCAACTACTCCAGCCCAATTCGCGGACCTGGGGCCAGCAGCTGCAGCCACAGCAGACCTAGGCCCTCCACCTAGTCACATGGCAGCATTGGCGCCTAATGCTGCAGGGGCCCTGTGGAGATGCTCCCCGTGTATGAGTTTGATGGCAGCATGCTCACTACAATAAAAGCAGGCAGGGATACGGTGGTTTGGAGGCTGAACGTACTTAGCGGCATGAAGGTCTTGAAGCAGCTTGATCCCCAGTGTGACTGGGACATGCTGGGCTTGGAGCTGGTAAGCAAGGGCAATTGAGGGAAGGGTATGCAACACCCTCTTGTGTGCAGCTGTACTGCTACCATACTCAAGGATGCATGAAAATGAAGAGCAGACGGGCCCATGATGTTTAATGTTGTTTTTTCGGGTAAACATGGCAGAACATAGCATAATTCCATGCTGACAAAAAGTTGTTGGTGTAACCTGCAAGTCCGGCTACGGAATGTGAGCTGATGGATGTTATTCTGTGGGTGCTACAACTGCTGGCAGGAAAGCAAGCCGTCTGCTCCTTCTCAAACAGTCCGCTTTTTCTCAAATGCTCCACATGGACTGCCACTGTAAGGATACCAGTGGTCATGCCAGGTTTCACATCACTTTGACCACGGATCAGAAGCACATCGTCGATGTTACTGGTTCCAGCTGCCATGAGAGATTGACTGGTACCTTGGAACTTGTATTGCTTGTGTGCATGCCGGAAACATGCATACATAGGTTTGCATGGCGATTGGCCCGCACACCTGGTCTCTTGTTGCATTTTGGTGCCGTGATTTTACCCTAGATCTGTCACATAACGCTTCATGCAGCAGGTAGATGTTGCTAGTTATCATTTGCCTCTTTCCCCTCAGGTTGATGAAGCCAGGATAGCTTTGCATCTGGCCCCTACCAAGCACCAGACTGTAGCTCAAGAGAGTGGGCGTCAATTTGAGAGTCCTGGCCAAGCAGCCCAAGCAGTCTTGCAGAACATATGCTCTCCAAGGGTTGTGACTGAAAGCACCGCCGCCGCCGCTGCCGCCACCGCTGCAGCAGCAGCAGCAGCAGCTGGGGATGATTCAGCAGGGAAGGTTCCGCCTGGAGTTGATCGGTCCGACAATCTGGGCAAAGGCAGATGTCTACCTTCCAAAAGCGCTGTAGCTGCCACAGCAGCAGCCGCAGCAGCTTGGGATGGTTTAGCAGGAAAGGCTCTGCCTGGGGACAGCAGATATCTGCCGTACAGAAGGCCCCTATGTGGTGGCAGAGCCAAGCGTATTACGGTGAGGTGGCGACGAGATCTTACCAGGTCCTCCCATTTCATGGTGAGTGATGAAGGGAAGGTCCTGGAGCCGCTCAGTGTGGCAAGTACATACTTGCGCCGGTTTATACTGCCGAAGGAGTTCATTGACTCTAACTACCCTAATCTGAAAAGTGGGACCCTCGTGAGAGTGCATGTGAAGGTACCGGGGTCTTTTGTGCAGAAGGCAAAGGAGGCGCTAGTAAGAGGGGGCGTCATAGTGGCTGCAGAGCCGGAGGATAGTGGAAGAGCAAGGATACCAGCAACAGCAGATGAAGCAAGTGAGGGCGCTGTGGCTAATGCTCTTGCTGCTACTTCTACTGGTGCTGTGCTGGCTGTCGCTGGGAGGGTTGGGAGAGTTGCTGGGAATGGTAATGGTAATGGGGATACCAGGGCTGCCGCAACTGCCGCAGCCACATCAGCTGGAGGAGCTGGTGCCTTCAGCACAGCTGATGCTCAATTGGTTCATCAGCTAGAGGGGAGGCTGTCATGCAGTGCAAGCGCAGATGGGGAGAAAGCTGAATGCTGGCGGATCAGCAACATGCAGCAGCAGTTGGACAGCTTTGTTGGGTGGAGCGTGCATGGGCTGGAGCACATTGAAGCTCAGGTGTGGTTCACTCAGGTGACCTAAAGTGTCCCTCATTGATGTGTAGTGATCTTTGTTTCAGGTTTCATAGGGGCAAGTGTGTCTAAACTCCCCAGGGAGTCAGTAAGGATAAACTCTTTTATTGCTGATAGAGGATTTATCAGGCATGTCACATGGTGATCAATCTGCATCTCATGTTCGAACTATACCAGCGGTGGGACACGGGGCCATCTAATGTGATGACATGGCCTCATCATTGCAGAACGGTTCATAGCTTGCTACATGTTATGAACTGCTGATCCTTTCATGAATGCTATTGTTTGCCGTTGCAAAGGCAAATGCTATTGGCTCTTGACAAATGGCTGCTTGGGGCCGTGCCTGTGGTAGTTCAATGTAATTTGCAGTCTTCTTACTGAATTATCGATGGCTGCGTTGAAAGCTGCATTGTCTGCTTCTGTTCATCAAACTCTGACTCGCTATGTCCCCTTCTTGTTGGCTTGCTGCAGAAAAACATGGTGGTTATGGCCATACACCTCCTACCTCCTCCAACCCCAGCTGCGGCACCTCCTACCCCCTCCAACCCCAGAGCAGTACCTGGTGAGACATTAGCCTCAAGCATGTGGCCAGCAGCTGTTAGTAACGCGCCAGGACTGCCTGGGCTGACAGCTAGTGGCAGTCAGGAGGCAGCTCTACCAGGAGGTACATCACCTCTGGAGCAAGTTCTCTCACAGGCAGGGCCAGCAGCCGTTGCTAGTGATACCCCAGGATTGCGTGGCTTGGCAGCCAGTGGCAGTTGTGAGGCAGCCCTACCAGGAGGTACTGGTACAAAACAAAACAAACAAAAATTTAAGGTGCGGCAACCGCAAAGGGCTGCTAGGTCGAAACGACCAAACACACCATCGGATGGGTCCAAAAACAATGGAATCCATACCACCAAGCAAGAGGAATACCCAAGCAGACATCCAACTACGGACACGGCAAACAAATCACCAGCAGGAGACTCCCCTCTGGACCAGGTGCCCTCAGAGGGAGAGGCAGTTGCAGCAGCAGCAGCACCTCGGGCCAATGAAGGTGGCAGGTTGGGAGACGGGCGCCTACTTGGTGGGGACGCGGATGTTGCTGGTGAGGCAGCGATGGGAGGACATGGTGCGATGAGGGGGGCTGGTGTGGTGACAACGACAGGGGCTGGTGATACTAGATCGAGAGGTGCTGGTGCATTGACAGCGGAAGGGGCTACTGTGGTAAGGGTGGGAGCAAGGCCTGATGCGGCGATAGTGGAAGGAGGGGCGAGTGCGATGGCAGCGGGAGGGGCAGAGGTGGGGACTGGGGGAGGGGTGGGTGCGGCGACGGCGGGAGGGGTGGCTGCTGTGGCGGCAGGAGGGGCGGGTGCGGCGACAGCAGCAGGGAGGGGTGCGGCGATAGCAGCAGGGAGGGGTGCGGCGACGGCAGGAGGGGGCCCCGGAGTAGCGATGGCAGGAGGGGGTGCGGGTGTAGCGATGGCAAGAGGGGGTGCGGGTGCAGCGAGGGGGGGAGTGGGGGTTGGGGTTGCAATGGCAGGAGAGGTGGTTGGTGCCACGACGGCAGGGGGTTCCGGGGAGGCACCTGGCATGGCCCACGGGGTTCAAGAGCAAGGGGCACCAGTACAGAGGTCCATCTTGCAAGGAGATGTGGTTGATGCCGTGGGGTTTGTGATGAAAGTGCTGCAAGGCATTCAGGTAAGCAAGAGCACGGCAGCAGTAGCACAGGCAGCAGACAGCAGTAGGACAGACAGCAGTGGCACAGGCAGCAGACAGCAGTAGGACAGACAGCAGTAGCACAGGCAGCAGACAACAGTAGGACAGACAGCAGTAGCACAGGCAGCAGACAACAGTAGCACAGGCAGCAGGCAGCAGTAGCACAGGCAGCAGTGGCACAGGCAGCAGTTGGACAGACAACAGTAGCACAGGCAGCAGAGAGCAGTAGGACAGGCAGCAGTAGCACAGGCAGCAGACAGCAGTAGGACAGACAGCAGTGGCACAGGCAGCAGACAGCAGTAGGACAGACAGCAGTAGCACAGGCAGCAGACAACAGTAGCACAGGCAGCAGGCAGCAGTAGCACAGGCAGCAGTGGCACAGGCAGCAGTTGGACAGACAACAGTAGCACAGGCAGCAGAGAGCAGTAGGACAGGCAGCAGTAGCACAGGCAGCAGAGAGCAGTAGGACAGACAGCAGTGGCACAGGCAGCAGACAGCAGTAGGACAGACAGCAGACAGCAGTAGGACAGACAGCAGTGGCACAGGCAGCAGACAGCAGTAGGACAGACAGCAGACAGCAGTAGGACAGACAGCAGTGGCACAGGTAGCAGACAGCAGTAGCACAGGCAGCAGACAGCAGTAGCACAGGCAGCAGTGGCATAGGCAGCAGACAGCAGTAGCACAGGCAGCAGACAGCAGTAGCACAGGCAGCACTGGCACAGGCAGCAGACAGCAGTAGGACAGACAGCAGTAGCAGAGGCAGCAGACAGCAGTAGCACAGGCAGCAGTGGCACAGGCAGCAGACAGCAGTTGGACAGACAGCAGTAGCACAAGCAGCAGACAGCAGTAGCACTGGCAGCAGACAGCAGTAGCACAGGCAGCAGACAGCAGTAGGACAGACAGCAGTGGCACAGGCAGCAGACAGCAGTTGGACAGACAGCAGTAGCACAAGCAGCAGACAGCAGTAGCACAGGCAGCAGACAGCAGTAGCACAGGCAGCAGTGGCACAGGCAGCAGACAGCAGTTGGACAGACAGCAGTAGCACAAGCAGCAGACAGCAGTAGCACAGGCAGCAGACAGCAGTAGCACAGGCAGCAGTGGCACAGGCAGCAGACAGCAGTAGGACAGACAGCAGTAGCAGAGGCAGCAGACAGCAGTAGCACAGGCAGCAGACAGCAGTAGCACAGGCAGCAGTGGCACAGGCAGCAGACAGCAGTTGGACAGACAGCAGTAGCACAAGCAGCAGACAGCAGTAGCACTGGCAGCAGACAGCAGTGGCACAGGCAGCAGACAGCAGTTGGACAGACAGCAGTAGCACAAGCAGCAGACAGCAGTAGCACAGGCAGCAGACAGCAGTAGCACAGGCAGCAGTGGCACAGGCAGCAGACAGCAGTTGGACAGACAGCAGTAGCACAAGCAGCAGACAGCAGTAGCACAGGCAGCAGACAGCAGTAGCACAGGCAGCAGTAGCACAAGCAGCAGACAGCAGTAGCACAGGCAGCAGTGGCACAGGCAGCAGACAGCAGTAGCACAGGCAGCAGACAGCAGTAGCACAGGCAGCAGTGGCACAGGCAGCAGACAGCAGTAGGACAGACAGCAGTAGCACAGGCAGCAGACAGCAGTAGCACAGGCAGCAGTGGCACAGGCAGCAGACAGCAGTTGGACAGACAGCAGTAGCACAGGCAGCAGACAGCAGTAGCACAGGCAGCAGACAGCAGTTGGACAGACAGCAGTAGCACAAGCAGCAGACAGCAGTAGCACAGGCAGCAGACAGCAGTAGCACAGGCAGCAGACAGCAGTAGGACAGACAGCAGTAGCGCAGGCATTCAGGTGAGCAAGCGCACTCTCACTGAGTGACCTGAGCATTGGGGTACAGATATGAAAGAGGAAAGCTTGAATGGGTAGAGGGTGGGTGCAAGGCATGCAGGCAAAGCAGGGACCGATCATGGCAGGGGTCTCAGCTCTGAAGAGAGGGGAGGGCAGGCTCAATGGAGAGGAAAGAGAGGGCAGTAAAGGGGAGCCAGGTTTGCAAGCAAGAGGAACCTTGTGGAAACGGGTGCGCAGGGAGGAATCAAGCGGGCAGCAGAAAAGCATGGGAGAGGGAAGGTGTGACAACGAGTGACTAGGGAGTAAGTGAAAGGAGGCTTATGACCAGGAATATGTAAAATGAGCAGATTTAACCGTAGCATGTTAAGGATAAGAAATGTGACAGTGTGATTGTGAGTAGTTGGGACAATGGACTAGAAGGTTAACGGTGATGCTTGCAGAATTGCATGCCTACGGTAATATTGGCACCGTACCAAGGCTCAGAAGCTGTGTACACCTCGTGAAGTCCAGCAAACTTCAATTCAAGCTCCTGCAGCTCTCGCATCCATGAGTGATTGTGATACTGCCAATGTACGATATTGTTTCATGTGATGCTTCTGCAGGTTGACGATGCCTTTGAGCAGGCTATCACAGATGCCCTGCTTACTGTCATAAATGGATCTGAGAAGCAGCAAAGGACATTCCTCCAGGTGCACTACCCTCTGCTGCAAAAGAAGGTAGGCCGTGGGCCTGACAAGGTGATGCAGTGCCTTCGAGCCTTGGTTGCATCAGCTCCGGAGTGATGGTTCAGCCTAATCCCTCCAAGAGGATACAGCACTAGCTGTCAGTCTCATTGAGGCCTGTGTCTGCCACCAGCGGTCCTCGAGCACGTGGAGGCATGTATCTGCATGGACTTTAAATCTGCTCTCAACCATTCAACTGCAGTGTGGCAAGTGCCGCGGCTGACAGTTGTGCACATTTGCAAGCCAGGAAGTTGAATTAGCTTGGGACAGTGTCAGATATAGCCATGTGGGCATGCGATGTGCCTTTTCATGCTGGTCTAGGGGAGCGAGCAGATTGGCCCCTTGAGTATTGGTGATGGTGATGTGCTTTTCATGTGAAGAGCACTTATGGACATATATCATGATGTTTGTCTCCGTAGGGACAAATGACACAGAAGCATCAGAGAAAGTTGACTTCTGCTACAGCATGGTTGCCTGGTGGAGCTCATATTCGGAAGCTGGGATTTCATTCGCTGATCAGTAGTTGAGTGGTGAATGAAACCCTTCAGGGGGCCATCAGGGTTTAGGGTAATTCACTAGTGTCTTTGCTTACGCCTGCGGGTGTACTTTTGGGTAGGTGCATTGCTTTTACATGCCAACCCAGTATCTTTTAAAACAGTTACAGCTGAACATGAAGCCTGCAAATTCACTGGATTGGCCCACCCTTCCGGACAACTAGCTCAAGCAGGCCCTGAGCTTTTTTGTCCATTTTTGTTCATTTTTGTGTTTGGTCGTTTCTACCTAGCAGCCCTTTGCGGTTGCCATACCTTAATGTTTGTTATGTTCCATCATTGAGACGTCTAGCTTCTAAAACCAGAATGCAGCCATGTGTAGGTTCAGTCAGGGTATGCCTGATTCTACTGCTTTTCTCAGGCTGGACATGATCGTTTGTCTGCATGCTTTTGATTGTTTGTCACTCTCACTTGACAGACTTTGCAGTTGTTTTATGACCGATCCATTATTGGTCCGTGAGGTTGGATCGGCCGGTCGGCACATCCACCAACTATCAGTGTGGTCGGTTACGAAGATGTGTCTTGGGCCTGTAATATGGCATCGTAGTCATTGCTTGTAGTTGTGGCTAACTCCTTCTCTCTGGCTTGGGCTCAGAGTATTAATGAACATGTGTATCTGAATTCTAATGATCGTGGTAAGTGTTGGATGTATCGGAAGATGCACCATACACCTCTACCTATTTGACTATGTAAAAGAAAGCGGCAGTAAGCTTATCTTAAACAACTCACCGGACTTGTCACAACGATGCTAGCTCCGTAGTGGAGGACCAAGGTGATCAGGAGTTCACGGGCAGAAAGATCACTCAACGGCACTGGTCGTCGCATGTTCAGCTGGCGCCTGTTTGTGATGGCCATTCTGCTCTAGACATAGGTGTAGGTGCCAAATTACATAAGTAGATTCATTGGAGGTGGCTGCTGGAAACGGAACATTTGGCAAGTCTGAAAAGCCCTTTCCAGCGAGGGCTCCGCCTGCCCTGGTTACACCGCCCGGTTCGGGCATGGACCTTCCTGGACCTTCCGTCTTCTTACAGGGTAATGACCACTCCATGGTAGATTTTTGCCCAACTCGCTACGTAGGAATTGTACCTTGTCCACAAACCGCCGTTTCAGTTTGGCATGTGATACGTGGCGTTCCGGTTCCGGAACGGTGCAGCCCCGTGTTCATGCTCCTAACTGAGGCAACCGCTAGCAGCCTACCTTTCAGGAGCTTGTCTCTAGTAGCTTCCGCCTTCACAGGCTTTTTAAAGGCTGGCCACCTGGACCAGACACCTGTTACCTTCTGCCCTCGCATCCCCTTTTAAAAACCGGATAGCGTGCCACGTAAGACTGTAAAATGCTCCGTATACTGTGCATGTAAGTCAGTGTCGATTTTTCAAAGCCTCATTACCGTGAAGGACAATCCAGCAGCCCCAGGACCTGAGTTGGTTCAGCACGCTGCAGTCACTTCCTGTGTAGTTGCAATGCTGTAACATATGCATACTGCGGCCTTGAGATTGCTCACCTTCCGGCTGCTAGGGGAGCCCTTAAATGTCGTCAAATGCATGCCTGTGAAGCAGATAAGAGCAATTAGTGCACCTCGAAATAGAGAAGCTTTACTAAGTGCAAATCACACTTGAATGCACGCATGCCCCTGGCTGCAATGTTTCTTTCTGACCTCCCATTTGTGTGCAGGTCACTCCTCCCATAAACGCAGTAACCTGCTTGCTAGATTGGTTATTGAGATGATGGATGCACCCAGGGCGCCCCACTGTCAGGAAAAACACAACACACGGAAAATGAGCAGGTCAAAGAACGGCAGGACTAGCATGGAAGGGAGCACTACAGAAGAAACGGAAGGAGAGGGAAAGGCAACAGCTGCAGCAGCTGATGAAGGAATGGAACACCACTGGACGGGCACACCAGCAAGGGTGTTGCGCAAGTAAGTGGTACCGGTGGTCGCAGCCTCAATAGAATGATTTTTGCTGTGTATGTGCCATGCCAGCCTGTCATGAACCCCAGATTTACTCCCTAGTTTGCACCCTTGCATGTCTACCTGCAGCACCACGTAGTAAAGTTACACATCAGGCGTGCCTTACTCACAGCATGGGTGCAACACTAGTTGTACATGAGCATCCATACAGCTTCCACGTGCATACAGTGCTGGACAGTTGCTTTATGCAAACACCTTTCTAGCCTTTGCTGCACCATGCATTAGCATAGTGGACGAGACTGCAATGCTCTTCCATCCGGAGTTGGATAGGTCAGCAAGATGGGAGCTTGGGAGTGTTATGCTGATGGATCTTTACCTTGCAGGCGCCCCCGTTTAGATTACAAGACGATACAGCCCCCAAACAAAGCTCAGGTAAGCCCATGGAAGCTTGGAGCCCAAAGTATGTTGCATTTCATGATATGCCATAGCAGAAGTGCCATAGGTGCAGCATGCATATACTTCTCTCTACTATGTTCAGGCGATGCACCTTCAGTAGCATGCTTATTACATGTCATGGTATGCGGTAGCAAAAGTTTTATAGGTGCAGCATGCATAATGATTCTGCCTGTACTCCTCTAGGTCTCTGTATGTCTGATTGTCTCCGCCTCTCATTGTCTTGGCTCTCAGTATCGGTCTCTCTCAACGCACACTAACAAACTGGTTGGAGTCATGTGGTGGGTGCTGCACAGCCCTCCTGTTGTATATCAGATAACTATTCTGCAGAGCAGCCGGCAGCCATTCCATCAACATGCCTTGCCCCAAGCAGTGTCTTTGTCTGCAGAAACATGGGCAGTGTGGAGCAGGGGTTTTGTTGTCCATTTGTTTACGAAGACCAAAGCCCCTCCATGTGGCCGCTACATGCATGCCCCTGCCTGCTCTTGCCTGCCCCTACCCCTGTTCCTGCCTCTACCCCTGCACGTGTGCTGCATATGGATCATCTGTAATACTTGCCTTTGCTTTTACAAAGACAGATGCAGTCATTCTAGACAGAACAGTCCCAGTAGCACCTTGATGCACCTTATCTCTGTTACAATATGCATCTACATGCCCAAACCTGTATGTTTAACACCATGCACCTTAAATGTTTCTTTGCCTGTTTGTTTGTTTGTTTGTTTCATACCTGCTTGTCAGGCTGTGCTTGTTCCCACACAGCAGAAGGGACCTGAAGCAAAGCTTGTCAGAAGCTCAGAAGGTACCAGGAGCTCAGAAGGTACCAGAAGCTTGTCAAAAGCTCAGAAGGTACACATGTCATACAGCTAGGCAGCTGTCAACACATCAAGCGGACCCTACCAACAGATAGCTGCATTGCCTTTGAGAGCGATTCTGAGGTGCAGTGCTTCAAGGAAATGGGATATGAATTCCCCATGGGTTATGAAGTGGAAGTTCGGGTAAAGGTACAGCAGGAAGATCTGCTGTCGTTGCCACGCGAGCGGCAGATGGCACCAGCAGCAGCAGAGGGAGTAAGAGCGGGAGCAGTACCAGCATTGGCAACAACAATACCAGCAGCACGCACAACAGCGGCAGCAGAAGGAGCAGGTAGGGGAGCAGCGGCAGCACGGGGTACAGTTTGGGTAGCAGTAGCATGAGGAATAGGAGCAGGAGCAGAAGCATGGAGAACAGCAGTACCAGCCGTACCAGCAGTACGAACGACAGCGGCAGCAGGAGGAGCAGCAGGAGGCGCAGCGGCAGCACGGGGAACAGCTGGGGTAGCAGTGGCAGGGGAGACAGGAGCGGGAGTAGTACCACCAGTAGGAGCAGCAGCAGCAGCATGTGTAGAGGCAGGAGCAGGAGGGAGGACAGCCGAGTCTGGATGTGGGGCAATGGCTGGAAGAGCAGCTGCTGCTCCTTCTTCAGCTGGAATAGATTCACTGGCCGGAACAAGCTCGAAAGCGCATCAGCATGCGCTTTCTGGCGGCCTCGTTGCAGTGGCAGGCTTCCAAGCAGATATATTCACCTACACTGAGAGACCTCCCGGGGAGATGCGGATGTACTTTGATGGGGGCGAGCTGGCAGACTTTGCTGGCTGGAGGATCGTGGCGTATGAAGAGGTGGGCTGGAAGTTGGATTTCGGAAGTTGCATCAGTGGATGTGAGTCCTCAAATCAAATACATGCATTCATTACCTCTATATTTGTTTTGTGTAACAGCTTGCAACGTGTGTTGCGCTTGTTACATTGCATGCTTTGAGATGTGTTTTAGGTGTTGAGAATTGAATGAATTGCAACCAGCATGCTTGAACACCACAATGTTCCCTTGGGGTTTGGATTCATTTTACTCAAAACATCTGTAATACTCTGAATTCGGTGACTTGCCTATTCATAAAAGCATTTTGCCTCAGACTTCACCATGTGTTAGTATCATCTACCTACTGTTGATTTGTGTATACGTTTTGGCGTGTGAAACTGCCGGGCTGTCCTAAGCCTTAGCTATTTAGCAGTGGCAGCGGAAATGAAAGATGCAAGGCACAACGTCACTGTACCAACTCCTTTTCCCAAGGAAGGCGGGTGCAACCTCCCAATAAGAGAACCTCTACTTCCATGCCATCCACTACCGTAGTCAGAAGCAGGGGCTCTAAATAGGTATCAGTAACTGTTCTCAGTTACTCTGTTACTCTGTTACTCTAATACCTATTTGTAACCCTTGATCAGAAGTTCTCTTTCCATGGTACTGTGTACTGCAGGTGGGGGATGTTACGGTGGCCCTGCACCTCCTACCGCCAAAGAAACTAACATCGAGCAGCAAAGCCTTCAAGCGTGCAGCAGGGGAGACCGCAATGGAGGTCAGCTAGCACTATTGCACCTTCATCAGAAGTGTTAGTTGTGTAAATCAGAAGCAGCATGCACTACTCTACACGGCCTTCCTTGACATGCTGAGAACAGTGGAAAAGCCAATGGTTGATGCAAGTGCAGCAATACAGGCAGTTGCTTTGTTGGTACGTCTCTAGCACTGCATGCCCCATGGCCCTGTGGACCTTAGGTAAACTGTACCTGTTCAATCCAGGATACATCCATGTTACTTTGGTGCTAGGAACCAGGACAGCCATTGGGTGATATCACAGAGCCTTTGGCAAGTGCCTTGGTTATCTTGGTAGGATAAGCAGCCTGGAGGTTATGGATTGAGGATTGCTGGTATGGTGCACCTGCAATGGTACCTCTTGAAATGGTACCTTTTACGACATGCAAACACCCAGCTCCATGTGATTGATTGATTGACTGATTAATTGATTGATTGATTCATTGATAAGCAGCAGCTGCTGCGTGTGCCTGCAGGGCAAAGATGCTGGGCCACATGGAGGGTCAGAAGCTGACCAGTCATCAAAACAGGAGATTAAGCGGCACAGGAGGGCACGTCTAACTTGCTGTGCAGGAGGCGACTCCAAAGCTGCAGCAGCTGATAGAGGAGCAGGTCAAAAGGGGCTAACCTCAGCAAATGCAGCAGCAAGCGTGGGAACACAAATAGCACCAGTGGCTGTCTCACTGCCAGCTGAGACAGGACTGCCAGCAGCAGTAGCACCCACAGCTGTAGCAGCAGCACCCATGGCAGTAGCAGCAGCACCCACAGCAGCAGTAGCAGCACCCATAGCAGCAGCAGTAGCAGCACCCTCGGCAGTAGCAGCACCCGCAGCAGCAGTAGCACCCGTAGCAATAGCAACACCTGCAGCACCCACAACAGCAGCAGCAGCAGCACCCGCCGCAGCAGTAGCACCTGCACTTCGAGTAGATAAAGCAACAGCGGCAGCAGCAGCAGCAGTTACAGATAAACACAGGAAGTCCCCTTCAGCTTCGAAGTCAAAAGGAAGTGTGCTGAATGCTGGGGCCCAGAAGAACGCCGCTGCTTCTCAGGTTCCCGCCCACATTCGTGCACAAATAAAAGCAGAACCTGATGCATCACGGACACCTTTAACAGCAACACCAACAACCATGGAAGCAACAGCCTCGATACAGCAGCGCTGCCGGGATGTTTTCGATCCGGTCCAAGTGGATGCATCTGTGGTGAGGTCGTTGTTCATGGGACCAGGGCTGGTTGGTGTTAACGTCAACGCATCAGGGCACACAACAAAAATTGGGGACACGAGCCAGGGACGAGCAGGGGAGTATCAGCAGGGGGAAAGGATGGAAGCAAGAGTGGTAGGGGAGGAGTTATAGGAGTTAAAGGAAATGAAACGCCTGACGATAGAGCAGCAGCAAGCGTAGCGGCAGTAGCAGCAGCAGCAGCACCACCAGCAGCAGGTCTTGGGGGAGTGGCGGGGGGCAGTAAAAGAAGAAAGTCACCAACTGGTCAAATCAGCAGGAGGGAAGACGCAGGAGGCAAAGGAGGCAACCGTCCACCAGAGAGTGAAAAGATCACAGCGGATGGGACCTTGGAAGAAGCTGTGGGAACAGGGGGAGCTTTAGGAGCAGGGGCGGGAGCTGTAGCAGCAAGGGAAACTGTAGCAGCAGGAGCAGAAGGAGGGAGCAGCAATGCTCAAGGAAACGCAGCAGGAGATGCACAAACTAGAGCATTGCTCACACCAGCAGCAAAAGCTGGGACAGAGAGGGGAAAGGACAATCCAGAAGGGGTAGCAGCAGCAGCACCAGTAGCTGCAGGAGGAGAAGAAGAAGAAAAGGAGCCTGCAGCAGCAGCAGCAGCAGCAGGAGCAGCAGTAAGGCCAATGCCAAGACTGGCGGCTCCTGGTCCACGGTGGGATGGAGCTGCAGGGGCGGAAGCAGGTGCAGGAGCAGCGACAGGGCGGAGTCCTGCTGCTCCGGCAAAACCTGCACTAAATCCTGCACTACCGCGGCAACTTCAAGCTTCGGTGGGGGCGGCAGGGGCCGCAGTTATAGCCGGGGCAAGGACAAAGGCAGCAGTAGCAGCAGCACCAGCAGTGGCAGAGACTCCCACTGCTCCAGCAGAGCCTGCACTAGATCCCGCATTACCGCAAATTCAAGGCTCTGCAGCAGCAGTGGGGCCAGCAGGGGCTGCGGCTACAGAGGGGGCCCGGCCAAGAGCAGCAGCAGCAGCAGCAGAGGCTCCACCCCCACCACAACCAGCACTAAGGGGCTCCTCTGGGAAATCTGAAGATGATGGTATTCTGGCTATCACAGTGAAGCTGGAGCCAGGCACGGGCAGAGGCACAAGCAGTCGGGTTATGATTTTGACCCCTGGTGACAGGCAGATGCTGGTGAAGGAGTTGCTAGAGGCTCTCCATGTCAGGGGCCGGGAAGGTGGGATTTCAGGCAGGGAAGTAGGAGGAGGGGAAGAAGGGATGTCAGGCAGCCAACAAGCACTCGCCAATGTCGCTGCTGGTACTGCTAGGGATGCTGCTGCTGGTGCTGCTTGTGCTACTGCTCTAGGCACTGGTGCTGTGGGAGGTGCTGCAGCTTGTGCAGGAGCAGTGGGAGGGGAGCAGCTTGCAGCTAGTGCTCCTGCTGCGGGAGTTGCTCGCCCTGATCACAGCTTGCCAACTGCTCCACCTGCTGCAGCTGCCACAGCAGCAGCAGCAGCAGCTCTAATGATAGGAGAGGGTTCAGCACCTCCCAACAGGGGCTCTATTATTACCTCTACAGCAACAGCAGCAACTGCACCTCAGGCTTATACTGTTCCACCTCCCGCCCCTGCTCCATCTGCTGCTCCTGCTATAGGTCTCCAGCAAGGGACTCTCACCCGCACAGAGTCTCAGCAGCAGCAGCAGCAGCAGCGACAGCGGGAGGAAGCAGTGCTACACTTGGCACCTCTAACGGACACGAAGGATGTTGCAAAGGCAGTGGAAGGGATGCTGGACTTACTAGACCAATTGCAGGTAAGCAAGGCGACCGCTGCTGCTGACATCCCGGAGTGTTTCAGAGCAGCACAGGCAGCTGTCCCCTGCACTTGCATATGGACAGCGAATTCATCCGGTCCCATTTCTTAGCAGCATTTATATCTTCAAGCATTCCAACGTATGCTTTTTACCATAAAAGGGGTTGTTTGTACCTTGGTTTGCCTGATCACCCTCTTGGCCTGCCAAGGTTGTTACCTGCAATGCCGGTGGGGATTCCAGCGATGATTTGTCCATCGCTATCAGCATAGCTGTGCAGGTTTTGAGGGTGTGTGGCTTGTGCCCTTACACCAGCCCCTGCCCCGGCTTTGTTTCCTTGTGCTCAGGTGGGGCGGATCCCTCTCTGTGGCCAACGAATGAACAGGAGGTGCAACATGCTCTCACACATCCCATAAATCATCTTTAGTGGGATACGATGCAGTTACCACAGTTTGCAACAGTCAATACCAGCAGCTCGCATACAGGCTCCTGCACAGTAATGCAGCAATGTATCTCCTGGATTTGTTGCAATGCACTGTTGCCAAAACGCTGAGAGATTCCCGGACGCCATTGTGATACATTATGCAATGCACCTGTTGTCAGGACATCGCAGATAAGCTGTTGCTGTTGCTGCTTCTGTTGATGCTACTGCTTCAGGGCTTGCCTGATGATATCCAAGAAGGAGCTGAGGAAGCTATGAGGCAGCTGCTGTATGAATCTGCTGCAACTGAGGAAGCCAAGGCCAGGGGAGAGATCTTCCTTAGGACATACTACCGCTTGCTGAGGAGAAGTGTAGGGAAAGGCAGTAGAAGTGCTGTTGTGGAGGACTTGGTGGCCATTGCTAAGTTCTGTCGGAGGTAATTCAACTGCAAGTGCCAAGCACTAGGTTCCACGTGACCCATTAGGGATACCGGTTCAGTTGGGTCGCGGAGGCTACCGATAGTTCACAGGAAGTGTGCCAAATCAGAAGTTAATCGGGGCATAGTCTGCAAAGGCGCAGGCCTGCATTTTACATCTTACTTGAGGCTCTTGGACTTCAAACAAGTTGCTTGCTTTTCCATGGGGTGGCCCCACCGCCGGCTCCCTGCTTTGATGGGGCCATTTTTGTATTCTCTAATCTGCTTACAGGCCGGCATCAGCCTGCATGGAGCTGCCGACCTTGCTGTAGATAATGGCACTGCTGGTCTGCTGTGTAAGTAGCTGTCTCCGCATCGTGCAAAGAGAAGCCCCCCCCCCTTCTCTTTGTATGCCCTGATCTCTCTCTTAAGAGACAAGCTGACCTTCGCAGGACCGGGGAATGCAATGCGTGTTTGCACAGGAGGTTTGTTAAGGCAACTGCCTGCTAGACTGTTACACACTGCAGCTGTCACCACTGTGTGAGCATCCAGGCCTTTGTTTAGCCTGGGACAACAGATTACAGATTACAGATTACAAAGTGGCCCCACAAAGGGGGCGCCCGTAACGGAGCCAAACTAGGCTCCATGGGCATCATACACCATGCCAGGCTCATCAATATAATCATCATAGTCAGACGAAAACGTATCAATTTGATAACCAACCAGACCTAGCTCCTCTAGTGTCTCCCTAGTTGCATAAGGTAGAAGGTCTGATGCTTCAAAGCGCCTATAGTCTAGGCATTCTGATACAAAGGCAGCAACCTTCCTGGGGTTCTGGTTCATGAAAGCACTGACCTTCCCAGAGGGCCGCATAGACCGAGCAGCCCGGGACACTCCTCCAAAATTTGAGAACAATGCTTCCTCATACTTCAACCGAATGTGGTGATATGTGGGGCATTCAAACAGGACATGATACTCATCCTCCATAACTGAGCCCAAAGTACACTTCTGACAGACCCTCTCAGATCTCGGCAACCGAGCGGGGGCCGGCACCCACCTTTCAGTTTCCACTCTCAAATGATGTGCACCAGTCCGAAACCGTATCAACTGCTTAATTTGAGAAAAAGGGATCCCACCAGAATGCTTAATGTAGTTGGGCATACCCGGAGGGTAGCCTTTCTCCTGTGTCCCACCAGTCCCATGGGGAACAGCAAACCAATTGTTGTAGGTAACTAATCTTATACGCGCCGTGGGTGCTGTCCTAGGGTTTGACTCCAAATTCTCCCAAGGTTCTACCTGAACAAATTTCTCCCATGCAGCCCACACTACCCCACTGGGAACAGGTAAAATGCGGTCAGCTGTGGAGTCAAAGCCAAACTGTTTGACAAAATCCTGCACAGTGGCAGCATCATCCCTGGAGCCCTGGCCAGTGATCATAGGCATCATAGACAAAAACCTTCCGGCCCACGATGTGTTCCTCTTTGGAGCGGCTTGCGCTCTTTTAATGGACTCCCTAACAGTAATACCCAAGATACTGTTGCTGGGTGCTGCTTGCAACCTTTCCCACAATGCGATCGAAGATCGTAACCAGCCCTTGGCCACTGGCTCCATGCACATTTCCTTGTGCAGGACTGTCTTGGATACAGACTTGCGCAGCTGACCCAGGCCTCGCAAAAACGTTGTCTGAACTGCTTGCAGAGGGTTATCAAGAACTTGGCTGAGATGCTTGCTTGAGGCAAGCATGTCAGGGCCCCAGATGGCACCACAATACTCCAAAATAGGCAAGACAAGAGCTCTAAACATCTGAAGCTTCACAGCTATGTCCCTTACTTTACGGACTCGGAAACGTGAGATCATGGCCCAAGTGGCACGCGTAGCTGCAGTTGCAAGGGAGCTGATGGCTGCAGAGACACCCTCAGTTTCATGCAAAATCACCCCTAGGTACCTAAACTCGCTTGATCTGGCAACAGGTTGCCCATCAATCTGCCACTGCCATGCCTCACCCGCAGCAGGAAACTGAGGGTGCCGGAAAACAACCACCTCTGTCTTTGCAACATTAACCTCCATGCCTTTCGCAAGGCAGAACTGATGCAAGTGGTCCAACTGTTGCTGAAGCATCTGGGGGTTAGGTGCAAACAACACCAAGTCATCAGCATATAGTAACATTTGCAACAGCTTGGGCCCCAGTTGGACACCTGCCCCAGGCAGCCGTTCTCGCAACCACTGCTCAAGTTCATCAATGAAAAGACCAAACAACAAGGGAGACAGGGGGTCACCCTGCTTGACACCACACTGACTGCCGATCTCAGGGCCAAGCATGGTACCAATTTTGGGCACAAGG
Source organism: Pseudopediastrum boryanum (assembly GCA_963556185.1). Taxonomy (NCBI): domain Eukaryota; kingdom Viridiplantae; phylum Chlorophyta; class Chlorophyceae; order Sphaeropleales; family Hydrodictyaceae; genus Pseudopediastrum; species Pseudopediastrum boryanum. The sequence goes on from OY744495.1 coordinate 10,783,738, forward strand.
GGGGCATCCCAATACATCTGCACTATTGCCTGCAACATGCATCCATGCACTCCTAACTCAGCAAGACGCTTGACCAACAAATCCCTTCTTACCATGTCATATGCCTTTCGAAAATCCACAAAGCAACAGAACAAGGGTTTACTCGTACGGTGGCCCTGAGATGCCTCAATGAGATGCCGTAGGACAAACACATGATCAACAGTACTTTTTTCAGGCCGGAAGCCGGCTTGCCCTTCAGCCCGCCAGCCTTCTTTTTCTGCCACATTGGACATGCGTGTGTCCAAGAGCACTGAGTACAGCTTCCCAAACACGGCCCCTATAGCGATAGCCCTGTAGTTGTCTAAGGAAGTGGCATCCCCCTTTTTAAACACAGCTGTGAGCGATGCCATGGACCACTCTCTAACGTATTGTCCATTGTCAAACAAAGCCCCATATAACGCATGTGGGCTAGCCCAGTCGATGTTGCTTGCCAATGTCAGCCAGCAGATCCATGGCAGCTCACAGCAAGGAGGCTCAGAGGTCTGCACTTAAGCCCTACCGCATGGTGAACGGCAGTATATAGAGGAGCAGATGTCGTTTCTAGGCCAACAATGCTTGGTGAGGGCCGTCCAGAGCTTCTTCGTTTCTGCCTAACTTTCTGCGCAGGTTCTTGAACCGTCCAATTACCATAAAGCATATCAGCAGCATCCGCGTCTCATACCTGGCGCTAATGTATATCATGAACATATTCATGCGTCCGTTCCGCACCTTCGGGCATTTTTCCAACTTTTTAACCTCGCATTCGATGCTGCCACGATGCGATGGTCGAAGCTCGCGGTGAGAAAGACTTTATATGTTGCGTAGGAGGATGTAACATGATGTACTTGTATATATGTTAGGCGATTGGCACAGTACTGGCCTGATTGAGACCATGTCTCTGAGCTTGTCAACAGATGGTGAGTGCAGTCATGGCAGGAGAGCAGACCCCTGAGGCAACCATCTGAGGGTCACACGCCGCTTGGGTATACGTTGAGATATCCTATAATACTGATAAAGCAGCCGCGGTGCACCGTAATGCCTGTATCCAACCTCTCCGTGAACTGTGCGTCCGCGAGCGCATGTTGAAAAGCTGCTCCTTCGCCCAAGCAAGAGCTTGTGCTGCATTCATCAGCTCGAAGCATCTTACGGTATCTAAATGGAACTATGTGGACCGGCGGTAGGGGCTATAAAGCGTGAAAAGGTACGTTTTGGCAAGTTGGACGGTTCTAGGACCTGCGCAGAGTGTTAGGGGTCCACTGGCCCATCGTCTCTGCACTCGATCTGGTGTCACTAGCTCTTACCATAAAATTGGTTAACGTGTTAAGTGCCGTGGAAACATTACTGGTTCTTCCATGAACCGCTTTGGCTGACTAGATCAACGCAGTATTTGCTAAGGTTGCTGTGAAAGTTCACAGGCCCCACATCACGTCCTAAGTCCGTGCAAACCGGAAACATAAGACTGTAAAGAAAGCAGCATTTGCTCAGCAGTTCTCTGCTCCTTTTGAAACTGGGGTCCTTGTCAGAGGGCTGTGTGAAGTTGACCAAACCAGCATGCCGTACCGGCTTTGGCAGGAGGCGCCGAAACCGCTCAACTCTTACTCGAAGAAGTGAGTCGCACTAGGCTTACCTTATGCCTTGTTGTGCACTTCTGCATACCTTGTAGCAAGCGGATGTTTTCCAGCCATGCATGCGCATGATCCTGTCAGTTGTCGGGCTGTTCTCAGGATGTGAAGAGATCCTTCTTCCCCTACCTACTTGATAGGAGTACGTCGTTGATATGGCTCGGGACACGGAAATGCAGGGGGACGGCGGTGAGACCCCTTTGTTCGAAATCGTGAACGAACCTGCTGCTGAGCAAACAGAAGCCATGGAAGGTTAGGATCGTTCAACGTGCTGTGCGGAGGTCCGCTCCTGTGGCAGCTGTTCACGAGCAGCCAGTAACTGCAGGTGTCGTCGAGGTGCAAGAAGATGCAACAGCTGGACAATCTGAGGCAGCAGCGCTGTCGGGCTCCCATACGGTGCGCTGTGCATGTGTGCAGTAGGTGGAAACGGGCTGCCTTGCTCAACTCACTTGAGCTGCATGCTGCAGTGGGTGATCCAAGATTGGGCTAATATACCTGATAGCAAGCTGTACTCAAACAAGTTCGAGCTTGGGACGTACATCTGGTAAGGAACGTGACAAGCAGGCTGCCAGGTCCATGCATGCTGCAACCTGCTGCTCAGCATGGGGTTCCATGGGACCTTGCATCCGCATCCGAGGAACGTCTCATACTAGCAACTCGATCCTGCAGGCGGTTGCTGGTGTTTCCAAAGGGCAACAAGCAGAATGACCCTAATGTACAGGAGTTTCTGGCTATCTATCTGGATGCTCCAGAAGCAGCCTGGACGCCACCGCACTTGAACCCCAAAGCCATCTTCAAGCTCACCCTGCACCACCCTAACGACCAAGGAGCCAGCATGGTCAAAGGTGGGCCGCTGCAACTGCTAGCTCACCCCCACACATAAAGCTCCATAACAGCAATTTATGCTCAAAGGTCAAATCGGCCAGGGAATGGCAGCTGCTCAACCTTGCTTACTACCAACATGTACAGGAAGATTGGCTCGTCATTGGTTTCTTGAGCTGTGTTTCCCCTTCTCCTTGCTTGCAGAGACCACGCATACGTTTAAGGAGGGAACAACGGATTGGGGATTCACGCAGTTCATGCCACTGCACGATGTCTTTAACGGGGGTTACATTTACCCCGATGGCAGCGTGAAGATCACAGTGGACATAGCCATCCAGCGGGACGAAGCCTTTGCTTATGACAGCCGCAAGGAGACAGGCTATGTGGGGCTGAAGAACCAGGGGGCCACATGCTACATGAACAGCTTGCTCCAGTACCTGTACAACATACCCTATTTCAGAAAGGTTCGAGGAGGGCATGGGAGTGGTTTTAGCAGGGGGGTGGAGGAACATCGAGAGCAGCAGCTGCTGTAGGAGTGGAGCAGGAGCCAGGGATGTGAGAGCAGTTGCGGGATAGGGTCTTGCAATAGCAGCAGTGGCTCCAACCAATTTTGGAGACAGGGAGACGCATGCATGCTAGCAGCTGCAAGGGGGTAGGAAAGCAGTTGCGGGATAGAGTCTTGCAGTAGCAGCAGTGGCTCAAACCAGCTGTAAAGACAGGGAGAAGGATGCCAGCAGCTGTAAGGGGATAGGAGAGCAATTGCGGGATAGAGTCTTGCAGTAGCAGCAGTGGCTCCAACCAGTTTTGGAGACAGGGAGATGCATGCATGCTAGCAGCTGCAAGGGGGTAGGAGAGCAGTTGCGGGATAGAGTCTTGCAGTAGCAGCAGTGGCTCGAACCAGCTGTAAAGAGAGGGAGAAGCATGCATGCTAGCAGCTGCAAGGAGGTAGGAGAGCAGTTGCGGGATAGAGTCTTGCAGTAGCAGCAGTGGCTCTAACCAGCTATGGAGATAGGGAGAAGGATGCCAGCAGCTGTAAGGGGATAGGCGAGCAGTTGCGGGATAGAGTCTTGCAGTAGCAGCAGTGGCTCCACACAGCTTCGGGCAAGGAGAAGCATGCTAGCAGTTGCAAGGGTTGTGGCAATAAGCTGGGGTGGCCTCTGTAGAGAGCAGCTGGAAGAGCAGGTCGTAGTGCCCGTTGTTGCTTGACTGCACACAGCAGCAGAAGCACAGCAGCAGCACCAGCAGCAGGAAGGGGCAGCAGCAGCAGGGAGAAGGCTTCTGGGTGTGCTGTCAGCATTAGCACAGTAAAGACTTTGCATGAGGTTCAGCGCGCTACATCTGCAGGATAGGGCACAAGTCGACATCGGCAGCACGAGAAGCAGCAAAGGAAGAGGGGGTGCCAAGGGCACCTGTGATGCGCAAATGATCCATTGTTAGGCTGCAAGGGGCCGTTCTGAGGGAAGCAAAATGTTAGTCGCAGGACATAGGGCCTGAGGAACTTGCCTGTATATGGGATCAATGGCGTTGAGGTCAAATGCTTCTAGAAGGAATGGTACACCTGTGAGTGGTAGTCAGTCCAGCCTTGCAAGCATGCGCATCTTAGTGGCGTTGGGTCTTAGTTAAGGGGCTAGCTTGGTTGACGCTAACCTGCTGCTGGCTCCTCTCCTGTGACCTGCAGGCCGTGTACCATATGCCCACCAATGAGAATGAGGAAGATGCAGGCAGCAGCATACCGCTGGCACTACAAGGCCTGTTCTTCAAGCTGCAGTACAGCAAGACAGCGGTCAGCACCAAGGACCTCACGCGCTCCTTTGGGTGGCGGCCCTTTGACAACTTCATGCAGCATGATGTGCAGGAGTTCAACAGAGTGTTGTGTGAGAAGCTGGAGGAGAAAATGAAGGTGTGTGGGGAGCGCTACAAGGGTGGGAAGGGGAGGTGGTGGTCCAGTGTGGGGAGTTGTGGTGGTGGTTGAGGGTGGTTGAAGTGTAGGAGAATTCAGCAGCAGGAAGAGGAGCAGCATGTAAGGTAGCAGCAGGAAGAGCAGCAGCACTTAGAAGCAGCAAGAAGAAAAAGCAAACTGTAGCAGGAAGGGCAGCAGCAGGAAGAGCAGGGCCAACAAGAGCAGCAGCTTATAGCAGCCACAAGAGCAGCACGATGTATGAGCAGCTGGATCATCACCGTATGGTAGCAGGAAGATCAGAGCAGATAGCAGCGGCACAGCCCTAATCCATCAACTAAGCAGGAAGGAAGGCTCTTGCTGTAATTGTAATCAGGTGCCCTGAGGTGCAGGGCCTGTGGCACTTTTGCTATGGCATATCATCTGATCTAATTGGCTAATCAGGATTGAGCTGCAGCTGCCACTGGTACCACTGGGTTGGCATAGGGATGGCTGCAATATGAGTGCAACAACACATCGCTGTTGTTGCCTTCAGCCAGATTATTCCCTTCATATAGGTGAAGTTGGTGTGTTTCTGCCTGTATCTGCTGCCCTAGGGTACCACTGTAGAGCGAGTGATCAACGAGCTGTTTGAGGGCCACACATGCAACTTCATTGAGTGCGTCAACGTAGACTACAAGAGCACACGGAAGGAAAGCTTCATGGACTTGCAGCTAGACGTCAAGGGCTGCAAAGATGTTATGGACAGCTTTGACAAGTACACTTTGATTGAGGACATGAATGGGGAGAACCAGTACAAGGCGGAGGGTCATGGGCTGCAGGATGCGAAGAAGGGAGTGCTGTTCCAGGACTTTCCGCCGGTGTTGCAGCTGCAGTTGAAGCGGTTTGAGTATGACAACCATTGGAATATGGTCAAGGTGGGTGGTTGGATGGTCAGCAGGGGCGGGAAGGGACAGCTGGGAGTTTTATGAGGTAGCAGTATGGGCAAATCTTTAATGGTCACGTGATTGGTAGCGGACACAATATTCTACTTATAATATTATAATGCTATATATATATATCACATATGTATATATACTATCATGGTCTCTATAGAGACCATGATAACATTTGATCATTTATTGGGCCTGTAAATCAATTGGGTAATTGAGAAGCAGAGGCGGAAGGGTTAGAAACGGTAGGACTTGAGGGGAGGAAGAGGAGGAGGAGATGGCACTGCTGATGTGGTGCTTGAGGTGGGTGGGTGGCTGCGTGACTGGGAAAAGGTTGTGCGGAGGGGAGGTCGAAGGAAGGGGGGGCGGGTCACTGGCTAGTCGTGTTTCACTGCTTGCATGAGAAGTGAATGGGGCACGGGGCAATAGGTCAAGTAGGGTAGGGGTGGCTGGTTGGTGAATGGAAGGGAGGAATTGGCAGATGAGATATGTCAAGTGGGTAATAGGTTGCCGAGCGTGAGGTGCACCTCAACAGGGTCTAGCTGGTGAGCCGGGTGGTGTTCAGGTCAGTAGAGCGCATTTGGAGGGAGCAGGGCAGGTGGGGGGGGGAGGGGGGGGGGGTAGTTGGATCTTGAATGGGCTGAGGTGGTAGGAATTGTGCAGATCGTGAAAGCTTGTAGAAAAGTATAGCTAGAAGCGTATATAACACCAGCGGTCTGGTTACTGCCCCTCAGACTGTGTGGCCAGTCAGGCACCAGGTCGGTTGAGGGATAACATTTGGTGGGTGGCAAAGGTTGTGGAATGTAGGTGTGGGGATACTGACATCAGGTTTGCTCTTGTTCTCATACCCTGGCACCGCTCTGGCTTGCAACCATCTGCAGGTGACTTCAGAGTGGCTCTTCATTCCTTTTTTTCCATTTGCTTTTTCACATGGTAAACACCTTTGGTGGTCACGTGGCTGCGGATCAATGACCGGTATGAGTTGGACCATTCTGCAGGTGACTTCGGAGTGGCTCTTCATTTCCTCTTTACCTGTGGCTTGTTCACATGGGCAACCATTTTGAAATTCATATTGCTGCAGATCAATGACCGGTATGAGTTCCCAGATGAGCTGGACCTAGACCAGGGAGACTACAAGTACTTAGCACCAGGAGCAGACCGCAGCGTACGTAATGTGTACAAGCTCCACAGCGTCTTAGTGCACCAAGGAACCCTAAACCAAGGGCACTACTATGCCTACATTCGGCCAGATGGGAAGACGTGGCTCAAGTTTGACGATGATCGGGTGGAGCGGGCTGATGAGCGGCAAGCACTAGAAGAGCAGTATGGAGGGGATCAAGAAGGGGCGCCGCTCGGGCCGCAGCAGCAGGGCTTTGGGACTGGTGGTTTAGCACCTGGGGTGATTGGCACGGGGTTTAAGTTCCGGAGAGACAGCAATGCGTATATGCTGGTGTATGTGCGGAAGCAGCAGTGGGATCAATATATGGGAGCCGTGACGAAGGAGGATATTGCGCCGTATTTGCGGAGCCGGTTGGAGGCGGAGCAGGCGGAGAAGGAGCGGCGGCAGGCGGAGAAGCGGGAGGCGCATCTGTACTGTCATGTGAAGGTTGCGCGGGACAGTGACATAGTGGCGGCAGTGGGCAGTCACAAGTGGTTTGATCTGGTGGATTATGACAAGCTGGGGCCGGAGAGCAGCTTCAGGGTGAGAGGGGGATGGGCTGATGAAATTTGGGAATGGCTGGGAGATTAGGGAATGGCTGGGAGATTAGGGAACGGAGTGCAGACTGTGGGGAATGGAGAGGGAAGAGTGGAGAATGGATAGAGAGCGGCTTCAGGGTGAGGAGAAATGGGCTGGGGGTAAGTGGGGAGTGCATACGGCATTTACAGCAGGGTAGGGATAGTCACAGGTTGGCAACTGTCGGTATCTGGAGGGTCAATTGATTAGCAGGGCTTGTCTTGAGCATATATCTTTTACCAATGCCACGTATCAGTCTTGTGATTGTCCAGTCTGTGTAACTGAGCAAGGCATGGCTTGGTCCTGTGGTCAATTGCGCGAGTCCCATGAGTCAGGCCAATAGATGGCGGAATTACCGGTAGGAAATATTGGTTGGTGAAGGCAGACAAATCCACATCGGCACTGCAAAAGCTACTGGTTAGGTACAACTAGGTTGACCTGTCTGAAGTTTTTGCTTAGCATGGGGGGTTGTGCTGCACCGAATCACTGTGTATCAGCACCATGTGTGGTGGTGGGTCCAATCATCGCGAACAGCCTCCTTATGTTTTTGTTCCCCATCATTGAACAAACAGCTGTGAAGGGCACAATGCAAATGCTTGTATGCTGGTCCTTGAGCTCAGTCTCTTGGTTTGTGTGTGTTCTCCTTCACAGATCCGCAAGCACTTATGGTGACATAAGTGCTCCCCTTCTTAGATCCCCCATAGCTGCTTGCCCAGGAGTTAAGGGGCAAATGCCTGCATGTTGGTCCAGCCTTTGGAGAAAATGATTTAGCTCATCTTCTGTGCGTATATATGTATGTGCTCCCCTTCTTAGATCCAGAAGCACTTATGTTCCGAGGAGTTGCAAGGGCAAACACTTGTATCTTTGGTGCAACCTTTGATTTGATTTATTTTAATTTGATTTGATTTGATTTGATTTGATTTGTATCTTTGTATGCTCATCTTCTGTGTGTATGTGTGTGCTCTTCTTCCCAGATCCGCAAGCACCTAGGGTTCCAGGAGTTCAAAGGTCTGGTAGCAGAGAAGCTGGGTGTGCCAGTGGAGAAGCAGCGCTACTGGGTGTGGCAGGTGCGGCAGAACAAGACGTACAGGGTGGCACACCGCCTCACACCACAGGAGGAGGACAGCGCGCTCATGGACCTGCGGGAACACAGGGAGAAGGTGGGTGTGGGAAGGGACAGTATCTGCATGGTATTTACGTCTGCATGCCTCCAGGTCTGTGGCACCAGGAGCACACACACAGAGTGAGAGAACTACGCGGAGAAGAGGGGGATCCCTTCTTGCATACTTTAAGGGAGTGGGCCCTTACCTAATATAGAGTTGCCCACTACCATTTGGAGCCCAGAACACAAATGTCTGATGATTGGTCATGTGGAGCTCATTAGCATATTCTGCTCGCATGAAGTGCTGCATGCCTCCAGTCATATTGGTCTCTTTTAAATTCATGGGGGTCTTGGAGTATCCCAACTTCTAATTATACATCTTTTGTGATGTGAGCCATGTAACAGGTGGATAAGTTATTGTTGTTTGTGTGTGTAATGATTGGCCGCATTCGTTATGCTACTGCTGCTGCTGCTGTGTACCCCAGATCTCCTGCTGTTCACCCCTTATCTCCTGCTGTTCATGCATACCTTCTGCTGTGTACCTCATCATATCTTCAGGGCTCTGCCACCAGCAAACACAGCTTGATGGACTTGCGGTTGTACATGGAGACGCCATGGCCGGACGCTGGGGCACCAGTATCACAACCCAAGCCCAATGACATCCTGATGTTCCTGAAGTACTATGATCCCCTCAAGGAGGAGCTGAGGTTCTGTGGGCACATGTATGTGGACAAGACGCTCATGGTAGGCAGGGGGTTGGGCTTAGTCGGGGTCATGCTAAAGGGGCATGGGGGAAGGCAGGGGAGAACAAAGCCATGTATGAAAAATACATATGGCCTTGGTTGCCTTCAATCTTTGGGAAGTGTTGTGGTCTGGAGGGAGGTGGGGGCCAGTGCAGCAGAGGGGAGGGGCGTATGGCACGATGTGAGGCCGGTAGCGGGCCAGACAATCCAGTAAGGCACCCAAGGTGTAACCTTTTGAGTTGGGTAGATGCAGGGCGGCTGCACAAAGCCGGTGAGGGTTGCGAGGCCGCTTGAACACTATGCTGCCCAGGGAGATGGAGAACTCCAACTCTGTGGGGTGCATGCATTTTATCCTGCGTTTGTCAAGCATGTTTCTGGAGATAGCCAGCATGTGTGCACCCCTCCCTCACTTTCACAGACTATAGGTGGTGCCGTTACACCTTATGGCACGGGGCACGGATGTATCATGTAGCTGGATACATACTTGGGTATCACTATTGGTTAGTGTCTGGAATCCATTGTCTTTGGATCCATCCAATGGTGTGTTTAATCGGTCCAATCTAGCAGCCCTCTTGCAGTTCCTACACCTTCAATTCTGGTTGGTTGGTTTATGTAGCCACCGTAATCCTCTGTTAACGTGCTCTGGTGTGGTCCTTTCTTGTAATCAGGTGCGCAACCTGCACCCGCTGCTACGTCTCTACGCTGAGCTCCCAGAGGACGTCCCCTTAGAAGTATATGAAGAGGTCAAGAGCGAGCCCACCATCATTGTGGACATGCTAAATCCCGACCAGCAGCTGCAGAAGCAACCGGCACAGCTAGAAGACGGGGACATACTGGTGTTCCAAATAGCCATGGATCTGGATGAGGAGGAGAAGTACAGGTTTGCGCATGTGAAGGAGTTTCTGACGTACAAGGTGGCGCGGCGGGAGGTGACGTTCAGGAAAGTGACAGATCCTGGGGAGGAGGGGTTCAAGCTGGAGCTGTTGAAGGACATGTCGTATGATGCGGTAAGTCTCGGGGCCCTAGGTCTTTAGGGTGTAGAGTTGTCGGGCATGGGGGTCCAGGGGCCTATAGGATGATGTGTGGGGCAGGGTTCTGTGGGTTTTGGGGTTTGGGAGGAGCAGGTTTGTGAATGCAGGCTGGGGTTTAGGGTGGGGTACAGGGTGGCACGGCGAAAAGTGATGTTCAGGAAACTGGCGGATCCTGGGGGGAGGGGTTCAGGCTGGAGCTGTTGAAGGACATGTCTTATGATGTGGTAAGTATCCGGGGCTTGAGGATGTAGAATTGTTGGGGGTGGGGTGGGATTGTGGGGTTTGTTAGGAGCAGGTTTGTGAAAGAAGGTTGGGGGCAGGTTGGGGTAGGGTGCAGAGGATTCTGAGATCTTTAAAGAACAGCTTTGGCACCCAGATGGGGTTCAACTGGAGCTGTTGGAAGACATGGCGTAGGATGCAGTGAGGCTTGGGGGGCTTTAGAGTGAGGTGCGGGGTAGGGTTGTGGGGTTTTGTGGAGGCGGGTTCTTGAATGCAGGGTGGGGTTGGGTTGTGAATCTGGAAGGAAGGATATGGCAAGTTGTGGAGAGCAGGTTTGTAAACGGGGGTCGGGGGCAGGGTGGGCTAGGCTAGGGTAGTGGAAGCCATTGAGTATGGCTCCTGGGATTCAGGTTATTGAAAAACATGTATGTGAAAGGTGGAGGGGGCAGGGTGAGGTAGGGTAGTGGTGAGTGGGAAGGATGGCTCATAGGTGATATGAATCATATGTTATGTGATAGATCTTGGGTTTTGCAGGATTCAAGGTGAAGCTGCAGATATGGACGGCAGGGCATGCAGGCTACTAAGCGCTTAAGGTAGGCTGGCCCAGTGTAATGCGTACACACATGGGCCCCTCCGTAAATCTTGCGGGAGGGCAACTCATGCCACTTCTGCTTAGACAGAGGAATTTTTAAGCAGAAGCTGGACAGACATGGCTGGGGACTCAATCTCTGGGGAGGATGTGTGTGATGGTGTGAGTGATAGTGTGCTGGATTCCATCGCAGGATGCAATTGGATCCTCAAGGCATCCAGTGCTTACGGGTTTAGTATGGGTTGTGCTCATGTCATATGCTTCTGTTGTTGTGGCTTGGAGGGATATATGGTGGTCAGCATTTGTCGAGCCCCTTCTTTGCTGTAATTGTCCTTCAGTTCAGAGCACTGCCGCCCTGGCTGCCAAGCTAGTTTGCCAGACCCCACCTACCTGCGCCCCACGCTGCACAACAACTACAGCAGAGCACCTTAGCGGCAGCCTCGCGTTCACTCCATCTTACAATCCAGCCCATAGCCAAACCTTACAAGCTAACTGTATACACCTTCAGCTAATTGAAAAGAGCTAAGCATAGCGTTGCTAACTGCTTACTTGTGGGTTGTGCTCATGTCCCATGCTTCTTTTGCAGATCAGCGCCGCCCTGGCTGCCAAGCTAGGCCTGCCAGACCCCACCTACCTGCGCCTCACCCTACACAACAACTACAGCAGAGCCCCTCAGCGGCAGCCCCTCAAGTTCCAAGCGCCACAGTCCCTGGACAACATGCTGGTGCATGGGGGCCACCCCACGGACACACTGTACTATGAGGTGCTGGATATGCCGCTGCCGCAGCTGGAGCAGCTCAAAACGCTTAAGGTAGGGAGGGCTGGCAGGTGCTGTGGTGGGGGGGGGGGTCTTTGTTAGTAGGAGTTGCTGAGTTGTAAGGGTATGGAGCAGCTCAAAACGCTCAAGGTAGGGAGGGCTAGCAAGTGCTATGGTGTGGGGATCCTTTGCTAATAGAAGTTGCTGGGTATATGGAGGAGCGCAAAATGCGCAAAGCAGGGAGGGGTGGCAGGTGCCGGGGTCTTCAGAACATTATGTTAGTGAGGGGGTGGGGGTGGGAGGGATGTTGTTGAGTTTGAGGCAGAGGAGGACTGTCTGAGGTTGGGTAATGCGCGATGGTGGAGGTAGATTAGGATGGCAGGTAGCCAGTTGTATGGAAGCCACTCTATAAACATAATGGTGATGAATTATTGTGAGGTGTTGATAAGTTGCTGCAGCAGCCACAGCTGGGGCAGCTGGGACATTGACTTGGGAAGGGCTTGGCTTAGCTTGCCAGGCCTAATTGTGGTGGCAGGCAAAAACATCGACAGTTCTGCTTGCACCTGAAAGCGCTGGAATCCTGATATGTGGGGCTTGCTGGTGGCTTCACGGCAAGGACTTACAGGGCAGGTGGGGTTTGCTGCCAGCCAATGTGTCTCTTACGTGCCCCCCATGCGCCACGGCAAATAGGAACCTTGGGGAAGCTCGTTGGGGACTAGTTTGCCATTTACAACTTTTAAGACAGCCCATGCTTGCCATAACATTGCTGGTTGGCAGAACCAATGTACCCAATGCCCCCTCAAGGTCTTCAGAGCTAGGGAGGTGAGTAACTAAATCCCATCTTGCTGCGGTTTGAAAAATCCCTTGCATGTTGCAACCACCTGCAGATTGCGCTGCACAACGACCGGACGGAGTTTGTAGCAGAGCATGATCTGCGCCTGCCTCGGGAGGTGACGGTGGCGGATGTGCTGACAGAGATGCAGCGGCACTTAGGGGAGGAGTACCAGGGCAGACAGATGCGGCTGCTGGAGATATTCAGCAGCAGGATATACAAGGTGAGTGGGGGGTGGGGGGTGGGGGTTTGTTCCACCTCGCTGTTTTTGTGACAGCTTGAGGTGCGGGGCCTATGGCACTTTTTGCTATGGCATATCATGAAGTGTACAAGGTGGGGTGCGGATTGGACCTGGTTCAGTTATTACATTTCATGATGTGCCATAGCAAACAATGCTGTAGGCCCTGCATCTTAAGTTGTCGAAAAGCAGCGAGGTGGGGCAGAATACCTGCTGTCTTCGGCTTACATGCAATCAAGAGTACTGGCGACATATGCGCAGACATGATGTCCAGCAGCTAGGACCTGGTTTCAGCATCAGCTTCTGATGCTCGTCTGGAAGGGGTTGCATGTCACAGCGCTCTCAGGCAGTAGTATACAGAGGCTCCTGCCATGCTGCAGTGAGGGATATATCCTTATGGGATTTCTTACTGCGTTGTTGCTGTTTCTCTGCTTTTGATTCGTATAAATACCTTTGTGTGGATACAACGGAGTATCTGCTTGTCACTTTTTAACTGCTCTATTTGTGTTAATTTTCTTTCTGATTGACATTTGGAAACACACATTGCAAGCTCTACTTTTGACCGCCATCACGGACCTTAGTGGGGTCTCATCATTGCACTGCAATGAAGAGCTCTGGCAGTGCCGTGCAAGTGGCAAGCAGTAAAATGTCTCTGTTGCTTTTTGCTGCAGGTGTTGCCCTCCACGGATCCCATTGATACTCTAAATTCCCAATACTGGACCTTCAGAGCAGAGTGTATACCTGACGAGGAAATCAACATGGAGCCAGACAGCGGGGACAGCTTGGTGCATGTGTATCACTTTGTGACTGACACAGAAGCCAATGCAAACGCAACACATGTAACCTCACAGGTGAGCCAGTGGAAGATGTAGGGGTAGGACTGCAGTATTTCTATTCTGCAATACCTCCTGTTTCCTGTTTTGTTGGGTCTGTTGCACACCTCGTAGTCTACCTGGAGATTGGGTACAGGTAATGAAAGCAGGGAGAGTGCGGACAATAGAAGCAGGGGCCTGTCATGCAGGGGCCTGTCATGCAGTACTGGAATAAAAAAATGCAGGGTGTAGCGACTTTCAGGCAGTACTCAAATATGATGAACATTTCGCGGACCGTTGCTGGAAGTTGTGGTGTGAAGCTATTGGTGTGCAAAAGATTGGGATTGTTGAGATTAGGATTCTTGAAGAGAAGGGTGCTCAATCATCGGTGGCTGAAACCAAATGCAGCAGCTGTTCTTGCAGGAACAGAAGGAGATGCCCTATGCTGATTTTTGTGTCAACTGGAGTGTTGCAGACATTTTTGCATGTTTTCATTATGCAGCTGCAAGCGGTAAAGAGGTCAGTGAAGCTGCAAGATTAGGACACCTGAGTGGGGTATCAACATGGTCATGGTGTTCCCTCTGTCTTCTGGGCCCGTGTGATACTTGGGTAAGCTTGCTGGGCAGCTCAGCCTGAGAGACAAGTGGGGCAGCCACTATAGGAATGCAGGCAGGGAGAGCTGAATCAGTTTCTGGAGTATTTTACCTGTCCTGGGCACTTGCATGAAGTCCTGTGCTGCTTTTGACTTCTACAGGTTTTCAACTTTGGAGACCCCTTCATCTTCCGCATCGGCAGCGAGGAAACAGCAGCCTCAGTGCGGGAACGCATCCGCACAAAGCTCAACATCCCTGCAGAGGAGTTTGCCAAATGGAAGCTTGCGTATGTATCAATACGAGGGGGAGCGGAGTTTCTTAGCGATGAGGAGTTACCAGCGGAGAGGTTTGCTAAGGCAGCGAGTGAGAGCCAGCATTACTTGGGGTTGGGACATGAGGATAAGGGGCCCAAGCGGCCGGTGAGCACTGCGCGGCACACTGCATATGTGGAACGGCCCGTGAAGATCTACAACTAGGGTGAAGGTGGGTGGGTGCGTTCTGGGACGCACGGCATATGGAGAGGAGATCACGAGTAAAAGTTTGTGCAGTGAGCTGTGCTGAGGGTTTTGGAGTTGTGATTGCGTGAGTGTTATGGGTTGGTTGGGGTTGGGAAGTGTGGGATGTGTAGCGGCGGCCAATGGCAGTGTGAGGCTGGAGGACACGGTGGAGGGCCTAGCACGAGGGGGGTTCGGTGGAGGGCCTAGCACGAGGGGGGTTCGGTGGAGGGCCTAGCACGAGGGGGGTTTGGTGGAGGGCCTAGCACGAGGGGGTTCGGTGGAGGGCCTAGCACGAGGGGGGTTCGGTGGAGGGCCTAGCACGAGGGGGGTTCGGTGGAGGGCCTAGCACGAGGGGGGTTCGGTGGAGGGCCTAGCACGAGGGGGGTTTGGTGGAGGGCCTAGCACGAGGGGGGTTCGGTGGAGGGCCTAGCACGAGGGGGGTTCTGTTTGAGGCCATGCTCTGTGAGTACTTAAATGAATCTTGAGCTCCTGGTTGAAGGGGCGGGAGGACAGGCAGGAACGGCTGCCAGAATGGTGTGGTCAGGATAGGGCAGGGAAATGACAGGGCGGGCCATTTCTTCTGGGAACATCAGTGAGTACAGTGTTACCCAGGGTGCGGATAAGGGTTGCACAACATTAATACTGATGGCATGAGTAGGGCCATGGCAGAAGCAGGGTATCTATGGGCACATGGGCAGAATTAAATTGCCCAGATGCATTGGTGAATGGTGGGCCGGCATGGGGTTGTGTGACTCCAGTTCATTGGGGGTCGTGTGCTGTGCTTGGTTTTGAGTGACCTCTTGGCATAGCTGCTTTTGCGTTTGGATTGATTGATTGATTGTTGAAATTACGTCTGATGGGCCACTTATGGTTGCCGCTGCCGTGGTCAGTTGCACAGTGTGGGAAGGGTGAACAAGGTATAGCCCTTGGGGTGGAGATCAGATCATGGGTCGTTTGGCCACCCTGGTCTGACCATCAGCATGCAGCTGTTAGGGTGAAAACGCTTGCAGGGGCAGGGGGACTATGTGAGGAGGGTGATGCGTGCCTGTGTCTTGAGGGGAGTTGTGTTTGCCACAGCTTTGTTGAGAGTACGTATGTGGTTATCTTGGAACTGGCAGCTTGCCAGTTTAAGATGTCGTGGCAAGCTCATGGGCCCCTGGTTTCCTTTTGTGGTTGCAAAGATGCTGTCACCTGGCTAACGTTCTCCAGGGCCTTTGAGCACCAGCTGGCTAGGTAGTGTTGCATTATGTTTGCTGGCTACAGCTTCTTGCCTTGTTGAAGATGAGGGTGTCCATAGTCCAGCAGCAGGTGCCAACTGATGTGTTAGTGGCTCTGTGGCTTTGTAGGTACTATAGGCACCAGAGTGTAACACCGGGGTGTGACAGGCATGCGGACCGATTAGTTGCTGCCTCTTCTGATGACTATGTGATTGCGTGCATGTTGCGGAGGTTGTATATGGTTGTTGGTGATTGTACGCGGCTTGGTTAGGTTGCGTGGTAGAGCCTTTCAATGAGGGCATTGGAATTAGATGTACATACTTGCTTTGTTGTACATGCATCTAGGCAGCTCTCTTGCTTACTGCGTTGAGGTACTTACTAGAGTGTTGCGTGGTTGAGGAAGCAAAACTTGTGTTATGGCCTTTGAGGAGGAGGTGCTTGCTGCTACTGTATGTGGGCTGGCCTGCTGTGACTTTAGCTTGCGATTTGTTGGGTGGTGGGCATGAGTGGTATGGCGTTTATGGGAGAGAGAGCAGCAGCACGGAGGTGCGCATGCAGCATTGGCCTGTGGCAAGGCCGGGACCAGAGGGCGGTACGTAGCTGTACTGCAAATTGTGCACAAGGCCAGTTGCCGTATCTTTTGGATTTTGATTGTTTCTATTTGAAAGTGCCTACTGTACAGCTCACCATTCAGCACACCTTTGGTATGGCTGTGCCTGGGTCGAGGAGAGATCCTGTGTTCACTTTTGGTGGCTGACATGCATGGTGAGCAGAGTGAGGAAGCTGCTGAGCTTGGAGATTTCGGAGGATGTGGTGCTGCTAGCTAGTGCTCACCCTCTGCTGGTGCTCTGCTCTGTGGCTTAGCAAATCCGCATATTGTGGTCTCTAACCTTTGGGAAACTTGCTTACTTGATTTGCCGCTCCGAGTGGCCGGCGCTTATAGTTGCTGTTGCGTCACATGGTGTTCGAACTGGCGGATGCCGCATTAGCTTAATCTGAGGCGGCATTCAGTGCAACTTCATACTCCCTGATCAGGGTGAATGTCGCCCCCTTTGATGCAGGAGCGTTGGGACCGTATGATTGTTTTTTAGTTCCAGGTCGGGTAGTTTAAGCATAAAACGGGAGAGAGGGGTTACATAAGCCAGCTGCTAGTGAACTGCTGTATTGTGCCCCATTCAACCACATGCACTTCCTCATTGCGGAACCTCCTTGTAGATACAAGTTTGATGGCCGGCTGGGGGTTTCTATTTTGCTTTGCTCACTGCAACTATGCAATTACCAGGGACTGACTGACATTTATTATATGTTCATATTCTGTTCATGACTTCATTTCTCGAGTCACATCCGATTGGTCGCTCTGTTGCTCGCGCGCTCAGCCCTTTTTATTGCACCCCTAAGCATCAAGAATCGTCAATGGATTACGTACCCATCCAGGTTCTATGGGCATGTGCCCCACTGCAACGACTGAAGTCCAGCTGACAACTCACCGCGGCATGGGCTTACTAATGTGATCGGACGAAACAAGTCAGGCCAATCCAAAGTATCCCGGCTTCTTACGCCTTGCAGCCCATGCTCTGACATGCTCTGCAGAAGAAGTTCTTCGGCATAAAGCGTGCCCACTTTAATGAGGTTACCAAATGGCCGCTAACCACAAATTCTGACTTTCAGGTCATACTCCATGCATCAAGCGCACATGCCATATTGCATCAGGCCTCCCGTCCACTTCGGAACAGCAACCGCCTGGTACGCCCAAGCACAACACCCATCTGCCTCACATCTCCTCCTCGTTCACTCCATCTTCTGCGTCATCAAACCACCCGCATTGCTTGCACCCCTTCCTCCGCCTGCTCATCAGCCTCTGCCCTCCCAATACAGCCTCGAACACCGCATCAAACTTGCTGTCGTTAGCACAGACCTCTACAGGCACCTTGTTCCTTGGACCGAAAATGTTCAGAGACATACGGCGGCAACCACCACCACTCCCAGCAGCAGCGGGGTTACTACTACCTGCTGCTCCCACCCCTGCTGCTGTTGCTGCTTCCACCCCTGCTCCTACCCCTGGGCCCGCCCCTGCAACCCCCCCGCCATTCTGCTGCCCCTCCAAATCTGCAAAGAACCCCTCCGCATCCAAGTGACTGGCCTTATCTACCACATACCCCAGTGCCAGCTCAGCAGCACAGCCTTTATCAAAGAAGAAGCGCTGGTAGGTCATGCCAAACCTCCCGCTGGTATTCTGCTGCCAATTAGCCATGATATGCAGCGGGTAGGGCAGCTGGCCGGGGCGCAAACGTAAGATATAGGCTATCACACTGAAGCAATCTGCAAAATAGGGTAGCAACAGCACCACTAATCATGTCAGGACACTGGTAGAGGAGTAGTATTACATTTCATGATATGCCATAGCAGAAAATGCCTTAGCAGAGATGGGGAGTGTTACTGGGAAATCAGGATCCACCAGAAGGGTTGCATTTGCAGTTACTTGCTGGTCCTTAATAAGAAGTGGTTGAGGGCGTAAAAGGTTACAGAGTAAGGAACTTTTCACAAGCTGAAGCCGTCCCCTTGACCTAATCACATACCACCTGACACCTAATAAAGGAATAAAATTTGAAGGTCACCCCCCCCCCCTTCAGTGTTTCTGAAGACGGGTTACGTCTGGTGACACAGGAGTGACAGTCGGGTGAGTGGTGCAGAATCAGATTGAGGCCCCCAACGCCCGCCTAAACCCAGGAAGGCCCCCCTCACCTGCGTATCTCACCAACAGACTCTTGAAGAGCTGCTCCTTCTGCACCTCAGCAGGAAGCTGTGCCACGATCTCCCTGCTGCTGATGAGCTCATCCCCCTCTATGGGATGACGGTTGAAACCACCACGGCCAACACCAAAGCCACTGGTAGACTCCAGTCGGTCTATGTCCTCATGGATGGCATCTCTAGCCCTGCACATCAACAAAAAAGACAATAAAACACAATACTAACAACATTGGTGGAGAAACTATGCAGACAATAACAAAAACAATAACAACAAAAGACCAATAACAATGTTGGCGGGCAGAGGCAGCAGAATGGTGAACCCCATGCTATCGTGAGGCCTTGCAAGAGACCATTGAAAAGCCGAGGCAGCAGAATTGTCACTACAACATTCTACCATGTGTACAGTGGGGTCTATATTAATATGGCAGGATATCTCTTTTAGGGCTTGTGACTGGTCTTGTGTGTTGCAGGAATGTCCATTGAAAGATGGCTTGACCAGGGTGCCTGGAGAAGGAGTCCTGGATATAGATTAGGTGACGGAAGCAGCAGAATTATGTCAACACATTATGTCGACACATCATATAATCATGTGTTGATATGGCATTATGTGTTGATATGACAAATTATGCTATCACCTTATGCCTAGGCATACGTTACCATACATACATGCAGAAGATAAGCCTATTCTGGTCCACCTCGCTGTTCCTTGTAACAGCTCGGCTTGAGGTGCGGGGCCTTTGGCACTTTTTGCTATGGCAAAACATAATTGCAATGCTATCACCTTTACTCATAAGGTGAGAGAGCATCTCACCCATCACATCTACCTGGCTTAACAGAGTCTGTGCGTGTTTTCTGTTGTATGAATCTCCATTTGTAAAAGGGCCTACTAGCTTGGAGCCTGGAGAATGAAGTCTGCCAGACAAAGACTTGACTAGAGGTTTTGAAACATTAACAAAGTTGCATGCTTTGTTGCCCGCACAGGGTCTTCTGAATCCAATAAACCTGTCTTCTTCAGAAAAATCCTTCTCTGCTGATAATATGTGCTGCTCTAGGAGCCAAGGTAAGGCAAGCCTCGAGACCACCAAGTCCACAGTTCCCTAGTGCCAAACATGCACGAGGTCTGATAGCGTAAGTCAGAGATCTCCAGCCCTCCCATTGTCCCCTTACTACATCCTTTCAGCCACAGCCGCATCATGCCTGCATACCAACAACCTCCTATGCACCTTCAACCATCCTCCTTCTCCCTACAATCCTTGCAGCCCATCCATCAAACCCCCCAGCCAACAGCCTCGTCTATCTGTCCAACCTCTCTCCCCTCCCCCCAGCCAACAGCCCTGAGTATTTATATATCAGCCCATTCTTCTCAGCTTCTCCAGCATTCTCTTAGGATTTAGGTTCTTAAAGCCTGATCTCTAAGTTTAGATTCTGAACCTAACCTTTAAACCCTTAAACCCTAAACCCTACTTACGTATCAGCCACTCTCCTCAGCTTCTCCAGCATTCTCTTACTCATCACTCCCTCCACACATACGCCACAACTGCACTGAGGCTTCATACCCCTAACGACTTCCTTATAAGCGTCACCCCCACCCATCCCAGGGCTTTGCCAATTGAATCCCATGTGGCCAAAGAAGGTGAGCACTGGTTTATCTGGGAGCTCCACCACTTGAAGGTAGGGGCCTCTGTCTCTTGAAGGGGATGGCCAGACTTGACATACATGCTGCTGCACGGCCTATGGGAGGGGAAGAGGTAAGGTATAATCAGACGGTAGTGAAGGTACTGTGGGAGGGGAACAAAGGAACAATTGCCTGCACGGCCTGTGGGAGGGGATCAGGTGAACGCAACAAATAAACACATGGCAGTGAAGGTATGGCAAGGGAAAAAGTGTTGGTGAGTTGAACCGACCAAACACAGCAGGGGGTTGGAAAACGCTGACAAGAGCCGGAATTAGAAATCCTAAACCCTGATGGCCAAAAAGTGCAGGAACTATAAACCCTGAATATTGATGGCCGACAAAAGTTAGAAGCCTGCATTTTCAACCCTTGAACCCTAAACCATGATGGTTGACAAGAGCAGGAAGTGCAAAATCAATAAGGCCTACCTATGATGGATGGGAGAAACGCAATCACTGAATGCAGCAAGAGACGCAATGCTGTTATAAAGCAAGCTACATGTTGGCTTTCTTTGGCCAGAGTATTGTGCACTAGGAGACTATGGTAAATCCAGAGTTTCGGAGGAGGAGAATACGGGGTCAGCCATGTATGGGGTGGGCATATACGCCAGAGCTTTGAGAAGGGGAGCCAAGCTGCAGCGCAACGATGGCAAAAGGTAAACAGCTTAGGACTTTGAAGCCTTCCTGGCCCCTGAAGCCCCCCCCCCTGAAGCCCCCCCCCCCCGGAAGCCCCCCCCCCAGCCTTCCTTTGTCAATGATCACAATGTAGAGCACTCTGTAGCACCACTGTAGTGCTATACCATATCATTACATTTCATGACATGCCATAGCAAAAAGTGACATAGCCCCGCATCTCAAGCTGTCATAAAGGACAGCGAGGTGGAACAGATGTAGTGCTATGCCATACCGCTGATTGAGTGTTCTCCCTCCCCATCTTTTCACCAGAGACAGAAGAACCTGCTTCCAACCCTTCCCATTTATATCACCCACCTGCAAGAGCCACCTAAACCGTAAAACCCTAAAAGCACCTCCTATACCCTAAACCCTTGAACGGAAACATCCCTTCCCCCCTAAAACCCACCCACCTGCAATAGCCTCCTGGCCACTCCCCTCCCCCTCCACTCCCCTTTCACTTCAATATTCTCCAAACACGGGCCAATGCGCTTCACTGTGCCATCCATCTTCTGGTAACTCAGCAGCGCTTTAGCAATCACACCATCACTACCACCATCATCAGCAGCAGCAGTTTCAGCCGCAGCCGACACTGCCGCCGCCATCGCTGATAGCGAGGCCGCTGCCGACGACACTGTTGTGGCCGCCGTTGATACTGCCGTCGCGACCGCCTCAGGCACCGTCGGAGTGCCAGCCGCAGCCGACACTGCCGCCGCCGCCCCGGATAGTGCGACCGCCGCCGACGACACTGTTGCAGCCGCCGTTGATACTGCCGTCGCGACTGCCGCCTCTTCAAGCATCACCGGTGTACCACCGGCAGCCGTCCGTGTCACCGTCGGAATACCACCCCTTGCAGCAGCAGGCACATCGCTGACCCCCGCCCCTCCTGCTGCTGCTGGCAGCTGCATTCTAGCAGATCTCCTGACACGCCTTACTTCAAACAGTGTTGTAACTCCATCAAATGTTCCCGGCCGTCCTCCGGTCGTGATCTGAACTTCATACCTCTCTTCCGCCCATGCGGCCACTTCCGCAGCTCCCACTACCGCTGCTGCCGCCGCCGCTCTACCGGACGGGGAGCTACTATTCACCCCAAATCCATTCTGCTCCTGCCTTTCCCACTTCCTTTGTAACTTCTCCGTGTTCTGCTCGTTTTCTTGAGTAATTGCCTCGCAGACATCTCGTAAGGGGATTTGCGGGCCAGATGCAATGGAGTGTAGCTCCAGTGAGTTTATGGCAGCCATCGTGCTGCTGTACCGCCTGTCACCCGCCCATCGTACTGCCTGTGTCATAAAGTACCGGTCACCATCACCGCCCCAGAAGCGATGCGGATCAGCAGTTGCACCTGCCGGCCCAACCCCAGCAGCAACAGCAGCAGCAGCACCACCACCACCACCAGCAGCAGCAGCAGCAGCAGATGGTTCTGCTTGTATGTCTGGCAACGGCACCGTCTGCTGCTGGTGCTTAATCACAAACGTGTGCCACCCTAAACCCTGGAATGCAGCTAACACAGCGTTCAACGGAACCCCTGGATACACCGTAGTGACTAAGTAGTAACCCGGTGTGTAATAATCCTGCTTCCCAGATGGTGTGATCGTCACTAGCGGCCGGCCCGTAGTGCCACTGGTAACGACAGCTGTCGAGGGTTCAAATTGAAGCACCTGTCCTGAAACCTGCCCCTCCCCTCCCTGCTGAACCCTACTTCCCCCCTCTCTTGTCATTTCCGTCTCACCCCCTTCTCCATTCTGTTCCTGTTTCACCAATGCCCTAACGCTCTCACCAGCTGCATTATGGCCTGCTAATGCCGAACCCGCTTCTTGTTTCACCACTACCCCACCCAACCCTCCCCTACCAACACCACCTGCCACCCCTCCTACTGCTGCTGCAACTGCAGTCTGCACCCCCGCATGCACCTCACCCAAGCCATAACCTAATCCCCTCCCTCCTGCTTCATTCTTCACTGACGACTCTCCATAAACCAAACCCTGTGCTGCCTCTCTGATGGCAGTGTCACCAGTGTCACCAGCTCCGGTGACACTAGTGACACTAGTGCCCACCCCTCTCACCGCCACCCCCTCCCTTCCCAACACCCCCACAACTGCTGCTCGCGCTTTCTCCACTGCTGGGCCCATATCCACCTCCCGGGCCCTCTCTCTCGCTGCTTCTGCATTTTGTTGCCCCATTTGAGCCTGAGCGGCTGCCATAACAGCTAACTGCCTTGGGTGTCGAATGACCCATTGCACAGGGATGTTTTGGGAAGCAGCTCTGAGTGTAGCTTCAAGAGGCGGTGTGGGTGGTTTCGGTGCTGTGGTGTCACCTGGTGGCACTCGGGTGAACAGGGTGACTGCCCCTTGGACTGCTAGTGGGTGAGGGGTGCCTCCTACAGCAAGATGCAGCGGGTTCAGCACATAGGTTTTAGCGACCTTCCTTGCAGATGGTTGGAGTACAACGCTCTTACCCTCCATTCACTTTCAAAGCACATTACCCCAACTCATCTATCATCTTCATGATGTTTTCGACATGGATGGTGTTTGAAGACAAAGAGAGGTAGGCTGGAACGTAACCCTAGTTGAGACGCTGTTGATGTGAGTAGGCGGAAAGTCACGCTTCATATATATGAGAGCTCCTACAAAGCATGACTCCGATCGGAAGCGGGTGAAAAGGTAAGATAGCAATGTCCTGTAACACTCTGCATCACCCACCTGCAAGAACCACCTAAACACTAAACCCTAAAAGAGCCTCCTAAATCCTAAAAGCTAAGAGTGCAATATCCTATGGTTGTGGTAG
The DNA here is from genome assembly GCA_963556185.1 of Pseudopediastrum boryanum. Taxonomy (NCBI): domain Eukaryota; kingdom Viridiplantae; phylum Chlorophyta; class Chlorophyceae; order Sphaeropleales; family Hydrodictyaceae; genus Pseudopediastrum; species Pseudopediastrum boryanum. The sequence continues at coordinate 10,807,269 of OY744495.1, forward strand.
GCAAAGGTGTAGAGGGTAGAACAGCAGCCCAGTCCCTTTAAAGCATCTAGTACTATCTTATGTCTAAGCTGGAAGGGCCAACAATAAGACTCAGACTACACAAAAAAACAAGCAACACCATGATCCTTCTTAGCAGCGGGTGAAGGGCTGAGATAGGAATTTACTCCTGTATTTGTTGTGGGGAAAGGTGTACAGAAGAAAAACAGTAGAATGAGGTGTCTGCTTGCTGAACTAGCTAGATCAGGTCTTATACCGCCAGCAGTTGACACAAAGAGAAGGTAGACTATGCTCCCAAAAGAACCAGGAAGTAGGGAAGACCAACTAGCAAGCTCGGCCAAAAGGAACTAAGGGTCAAGCACCACTGAAATGAAATCTCCACCGTCGTCAGGCATACATCAGTACCTCTCCCTGTTCTCCTACCCTTTGCAGTATTTGAACTGCAGCATAGCCAATCCCATTGGCTTCACATCTGCCTCCTTGCTGCCGCTTGCAAACACTCAGAAAACTTGAAAGCTCTGACCAATACGCATATGCCAGCACTCCTCCCAAACTGAATCCCTTAACTTTTGCAATGTTTAGGGTTTAGGGTTTAGGTTTCCACACACTTTTTCACATGCCGCTCTGCTGCCACTTTCTGCTAACGGTAATATTACAGACCCATAAATCCAATCCAAATCACCACCACCACCCCCAAAACTACCCTGCATCCAACTCCCCCTCCCTACCTTTTGCACTGTTCCAATTGCAGCTGAATCTGCCCCATTCCCTCTCCAGCCTCCACCTCTCTGCTGCACGCCATTTGCACCTGCACCTCACACCACCAGGGTTTTGCTCCATCGCACTTAGCAGCGCTCGAAAGAACCTATCCGCAACTTGTACTTGCTGTAGCAGCTGTACTGCCGGGTGACTGAAGTCATTGAGCACCAGCTGTACAATGGTCGCTGCTGCCTGCAACAGCAGAACATAACAGATCAGGTCAGAAAACCTCATGGTGTGAAATGGTACATTGCATGAAAGAAACTGCGTGTAGGTGAGGAGGGCATCCCAGGTGAACAGGAGTGAGCTGTCACCATCTGCTACCAAGCATCTCATTTTCTCTTTTCCATACATATCTCGATGTCTTTGTGGCCAAAAGGCCTCAACCACAGCTGTGTAGCTGTGATTCTTCGTGTCAACTATTCCCAGCTGCAGCTAAGTGCTCCCTTTGCCCAAATTCCCCATTCCAAGTCCCTCAGGTCCACCCTTTATCACAAGCAGCTCTGTCACCAGCCGGTCTCCCCCGCCCCCATCCCGCGCACCCTCCCCCCCCCCCTTCCTCTTCCCCCTCCCCTCCCTGCTTCCCCTACCCCCCCCCCCCGGCCCCCTATCCCCCCCCCCCGGCCCCAACCCCCGGACTAGGCACCCCCTTCACCACAAGCAGCTCAATCACAAGCTGTGTACATGTATGCTCCTCCCCCAACCTCCAGTCCCCTGCTCATCTGCCCCCCTGCCCCCCCCCCCCTCCACTCCCCTCCCCGCTTCCCCTACCACTCCCCACACGCCCAAACCAAATTTATTTATCTATTTTTTCACCCCTAGTCCTCCCTCACCACTAGCAGCTCAATCACCAACTGTGTATATGTACCCTCCTCCCACCCCCTGCCTGGCTGCCTCCCCCACCGCCATCCCGCCTCCCTCCTCCCCTCCCAGCTTCCCCTCCCACCCCCAACCCTAGTTCCCCCCTCACCCCAAGCAGCTCAATCACAAGCTGCATATGTACGCTCTCCTTCCAAGCTTCCCTCCCGTTTCCTCCCCCCCCCCCCAACCCTCTTCGTCCCTCCTCCCCTTCCCGCTTCCCCTACCACTCCCAATCACCCAAAACTTGATTAGATTTTTTATTCTAAAAGAGAAATTCCCAAAAAATAAAATGAAAACAACAAACTCACACTATCTTTCTAGCCCTAGTTCCCCCTCACCCCAAGCAGCTCAATCCAACTATGTATATGTAACCTCCTCTCATCCCTGCCTGGCTGCCTTCCCCACCCCCATCCCGCCTCCCTCCTCCCCTCCCGGCTTCCCCTCCCACCCCCCCAACCTTAGTCCCCCCTCACCACAAGCAGCTCAATCAGCAGCTGTGTATCTGTCGGCTGCAGCAACCGATGTACCGCCCAATCCACTACATCCCAAGCTGGGCTGCTCCTGGGAGGCGGTCCCACTCTCATACCCCAGATGCCTAGCCCCTGCTGCTGCTGGTGCTGCTGCTGCAATTCCGCAGCTGCTGTTGCTTCGTTTGCTTTGCTGCTTCATGGATTAGGGCTTGGAAGGAGGGATCGCTGACGATGGCAGGAAGCTGGGGCCCATTCAATTCTGCCTGTAGGCACACAGCAGTATTCATGTTTTCTTTGTGTGTTCCACCTCGCGGTTTCATTACAGCTTGAGCTGTGGGACCTACGCCCGTTTTGCTGTGGCATTTCATGGAATGTGGTAAATGTCACATGTCCTATGTCTGTCTTATCAGGACTGCATGGAGTGTGTGCAGGGCCCACTGACTGGCATTGGCCAAATTAGAAATATCATACAGATTGTAATTCATAAACATTGAAGAGAACACACATCAACTACTGTTGACTTTATACCTGGACTGGGGCATCGGGGACTAACCCCACAGAGCCACAGCAACTCTGAATAACCTAGCAGTCTATCAAACACACTTCGCTCTACCGGCTTGCCGTCACTTAGGGCAGTGTTAATGGTTAACAATAATCTGTGGAGAAGGTTGATGATTAAGGGCCGCAATCAAGCTGCAGTCCTGCCACCCATACTAATGTGATATGTCCTGCATTTTGAGGTACAAGGGGCAATGCACTTAAGCCCCTTGCCATTTTAGTTTTTGGACAAAGACAGTCAAGGCGTGCATGATCACATGGCAAGTCAGAAAGCTTAACACACCAACAAACTTCTTAAACATCTGCTGGCCTCCTGAAGCCATGTGACTCTTAAGACCCTGATCATGATTATTTGCACCAGGCTAATCTGCAGTACAGGCTTGCATTATCTCCTTGCACCTGCAAAACCGCGAGGAACGCTGGCATAACTGATTGCCCTCCATCAGACACCCAACAACCGGCCACGCTAGCCATACAGTTAGTTACAAAAAGCTCTTGGTGTGAACTCACCCCTTCCATGCTGAAGATCTGGCAGCACTCCTGCAGATCCCGCCCCATATCCTGCTGCGTCCTAGGTGCAGCTTGTGTTGCTGCCTTTGCTTCTCTCACGGCTGTAACCACCCTCTCCTTCCGCTCCATTTCTGCTGCCTGCCGATTACTCATACCCGGACAAGAGAACGAAGTGATCGAGGGAGGGATACGTCTGGCCTGGGGCTTAAACCCATATATCAGGACCTATTGTTATGCCGCCGAAAAGACATGAACCGCGCCAAACCCTTCGCTTCTAAGATCTTCGCTCTGCTCTGCTCTCTCTGCTTCCACGAGGGGGGGGCAAATCCTAGAATTTCGGACCCCATGCCCTGAAATTTCCTGAAATCTTGCAGGAACGTAGGCAAAGGCCCCCTTCATGTCCCTGGCCCTTCAAATAAAAATTTGGAGGACCCCGAAGGGTGGGGTGGGGTGGGTCTCCCATGGCCCAAAAGGCCAGATTTGAAAAAGTTCACGAAAACTTTTTATAGCTCTTTTTTGGCCAGATTTGGAGCCAAGCTCGCCTGATATGGATGTGCAACTGTACGTTAAGGCTAGGACAGGTGCTTTTGGGTTGTTTCATGGGCAATTTGCTGTGCCATGTGTGTTTTTTTTTGTGGATGGTGGTTCACCAGTACCTAGGTGGTGGGAGCCACCTCCAGCCCCTACTAGGGTGGTGCTTGATCCTGCTGCCTCCCCGCCACCCATGTGTGATGGAAGTGGAGCAGGTTTTGGGTTTTAGTGGTGGTGTTTGTTTCCCCTTGGTGTGCACGCCGTTGCATCTAGCCTCAGCTTGTGTGTGGCAAATCCACCATCGGTTGTGTGGCTTCGTGATTGTGATCAGGAGCCGTGTGTTTGTGGCCTAGGTTTGTTTGGCCATTGGCATTGCTGGTCTTGCGTTTTGATTGATTGATGTGTGTTTAATAGGTGTTTAGCACTCTGAGGCTACCGGCCAGTCAGAGTCCAGTCAGCTCTTGGTTTTGTCATGGTTGCCCAGAATGTCTTCCAAATAGTCTGTAAAGGCACACATTCCCACGTAGAGAGGTCCTGCATCTTCTGTACCACTCTGGAAGGTGCAAACCTGTGGTCTAGCACAGTCGAGGTGTGCTCAGGGTTTAGGCCTCAGGGAGTTCACAAAACCCTAACACACAGTTTCAGGCTTTGCTCTTGCTGTACAGGTAACCAGTGTGTTCCCATACCCATATTGAGGGCACGGGGGACTGTGCTGGGACTTTGAAGGGATTTGGAGGGCCTACGGGCCCAAAAATGGGGGGTGGGGGGTGGGTGGGTGGTCCCCGGGGGGTCCATTTGAAAAATGTGGCATGGGGTATCTGAAAAAATTTCTTGCCCCCCCCTCGGCTTCCACTCTTTTGCCTCGGCCCTGCTTCAGGAGGCAGTCGGGTGAGCCTGAGTTGTCAGGACCGACATGGGCCCTCCTTTTGCGTGTCCATGGTCGCATGGCAGCCTACCGCTAGACTGCGTGCCCCGCTTTTCCTTTACATGTGCAGCATTTTGTGGCAGGACTGCGGCGAGCACCATCCCTGTGAATATATGCCAAGGATTGCCGCATCTTGTTTTAGGCTGGCCAATCTCTGCAGTGAAGCGATAACGCGCATGTGGTCTTCCACAATTCTTCCGAGGGTGCTACATCTTCTTCTCGCATCTTAGACATCATGCTGCAGGGTTTTTTTCAAGTAGGGCCCACTTATGACTTATGAGTTATGAGCAACGGCCAATTTAGTTGCTCCAGCAGTCCAACCCTCACTTGCTTAAAGTGCCTCTGCTGCACCTAAATTATCACGTCAAGTCAACGGCATGGAAAGGCATGCTTCAGATGTCACAATGCTATCATTCAGGAGGGCTCTCATTCGGTCAGCCAGAGGCAGTGGCATGCAGGCCTCCGACCATTCCCCTTCTCCATAATCTAATTCCAGTCCATCTTTTGACCTTGCATTCATGTAGCATCCCAATTGATACAAGGCCTGAAGAGCCGCTAACTACACAAGTGCAGCTCAGCACCTCAAGCAACTGCCTCCAGCCCTGGCACTCACAGTATACAAGCCAACCATAACAACAACAACAACAACAAACATTTAAGGTGTGGCAACCGCAAAGGGCTGCTAGGTCGAAACGAACAAACACACCATCGGATGGATCCAAACATCGATAAAGGGGGGGTGCAAGGGGGCACAGCCCCCTAGCCTCCAGCCCTGGCACAGCATGTAGAAGCCAACATCCCGGCATGTAACTTGCGATGCAGCAACTCAGCTGCCGACTTATAAATCTTGTCCGGGACGGCCGAAGGCCCCTTGATTTCCCACCGAGAAAGCCGTAGGTGCGTTGCTGGTGTGATTGTTGAGGGCTCCAATCACTGTACAGCATTAGAGTGCCTGTACTCCACAAGGGTTTACGCTAGTATAGGGTTTAGGGTTTAGGTTTAGGCCCTAGGTTTAGGCCCTAAACCCTAAACCCTAAACCCTATGTAAGATACTCCACAAGGCCCTGAAGCTGCATGTGCTAAGGCCTGAAAGCACATGAGAGCTTGCACGTGTACCGCCCACATTGCATGCACATGCAGGAGCAGTGGGAGGCAATGAGGAGGGTTGTCGGTAGGGTTTTGTGGTCTACCCCAGCAACAGCCAGCGCTTTGCTAGCGCGGTCAAGGAGGTCTTTCGAAGCGGGAGGGAGCCTAGGTGGTTCGATGTCCGCTGCCTGAGCATCAGGACGGTTCCTTGGAGCGTGTCTGGGTGCTGCCGGGTCGTTGTTTTCGAGTTCTGCTGGCCTGGCCCTGCGTTGGCCTATATTGCTAGGGCCTGCTTGATCCATATGCGCAATTCCCTGCAAGGTGAGAACGAGGTGTCGTCACCCAATTCTGAAGAGGTAACACATTCGAGCTTTCCAGCTAGATATGAAGCCCGTGCTGGGACGACGAGAAGCCTAGCACGGCTGCAGGCTCTGCGAGAAGTTTGCAGCAGATGTTCAGGATGAAAGGTTCTAAGTTTCAGCATTGTGCTAGCATTCCTTTGATGCATGAACTGTTACATGTTGAGACGATCAGCGATCACTCCCGCACAGTCCTGGTCAATCTGCGTCCGTGCTCGTTCAGAGCCTATGCAACCGCGTGGTCGTTATCGAGCTCATGTTTGCTTGCAAATAGCTTACCTGATTGTTCCACGCTTATAGCCAAAATCTCGTCAAATTTAGGATCTAATAGCCGGGCTTCCGCGTGACACGCGTGCCGCCGAGTTGCCCCCGGGGGCTCGAGCAGTGGAGCTCAACTCTCTGAGATCGGTGTGCAATTGTTGGGAGAAACCTGTCAAAGCCACAAAATGAGGCCGAACTGTGCGTTCACTGTAATGCTTCGATTTAACTTGCCTCCTAGAGCATTTCAACACCACACGGACTGGAATGGTCGGCACAGGGTAAGAATGTTGGAGGCCGCCTTGCCGGGAATGAAGGCACACCACCACCACGACCGCGAATATAGCTCGGCATACCACCGCAGGCACCTCAAGCAGGCCCGAAACAACATGCAGAGTTGCCGGGCACTCGGTCGGCACCGAAGTGACGTCATGGGGTGACAGTCAGGGGTTCTTCGACAAGGTATTAGAACCCCCTGGCATCGACACCTCTTTTGGGCCCACCCCTGGTACGTTCATGCAGACCTCTGACTACATGGTATCTCAGGTATTATCTTTGCTGTTAGAAGGCTCATGAAGGGGGCCATCAGCGTTGACGGAAGCCACTTTCAAATATCACTTTCGGGATGGCCCAACTCTCTCTCTAATACGTTAAGCATTGCATTCTGTATATTATGCTGGGAATGTGACTAGCAGAGCTCCGCGGCTGCTTTTGGTTTGTGATTACGGAAGATTGGCAACTTTCGGTAGCGGCGATTCAGGTACGACGATCCGGTCTCGCTAGCGCCTGTGGTGTAATGGTTTGGTCCCTATGGGTTTGCTCTTTCATTTCACTCGTAGAAATTTACCCTTTGACAGTCACCCAACCTCCACTCAGAGCATGCATCTGAGAGTCGCCCAACAAGCACCTATCGCAGTCAGTCCAACCGAGCTTGCAATTACTCGTTCTTGAGGCTTGCCCCGCGCACTTAGATCTGCGATCGCCCGGATAACACCAGACCAACATAGTTTCTCCAGCGGGAATAAATTACCGTTGATGCGGAGGGTACTCTCCCCTGCTTACTCTGCCCTCTCTGCCGTCATTACCTGCAGCCAAACTCCAGTAACATGTTAGCTCTGAAGATTTGATCGTTATTCAGTGGGCTCCCTTCCGTCTGCTTCAGCGCTTGTAACTCCGCCCTGTCCTCCCCCCTTGCCGCAGATAACAACTGCCGAGTTGACCACCAAAGACTGCAGGGGTCCGCTCATCCTTACATTGACCAGGGAGGGAGCCCACCTGGCCCTGAGGGCGACAATGCCCTCATTGCAGCGGCTAACCCGCCGGGCCATCTGCCTGATGCTACCCCTGATGATCTGTGGAGCCAACAAGGCAGCCTACGCCAGCCTCACATCAGCCTGCCCTTCAACAAATGCGTGTGACGCGGTCGCATGTGACTTTAGCAGGGCGACTCCGGCCGAGGGAGTGGGCGATACTACAACTCCAGCCCAGTCAGCTGCTGAATGCCACAGCATCTGCCAGGGCAGGGCAGGGCAGGGCGCCAATACGTACGTCTTCTATTTCCGCGATCAGTTCTATCGTTGTGCATGCGTGAATGTTGATTTCGCATGCATAATGGCCGAATCGCTGATTCCCAGCCAGTGGGGCCCTGTGGGCGGTTGTCCTGCTCCTAAACTGAGAGCAGAGTGCCCCTCTTTCGGCTTCCCTCCTCCTCCTCCCTCTCCGCCCCCTCCCCCCGCCCCTCCTCCCTCTCCGGCCCCTCCTCCCTCTCCCCCCCCTCCTCCCTCTCCCCCCCTCCTCCCTCTCCCCCCCCTCCTCCCTCTCCCCCCCCTCCTCCCTCTCCCCCTCCACCCCCTATCACCAGCTTCCTCCTCACCCTCCCCCAGCAACAGACCAACAGCACGGTGTACATGGGTGGCACTACAACCATCACTGCCACCATCAGCACTAGCACCACTGCAGCAGCAGGTAGTACTGCAACTCTCACCTGGCAGGCAAAACCTGCCACAACAGCAGCACCAGTGAGCGTAGCAACAACCTTCTATCCAACCTTCACTGGCACCTCTCATCCAGTGCGATTTACCCCGCAGCCAGTGAAGGTGCGCCTTGGTAGAAGCAACATGCTGACCACAAGTGGCATTGCTACATTTGCCTGGCACGGCCATTACCTCTTAACTGCCACACTTATGCTACCCAATGGAGGGCTGCGTATTCAGTCTGGCAACATTATCAGTGTTATTGTGCTGCCCACAGGCCCCTATCGCCTGGGTTGCAGGGGCTGCACCCTCATAGGTATGCAGACCTTGTCATATGCAAGGTGTGGGGCGGGGTGCGCTGGTGGCAGGGGCCCATGTGCTGCTGCTCAATTGGACCTGAGCACATGCTCCTCAAGCAAGCCCCCTTTTCCCCTGTACAACTCTACCACTGGAAGGCTCATCTGTATGTAGCCTCACATGCATGAGAGAGAGGGAGATCTATGCACTGTGTATTGTTCTCCAGCGTGGGATCGTGGTAAGGGTTTCCTTGGTAATAAGATTTCACGGGCCCTTACCATACATGCATGTGTTCATGCTATGTGCTAGATGGTTATGTTCCTTGGAAAGCTGTCTGAATGGCTACTTCATTGATGGTTAAATGGTGAGACGGCTTCATAACTCATACAAATGGTGGGATGTCTCACTGCTCATACGATGTGGTCCCCATTATCAAGCATGCATCTTTGGAGTATGCGGCAACTAGATTGGGTTGGGTCCCCACCATCCTGGTGAAACTGTGGGTGGGGTGGTGGCAGAGGCTAGGTTGCCCGTTGGCGTTGGAATGGAGGAGCTAGTGAACTTGGGAAAACCCTAACCCTTGCTGCTTTGCTCGTAAAGTGTTCTTACCAACTATAATGCTCAGAAAATAGAGGATAAGATGCGCTTGGGCTGCCGCAACCCTAAACCCTAAACCCTTGGGCTGCCGCAACCCTAAACGCCACTTGTTTCAGCATCCATCGATAGTGGATGCGGGCTGCTGTTGAAAGCATGCAGTATGCGAGGCTGCAGAATGGGCTTAGTCATGAGCAAAAGGCAGGCAGTGGGGGCCTTCCTGCGCAGCATCAGAATCCGTCGGCTGCAGCATGTGGCTTGTGCTCTTGGATGGGGAATGGGGTTTGGAGTAATAAAAGAATTAGACTTCTTGGTGGCAGAACCGTAGCATGCCGTTGCATCTAGCCTGAGCTTGTGTAGCAAATCCACCATCGGTTGTGTGGCTTTGTGGCTTCGTGATTTTGATCAGGAGCCTTGTGTATATGGCCTAGGTCTGTTTAATTGGCCATTGGCATAGCTGGTCTTGCGTTTTGATTGATTGAGGTGGCAGAAGGTATGTGACTGATTGATTGATTGATTGGTTGAGGTGGCAGAAGGTATGTGGGGAGGCAACTTCCATTTGTTAGTGAAGCATGCATACACCCGCATGTGTGTGAAAAGACTTGCAGCCAGTGGCCATGCAAGTAAGACCATGCCGTGGATATGGCCCTGGCATGGCCTTCAACCAGCAGCAGTTCCTCCAATCATCAGTTGCAAACAACATGTTGCCTCATGTTCTCCTTACATGAGGGGAACCATAGTAGATAAGACATTGTCTATTTTGACTAGGAACTGGGTGCAACTGGGGCAGTGCAAGAGCAAAAAGGGTTATGCTAGTAGCCCTGCAGACCTCTAAAAAACGTATGATGCAGCATCATTAAGTTGTTTCAGGTTTATGACCTTTTTGCTTCTGTGACCTCCATGCATGCTTGACTAAGTAGCTGAAGTTATGACAGCAAGGGCACTGGACACTAAGCTTTTCAAGGTCAGTCGAGTTTTTCATCCTTCGCTACCCGAGCCCATGGCTGCCTGATTTTGAGCTGGGGTTGATCTGATAATGCTCTGTGGCTTTCGCTTGTGAGTCTCACTACCTCGTATTGCACAGTGTATGTAAATGTAACTGCTCTGGCTTGGGTATTTGCTTGGTGGAGTTCTTTGTAGATTGAAAGCACTGTGGCTTGTCACTGCGCTTAGGTTCATTCAGTGCTGAATATGGGAAAGCGGGATGCAGGGAACGCAACTGGTACTTGTTTAGGGCCTTTGACTTATGTGCTGTACCCGACTGTTCGGCTTGTACCAGCTGGCATGATGTGTACTGTGGCCGGAAATAAGACCTATCTGATGATGGGATGCTGATTGAACGTCATGGTATGTTGCCATCATGTTCTGTTATGTTGCCATCATGTTCTGTTATGTTGCCATCATGTTATGTTGTGTTATGTTGCCATCATGTTATGTTGTGTTATGTTGCCTTCATGTTATGTTGGCTTTGGTGACTGGTCATTAGCGCATTGCATGTTGAATGGGCTGGCCTGGCATACATCGGCTAGCAAGGGATTGAGGGTGGGCTGGTGGCAGCCAATGTGAGATTTTTGAACCAGAAGTTTGACTATGCTAGGGAGCCTAACTTAGTACCTTGTCAGTGGGTGGCGCTGCCCCAACCGGCGCGCCCTACTTTGATGGGACATGTTGGTGATCATTGTTATGTTATTTCCTGTTGAAGTGGCAAGTGCAGCATTAGGTAAATGCACGGATTGTTGCAGTGCAATGCATGTCCGTTTTCTTTGACTCTCAGGTTGGTGTGTACCACAGCTGTAGCAGCAGCAAGGGTAACGCAGCCAGCAGCAGCAGACAGAGGATTGATTACAGCCGTGGATGATGAGGCTCATTGCCTCTTTTTCTGTGAACATCCTACAATGGTTGAGGCTCGAGATTTGTTCTTGTCAGCTGTTGTACCACCTGTGGCAGCACTGACTTCTCTAAAGCATGCTGACTTTTGTGCACTGTGTTCCACTGGCCGAATTCCTCTCTCAGCGTTGGTCAAGTATGTCGCCATCTGCGTTCCTGTCTTTCGGTCTTGCCACCAGTCTGGTGGTACTGATGTGGTGGACTTGCCAGACGTCTTGCTTCCGGAAGGTCAGTATCTAGATATGTTTGATTCGGAGTCGGATCTTTCTGGTGAGCTGTCTGATTATGAACTGGTTGAAGTCCCCTAGGTGGGTACCTGGGCTACCTGGTTGTGTTGAATGGTTGGGTATCCCTCTACGTTAGTAGTCTGGAATCCAATGTGTTTGAATCCATCCGATGGTGTGTTTGGTTGTTTCGACCTAGCAGCCCTCTGCGGTTGCCACACCTTGAATGCTTGTTGCTTTATGTTGTGTTACAGCAGTGGGAGGAGCAGCCAGGGTAATGGTAGCAGCAATCAGCAGACACAGCGCCGACACCCGCAGCTAGAGCAGCAGGAAGGGCAACAGCAGCCATCACCAGTAGCAGCAGGCAGAGGGAGCAGCAGCAACAACAACAACAACAAACATTTAAGGCTGGCTGGCTGGCTGTCAGCAAGGGCCATGACAGCCAGCAGCAGTGGGAGCAGCAGCGGCAGATTACATAGGATTGAGTACAGCAGTGGGAGACTAAAGCAGCAAGGGCTAGGAAAGGCAGCAGAAGCAGCAGCAGACACAGCGTCAATTCCCTCAGCCAGAGAAGCAGCCAGTACCATCACCAGCCGCAGCAGAAGACAGAGCACTGCCTACAGCAGTGGGAGAAGCAGCCACAGCGGCCAGTAACCACACGTGCCGGGAGCAGCCGCAGCAGCAGACCTTGCAACGCTTACAGCCGTGACAGCAGCAGCAATCTCAGCATGAAGGGTGACAGAGGCAGATGAGCCAGCAGAAACCTGGAGTCTCAGCTGCAGTCGAGGCAGCACGGTTTAGAAGATACATTTGAATAGAGAAAAAACCCCGGAGCGGCCAACCCGAGGCTCAAGGGGCAGCAACTCCGGGCTCCTGCTGACTGTATGAAGCAGCAGCATGCAGCAGGCAATCAGAGGAGGAGCAACTGTGAAAGTGAGCAGCACGGCTGCGCAGCGACAATCTGCGTTTGCCAGCAACAGCACCAGCGATTCCTCCCTTATGCAGCACATACCAGTGCTAGTTGTCCTAGCGGCTTCAGGCGGAGCTCAGGAGACTCATAGGCATAATGGCTTCTGCCAGCAGCAGCACTAGCAGCGGCAACGCCGAGATAGGACCAGGATACTCTAAGGGCGTGCCAGAAGGAACAAGAAGCTGCAAGGCGGCAGCATGCAACAGTGCTGCTGACTGTATTGAAGCAGCAGCAGGGGCAATCAGAGCAGGAGCAACTGTGAATGACGGAACTGCCATACATGAATGCCCACAGGGCGCAAGAACTCTTGGTGGCCGCCTTGCCGGGAACAAAGGCACACAACAACCACGACCGCGAACATAGCTCGGCAGAAGTACTACCACAGGCACTCTCAAGCAAACAATGCAGACTTTGCGGGCTGACTCGGTTGGCACCGAAGCGGACAGTGCCGGTGGCACCAGCCACCAGGCAGCCGTAGCCCTGACAGCAACAGTCTATCTACCAAACTCGACAGTCCAACACCGAAGGTTGGAGATGTCGCGGGTTGGTTAATGCCGCGGCCTCGCCAGGCCGGTGTGGTTCGGATCTTCAATCGCAGTGCCGTGGAAAAGTCCGAACAACAATACAGAATAACACAGGGCAGAGGGCCACATATTACCACATGCATGTAGTAGCAAGAATGACCCATTGTCATAGTGTTAGTACATAGTGCTTATCCAATCAGGAGCCCTCTTCATCAGCAGGAGGGGAAGCAAGTGAGACCAACGAACACCTGTCGTAACCACTGACCGATGCACATGATACAGCTCAACAGTCATGACTTGCTGACCCTAATCAATACACAATCAGTGTGACGGTACACACCCCAATTTGGGCTCAGGCACATCATGCCAACCCGTTTTACATTAGTGTATGACTGGCGCTGACATTCGACTCCGTTCACGCTACACAGGCAGCAACTGTCATGCAAGCCAGATCGGAATCGGTTACATAGTACTCGAGCACAAGAAGCACAACAGTAGACTGCGAGCGCAAATGCGCGAGCACGAGCCAACCCCAGACCAACACACAAACACAGAAGTACCAAACCCAATCGCTACCGAGAGCGCTGCTTCACCGGAGCTCATGGAAGCTCAACAGACACACCAAGCTTGAACCCTAGTAACTCCCACAAGTGACACCACCGCATTCGAGTGCCACCCCAGGATACTCAAGGTCTCACTCAGTCAAACACCTTGCTGAGACACATTCACTGCATACACACATATGCGTGACAGCTGTCGTAACCACTGACCGATGCACATGATACAGCTCAACAGTCATGACTTGCTGACCCTAATCAATACACAATCAGTGTGACGGTACACACCCCAATGTTCTGGCTGACTTCCTGAAGTTATACATGAGTGTTCTGATTCCCCCCCCTTTCACAGCGGAGAACAGAATGTGAACCCTGTGAAACTACAGAACACAAGTGGCCTGAACCCACACTCATGCCTGTTTTATACCCACTTGCTACAGGTCAGTTTTGCCACAGCTTTCACAAGCTATTGCATTCTGCACAAAGCCTCTGGCCTGAAGCTCTGTCCTGTCTCAAACCAAACGCAAACCCAAAATGCAATGCTGTATGCAATGCAACATGCAATACTACATGCAGTGCAACATGCAACACAATGCCATGCGTTCAATAGCTGGCTGCTCACAAGCAAGCCAATAGCATTAGCCATGCAGAAATACTGCCAGCTGTACTGCTGTACTGTTCATGCAAACTATACAACGTGTTCATGCAGACTATTCAAAGCAATTCTGTACACACTACACAACGTGCCAACATTCAATCAGCCACAAATGCAGATCTCAACACACACAAACTTCCAGCAATTCCATAATGCTTTGCACACGGCCAACCATGACCTCACATCAGCTAGCCAACCCCGAATTTACACCATAGCATACCGCACTTCCTAGCTTTCACCTAACTAGCCCAGTAGCTCCCAATAGCCTATCTAACCCCGTAGCATCTCCATGGCTCCCAATGGCATCTCCGTGGCTCCCAGTAGCAATAAATACACGTGATCCCTGCAGTAGATCAACATGCAAGACCCCAAACATAAAACCCAGAACTCACAGGTTCTGCCCCGTTGCCAATTTCCCCGTTGCTTTTTACCCAGAACACAATACTGAAAACACGTACACCTCAACTCAACTCAATTCCAACTCAACCCAAATCTCAAAAAGAACCTGCCAACCTTCACTGCTCTGGAACCGGCAGTGCTGCAGGCACCCTCTGCCGCCGCGGAACTTGCGCTCCCTCTGGCTGCAACTGGTACCCCTTCCCCTTGGTCACCATGCAAGTGGTGAGCCCATCTTCAACCTGCCCGTTGCTGTACTCAACCCTGAAGTACCTGGGCCGAGCAAAAGGACCCCTGTAGTTCACACGCCCCCACCATGTCTCCCCCCCAACCACCTTGCTCACCAAACGCCCATGAAGCTCTGCAGCTGCCTGGTCCCGTCTTCGCTTATCTGCAAGCGGAAACAGGTCTGGCATCCCCTCCTGCAGCTGCAAGTGCTGGCGCTGCTGCTCTGCCACTGACAAGTGCTGCAGAGTGATCCCCTGGGCCCTGCACACCTCACACAAGAAATGCCCCTCAGGCACCTGTGCCAGAGGTGGTGTGCAGCAGTAAGTGTGCCAGCCTGAGTTGCAGTAATCACAGAACATGAACTGCGCCTCATCGTCCGGCAAACCACACACCCTGCACTCTGCCTGCAAGTCCTCCCCCTGCAGAGTGCGATCTATAGTGCCGTCAATGTCAGGCAAGTGGCAAGGTGCCAACTGCGACATCTGATGCACCACCACCTTCCCCGCCTTATCCTCCAACTCCACTACCCCAGCCCGCCTAACCTCCTTCACCTTCAAGATGAGCGGCCTAGCCTTGATAGCCAAGCTGCTCCCCTCCTTAGGTCTCTTCAGATAGACAAAGTCCCCCGGCCTGAAATCCGCCACCTTCGGTAAATAACCCCCACTGCGCAGATTTTGATACCTCAGGGTATCTCTGTGCTGAGCTGCCTTCAGATTATCCGCTGCCACAGGTATCGCCCTCTTCAGAATCTCTGCCCGTTCCAGTATGCTGCGCTGAGCTGCTTCCGGGCTGTCAAAATCCAAGGGCTGATCAAACGTCGGCCGCACCGAGCTAGGAAAAACCGGCTCCCTTGCATAGAGCAGGAAGTAAGGGCTAACCTTTGTGCTGGCCTGCTTGCTGCACCTGTAACCTAATGCGATCCAAGGCAGCAGCAAATCCCACTGTGTACTAACCCGAGTCTCACAGAGCTTTCGTAAACTCTTCTTCAGCACCTGCACAATCCGCTCGCTGAGACCGTTGGCTTGAGGATGGTTAGGACTAGTGCACCGGTGATCAATGAAGCAAGAAGCCAAGAGCTCATCGAACGCACCCTCCCACTCACCACCCCCATCCGTCACTACTTCTGCAGGTGCCCCAAACCTGCAGAAGATCTCAGCGCCTGCCGCTGCTGTCTCCTCTGGAGTTTTACTTCGCAGAGGAATCAGCTCTATGTGCTTGCTGAAATGTTCCACAGCAATCAGCACCCACTTATACCCCCTGGCCGTCACCGGAAACTCCCCTGCCAGGTCAAAACCCCACCTGTAGAACATTGGCTCTATTGGAAGCGGCGAAAGTTCAGGCTGCAAGCTGTTAAAACTGCTACGAACCCGGTCACAGACGCTGCACTTACCAACAAACCGTGCTACATCCGTATGAAGAGTACGCCACCAGTGCGCAGACATTACCATCTGAGCTGTCCTCCTAACCCCAAAATGCCCCGTCTGCTCGTGAATCCGTTTGATAACACCCTCCCTGTCCTCCAACTGCGGCACAAGCTTCAAAGACCCATCTGGCATTCGGCGCCAAAGTTGCTGCTGCTGCCATACGTACAAGCGAACCCTGTGAGCAATCCTGCTCCTGTCCTGCCTGCTGGTGCTGCTATCGTGGCTGCCGGTCTGCAGAAACTGCATAGCAGCTGCATCCTCCCAGATGTCCTTGCCCCGCTCCTGCTGTTCCGCTACTGCTGCTGACGCCTGAAGCCCTAGAAAATCCCTGTAATTGCCATCAAACCCAGGACTCCCCCCCTGCCCATTACTCCCTAGAACACTAAACCCTAAACTCCCCGCTGCTGCTGTGCATTCTGCTGCTGACGCTGCAAGACACCCCCCCTGCATAGCAGCAGCGCTGGAAGGCTGAACTGCTTGTGACAGAGCAAGGATAGCCATGACAGTGTTAGCATCCATGCACCGCCCGGTGACTTGGTGACGGACCAAATCAGAAACCCCCGGAGCTGCTGTTGCACCAGCTACATAGCCCAATGCTACCTCCCTTTCCTCAGCTGTAGGCTCGGTCCAAGCCCCACTGTGCGTATCAAAGATACACCCAGGACCCTGATCGCGGAACGCATGGGAGCCCACAGTGGCAACTAAAGTGGGCAGAGCCTGCCGTGGCTGACCCACTCGGTTGCAAGGGTAAAAAGGAGCGCTATCATCCCACTGAACAGGCTGGCAAAACCGCCCAGGGCCTAAGATCGGCTCAACAAGGAGCCCAGAAGGCCGCTGAACATGCTGTAAAAGCTGCTGCAAGACAGGGTGCGGAGCAAGGTTAGTCCAGTAGTAGCGGAGGCGATGGGCCCTAGACCCAAACTGGGCTGCATCTACTACCAAAGGCTCACCCAGCGCTGCCTTAAGCTGCTTGAGGTCATCCAGGGCCTGTTGACTGCGCTGCCATGGAACATCTACCGCCGTATTCTCGAATACCCAAGCCAAATGCGAACCCAGGAATCCCTTGAGCTGCTGCCAAAGAGCCTGCAAGGGAAAGAAAGTGCGGCTACGAGGCCCTTGCAAACCCCGCCCACTCCCTGCTGGGCTAAGGTCCTGGCATTCCCACCCCGCCCAGATGAGACATGAACCCCCCAACTCCTTAAGCTCCTGGAGATGCTGCTGCTGTAACGCGTAGACATCCTGAGGCCAACAGGAGAAAGCGTGCTGACAAGAGCCATGAGGCAGCTGATCAGCATACTGGGCCATGAGGCAGGACAGACGATAGGCTGCTACCTGCCGCACTTGTGGATTATTGTCGACGTAGATGTATCTCCTGATGGTCCAGCCATTGCGTAGGCAGGCCTCTAAGCCTGCACATAAACCCCCAAAAAGCTCTACCACAACAACCCCACCGGCTAAACCCCCGTAAAACCCACCAGGCATCCCCTCTGAACCCGAAACCCCAGTACGACCCAAACCCCTACTCACTGTAGAACACGCCCAGTGACGCAACCTAGCCTGCCGGCGCAAGACGGCTGTACCCTGCTGCCCTAAACACTCAACCTCATCACAAGCCTCCCAAAGCTCCCCGTCCCCAAAATCCCCACTGCTGGCCACACATGCTGCCACTGCAGAAGCCACCGGCGGCAAGGCTGCGTAGAGATGCTGCCGCAGCTGCCATTCCGCCGCTGCAACACTGAGTACAGGAGTGGCAGGTAGCTGCTCACTTGACTGCAACAGAGCTGCTGCTAGGCCTGGCTCTGCCACATATGTGCCCTCTATAAACTCCTGTATGGCCTGTAACCTGGCCGCCTCTGTCTCAAACCTGACTCTGGGTAAGACACGCTGCATGCAGCCCTCATCATCCAGCCGAGCACCGGTAGTATCAGCAGCACTAGGCTGCGGGTAACGACTAGGCACATCTGCAGGGTTGGAAATGCCTGGGCGGTGCTCCACTGTAAAGCTGAACTCTTGCAGGGACAGAACCCACCTCTCCTGCTGACCGGTGAGCTCCGGAGTGGTCATCAACCAGAGCAGAGGCCTGTGGTCTGTAACCACGGAGAAGTCCCTGCCCGCAAGATACGGCTTGAAGTGCTTGACCGCCCAAACCACTGCCAACAACTCCCCCTTCCAGGCTGGATATTTGGCCTCATGTACGTTGAGAGACCGGCTGATGCAAGCAACCATGCCTTCCCTCCCCTCATCATCCACCTGAGTCAAAACAGCTCCTAAGCCCTTTGTGCTCCAGTCAGTATGGAGTGTAAAGCGCCGTTCTGGATCCACCCGCCTAAGACACAACCCCTCCGTTGTCAACCCCTCAACTAAACCCTGATAGGCCCCCACCGTTTCCTCATCCCACTGCAGCAAACTAGGAGCTGCCTGCTTAAGGAACTTGCGAAGGGGTTCAGCAATGCTGCTGTAGTGAGGAAGGTAGCAGCGGTAAAACCCCAACATCCCCAGCTGACTCCTAAGTTCCTCCTTAGTGCGAGGCTGCTGAAGCTGCTTGAATGCTGCTACTCTGGCGTCTGCTGGCTGCAGACCCAGAGGACTAACCACATGTCCCAAGTACTCCACCCCTTCAGCCATGAAGATGGACTTATCAGGGTGAGCACGTAACCCAACGCCATGCATAGCTTCAAGCACAGCCTTTACATGCTGCACATGCTGCTCAGGCGTGTCACTCCACACTAGCACATCGTCGACAAAAGCCCCCGCATTCTCCCTGAGACCCGCATCCCCCAGAACCGTATCCATCACCCGCTGAAAGATTGCAGAGCTGTTTTTCATGCCAAATGGCAACCGGCAGTAGGCCCACAACTCCTGGCCCCCCTCGGGAGTAGGAACCCAGAAAGATGACCGCTGCTGACTAGGCTGGTCCAGCACTAGCTGGTGGAAGCCCGCCCGGCAGTCAATTTTGCTGAAGAATCTGGCCTTGCCAAACTGCCGAAACATCGCCTCAGGCAACGGGAGCGGGTAAGGATCGGTTGCGGTACCCTTATTGAGCGCAACGTAATTGATGCAGAACCGATGATCAGTCCACTCCCCTGTAGTTGCGTCACGCTTTGCTGCCACGGTCGGTCGGCTAGCGAAAGGATTATCCCGCCCTACCTTCCTGATAAGCCCTGCATCCCTGAGCTCCTCAAACTTCTCCCTGATCACCTTGGTCTCAGCTGGGCTGTACTGCTTTGGCCGGCTGTACGCAGGCTTTCCCATGTAACCACCCACACTAACAGGTACTTCATACCCCGGAAGGTCTGACAAGCTGTAAGCGAAGGCGTGCTTATGTTTGCGGACCATGGTCTGCATAGCTGCCCTCTGCTGCTTGCTGGCTTCCCTATGATTACCCCAAATCCAACCCCCTTCTTCATCCTTCACATATTGTGCCTCCCACACTACTGAAGGCACCCCCCCTGGATTATAGGTATCCATCATCCCAGCCGCTGCTTCAACCCTACCCGAGCCCCGACGCCGCCTGCTAAACCCCAAACCCCCTGCCCTATGCTGCTGTGGGACGAAACCCAGGTGCGGCACCACCCAGGTGCCGCACATTCAAGACTGCTATGCCCGCTGTCACTAAGAGTGACAGCTCAGTGCCATAAGTGTCCATACCCTGCACAGCACAGAAGCACCAGCCTACAAGCAAAGCCAGTGACATCAGCATGGTACGCCACCATTGCCGTGCCGACCAGCCCCTGAAAGGGTTTCTGCGCTGCCTACCCCGCTGCCACTGCCGCGACTGCTGCCTGCTGATAGGAGCCCATCCCACCCAGCAGTGTGCTGCAAGGCGCTGATGCAGCAGGGCCAAGAATGTCGTTGGATAGAGGGCGGCGTAGGCCACCCAACCCACCCAACTGCTGAGAACTACCAACCACCACCAGCAGACTTGCAGGATGCAGCTGCTCATTAGGTTGAAGCACCCCACTGGCCATGCCAGTAACCCACTAAACCCCAATCCTGTCACCCCTGGGACCCTGCCATCAATACTAAACTCACCAAAGCAGTCATCTTCACTAACCTCCTCCCACACTTCAGTGGTATCCCACCAGACCTCCTCCGCCTCCTGCTGCTCCTGAATCAGGGGCTGCTGCTGCTGAGGCAGCAACGGCAGCCTCACCTGTTCCAGAGCGGCAATGTCCCTCACCTGGCTGCTGAAAACACTTAAGCCCCGCCTCAACCCCTGATACCCTGGGCTGTAAGCGATGTACTGCTCATCCAGCCCCGCCAGTAAGCCGGCAGCCATGAAAGCTCCAGCATACTTGGCCTCCTTACACCCCTGCTGCAGCCCCAACTGCAGCTTGCACTGCTCATTAGCATGAGCAGCACTGCTGTGCAGGCGGCAAGAGGCACTGGGTGCCCACTTATCCTGCACCAGCTGCTGTGAAAGCAGCTCAACCCCTGCTACTGCTTGCTGAGACCCTCCATCCACCTCGGTCTCCCCACACTGCTTCTCTATCACTGAGCCAAAGATATCCCGCACCAAGCTTCCCACCCACTGCTTCTCTACCACCGCTGCAAACATACCCTGAACCAACCTCCCCACCAAACGCTCCCCTGCTGCTGTCGCCACCTCCCATTCCTCCCTGCTGACTTCCCTCCAGGCTGCAGCTGCTGCAGCCGACCTCACCTGCCCTGGCTTGCGGTGGCATCGCACAGGGAGCTCTGCCACAGTGTGCTTGTTGCCATGACTAGCCCACTGCGGCCTCCAGCGGTACACCCTATCCACCCTATCCACCCCCATACCCCCTGCCTGGTGATCCATAAGCGCGCAGTAGATCACCTGATAAAGCTCCCCTGCAGGCAAGCTTAACATGTTGAAGCTCGCACGCGACTCGTTCGCTGTGCCCCGTGCTAGCACCATCCCCACATTGGGGAACATCTTGTCCACCACCGCCAGCTGCCCATCGGCCTTCATCAGGTGCTTAGGCTCCGGAAGCGGCACCTCCTTAAGCCCCATGCTCAACCCATACTGGGTTTGCAGGATTGGGGGCTCACACCCACAATCGATCAGAGCCCGTTGTGGCAGGAACCACCGCCCGTCCGGTGTGCAAAGGCTGAGGCCCTCTGAGAAGGAGGGATTGGAAAAGGTTACCAAACCCCCTTCATGAGTCTGCCACAACCTGTGCTGCTCCTGCTCGTGTGGCGGCAACGCTGCCACCCGCTCCTGTAAAGAGGCCACCCCTGCTGCCGCGGCAGCACCCATGCTGCTCGCTGATTCTGTCCCCGCCCCTTCCTCTAGTCCCCCAGCTGCCATAACCCTTGCTGTAACCCCTGCCCTGGCTATGAGCTGCTGCAGCAGATCCTTGTCCCTAGGCAGCTGCAAATCCACCCCTAGAACCACCCTGCCCAGTAGCAGCTGCTGAACCTGCTGCTGCTCCAAGCGTTGGTTTGCCGGGGTGAAGCTCCTTAGCCCCACAGCTGCTGCTGCTAGTGCACCCCTACCCGCTGCTGTTTCACGCTCTAGGAGGGCATTGAGAATGTCCTCATCCCGCTGATACATCAGCGAGACTGAGACAGAGAGCCCATGCCCCTGGCTCAACACTCCCTGCGCCCCCCGCTGCTGCAACTCCTCCAGCTCATCCACATGCCTCAGACGCCTGCTCCTAGTTTCAGCCGCTGCTGCTGGGAGTGGGGCAAAGCCAACTCGACCAGCAGCAGCAGCCACACCTGCTGCCTCCAGCACAAACCCTGCCATCCCACAGGCTGAAGCTCTCTGCCCATATGTCCATCCCTGCTGATCTGGCACGCAAATTGCCAGATCATCCTCCATGCACATCCCCAAGCTGCCAATTGCCGGAAACTCATCTACCCCTTCATACCCATACCCCCAATCATCCCCCCATGCCCAATACCCCTCATCCGGATACGCCATAGCTGCCGCTGCCTGCCCAGCAAACCCACCAGCCCCCTTTGGAGCCTCCCCAGTCCTGATGCAGTTACGCAGGTAAACCTGGTAGTCATAGCCGCTGGCTGGAGGTGGGTTCCAAGTCTGAAGCTGGTGAGCCACCTGAGGATTGGTGACATAGCACACATCCCCAGGCCTGTGGCGGCAGTGCCTGCCCTCACACTGGCGAATCTCCGTATTCCTGCCCTGTGGTGGTGGCTGTGGCCGTGGCGGCTGCTGCTGCTGCTGCTGCTGGATGTGCTGCCACTGCTTATACCCCCCACCCGCACCACCCCTGCCCCCAGCTCCAGGAACTGGTGGAGGACCCTGTGCCCCTCTCCCCCAATTCCCACCAAACCTGCCCCCTACAGCAGGAGGTGGCTGCGGCAGGAAACCCCTGCCCCTGCCCCCATTCCCAGGCCTAGGCACAGCAAATGCCGTGCCCATGTTCCCACCTTGATACCCCGCTGCCGCTACTGCTTCTGGCTGGCCGGGTGCTACCCCCACCTTAGCCAAGGCCCTGCTAAGGTTCATTAATTCCCTCTGCTGCCACTGGGACAGACCCTTCTCCAACTCACTCTGCCTAGCCTTCGGCCTCAGGTCAAAGCCCTCTACTGCTGGTTTTGGCTTGCCAGCACCCCC
The DNA here is from genome assembly GCA_963556185.1 of Pseudopediastrum boryanum. Taxonomy (NCBI): domain Eukaryota; kingdom Viridiplantae; phylum Chlorophyta; class Chlorophyceae; order Sphaeropleales; family Hydrodictyaceae; genus Pseudopediastrum; species Pseudopediastrum boryanum. The sequence goes on from OY744495.1 coordinate 10,829,874, forward strand.
ACTGCTACTGCCCTCTACTCCCAAGCTCTGCTCATATGCTGCTAGTTTAGCGTTCTCCATAGCTGTATGCTGCTTTGAAAGCTCCACCTCCGTGATGTGTTTCACGAAATTCAAAACCGTCCGATCATTTCCATTAACAGCCTCCAGTACCTTCTCCTGCTCAATAAACAGCTGCTTGTACCTGGCACTCTTGCTAAGTGCTGCTAGCAAGGTCGCCACTACTTCACCCTCCATCAGCTGAGGCTGATCTGAACCACTGTTATTCAGCCGCTCCATCTCTCCCAACAACCTCGCCCCAAAGGTAGCCACATCCTCACCTGGCTGCATCTGCATGCACCGGAGCTTGCGAAACTCGGACGGGTCGGGTGCTGCAAAGTACCACTCCAAGGTAGCCCAGTAAGACTGCACCACCAGCGTGTTCACATGCACCTGCACATAGCCTGGCCCATCAAAAACCCCATCCCCCAGGCTCCGCCAGCCGTCCGGCACCGCTACAGCCCCGCCAGCCCCTGCTGCTGCTATCTTTGCCTGCAACTTAGCAACAAGCACTGCCCCCTTTCCCCTGGCTGCTAACCTTTTAGCTTGCAAGGCTGCAATCATGGCTGCGGGCTCCTCCAGTTCCTCCACTGCTGCATCTAACTCATCCCCTACTAAGTCCCAGATGTTCTGGGCCTGCGCTATCAATTCACCTGGCTGACTTGGCTCCAGAACCTTAGCTGTGCCGGCAGGTGCTGACGCTCGCGGCCTTAACTGCTCCAACATCGCCACTCGTACCGGATCAGGAGAAACGAACTGCTTTGAGGCGCTAGCGACTACCTTCTCCGAAAGGGCTTCATTGACCGCCTTATGCGCACGCTGAGCTAACCCCGACTGCTTCATTTTGGTTCCAATGTAATTAAGCCTCTCCTGCGCCCCCAAGTCCTTCCAATCCTTTCGCATGGAAAACATGGTCATGATTCCCTTGATATCGGCCATCCACTGCATGAATGGCTCCCCTTTAGCACCATCCCACGTTGTTTGTGTACCGCCCACTTGCCCCATAGCTGAGTCCCCAAACATATCGACTCCCAACTCCGCTAACTGCTTCTGAACTACTACCCTTTGCTGCACCGCTGTTGCTGGTTCTGATGAATCAGCTTCGAAGTTCAAAGCCCTAACTGGTGCCTCCTCAAACAGTGGATTTGAAGAAGTAAGCCACCCTCTGCTCCACCCAGAAGCTGGTGTTGATTGCCCCGCTGTCCTGTAATCACTAGCTGGTGTTACCCCAGCTGGTGTACTGCCTGCAGGTGTGCTAGGTGAGCCTTGCTGCCAAGCAAGTGCCTGCTGCAGGTCCACTCCTAAACGCCCCAAAGCTTGTCTCGAGATAATTGTTGAGTCCGAACAGTCATATATGAGCTACGCCCGCCCTAACCCCAGCGCCTTGCTATTAACACTAACCCAGTACGCTCACCGTTGCCCCCGAACAGACCCCTGAACTGAAGAGAGATAAAAGCACCGAACCAACCCCGCAGCACCGTAGCAACACTGCGCACCCCAAACTGACCCCGAACGATTCAAACGCTGCTGCAGAGATGAAACAAAGGAAAGACCGCAACTGCCTTTCTGCTGCTTAGCTGAGGGCTGTACGCAGCTGCGCGACGGTGGGGCTCCTTCGCAGCAGCTGCTTGCTGTCTTGCTCCTTGCCCATTCTGCTACTGAAACAACTCAACACATCCTGAAGAAAGAAAGGCGCAAGGGAAGGGCAGGCATAGCCTTTTAGCTAAGCTACCGAACTGCTCATGGTCACCTCGAATTGAGCGCCCCTGCCAGACACTAACGGGCTCGTGCTATTTGGGCTCAGGCACATCATGCCAACCCGTTTTACATTAGTGTATGACTGGCGCTGACATTCGACTCCGTTCACGCTACACAGGCAGCAACTGTCATGCAAGCCAGATCGGAATCGGTTACATAGTACTCGAGCACAAGAAGCACAACAGTAGACTGCGAGCGCAAATGCGCGAGCACGAGCCAACCCCAGACCAACACACAAACACAGAAGTACCAAACCCAATCGCTACCGAGAGCGCTGCTTCACCGGAGCTCATGGAAGCTCAACAGACACACCAAGCTTGAACCCTAGTAACTCCCACAAGTGACACCACCGCATTCGAGTGCCACCCCAGGATACTCAAGGTCTCACTCAGTCAAACACCTTGCTGAGACACATTCACTGCATACACACATATGCGTGACACACCCCCCGAAGCGGCCAAGATAGGAGCTTACAAAAACCGAAGTTACATTAATGCTGATTGATCCATTGCCAATGAAATAAAGCTAGCCGTCCACACCAAGCCAAGTCCCCAAATGCCTCTTCCTAACAGACGGGCGGTAAAAGCAGGCATACATGCAAAGTGTGCTACAGCATAATACCATGAGATGACATACCGGTGACAACAGAACATAATAGAGTGCAACACGAAGCATGCTAGGTACAAGCTGACCTTGCACACCTGCTGACCACTCTACAGGGTATACTCAGGCAGGCTGCCCAAAACGCACCTCCCAACGTATGCTTAAACTTTAAATCAGGTCCTGGCTTCAACCCCTATATCATGCACTTATTGGATGCAAAAACATGACAAACAAACAAACAAACATTTAAGGTGTGGCAACCGCAAAGGGCTGCTAGGTCGAACCGACCAAACACACCATGAACACAGCATAATGCTCAACAGTCCGTAATCCATGACAAAGCACACCGCTTCCATACCCCCCCCCCCCCACATCATCATCTACTAACATCATCTCACACCCATCAGGTACCGATACATGTACAGCCACCCCCCACGCCCCTTCCCCATTCCCATCCATCTCCCAGTCAGAAAGGAACTATGCCTATTCAATCCCCAATTATGCCCTACACTGAGGTTAGCAGGACCCTTGCGAATCAACTAATAGACTGTTCATGCCGTCCAAACCCCACCAAACAGCAACCCCTAAAACCCCCTGCCTCAAAACTGCCTTCCAGAACTGCCTCCAAAACTGCCTTCCAGAAGCAACCTGCCAGCAAGTCACTAAGCCTTCATCTCCTCCACCTCCACTACTGCCTTGGCTGCAGTGGCTTGTGGTGGCAAGCTAGCCGGCCCCATGCAGCTACGAGCCACACTTTCAAACAGCCGCTCAATCTCCGGGGCACACCTTGTGAAGCTATAGCTCCAGAAGTTGTAGCGCGGGTTCTTGATCAGCTCAATGAATGTGATCAGCAGCCCCCAAGGATGTGGCCGGTTCACAATCAGCCGCTCCAGCAGTACACGTGTCACTTGAGCCTGTACCGCCTCTCCCACAGGCCCCGGCGGTGCCTCTGCAAAGAGTGATAGCAGCACGCAGCTGAAGTAGTGGGTGTGGCTGTTGGGGTACCGCAGCTGATTGGCAATGCCATTCAGCAGCAGGTACCGCCCCTCTGCGTCTAGCTCACTAGCAAGCCGGCTGAGCAGCTCTGTCCCTGGGCTGGTGGGTAGCACTGCAGCACCAGGAGCAGAGCAGCTGCCAACATACAGCACCATGGCATTGATAAGCGGCACGTTGTAGTTGCTAGAGACTGTCCTGCGACCCTGCTGCTGCTGCTGTTGCGCTGCTTGCTGCTCCGGGTTGAGGGTAAGGTAGGAAACGAGCTGTGAGATCGCATTGGGAGGGATGGCACCCTGTTGCCTCCGGTTCAACAGAGCATCCACTCCGCTGCGGAGGGCAGGGGGCAGCAGAGTCTCTGCAGCCGGAGCGCCACGAGGAGGGCTGCTGATCTCTGGCAAGAGATCCACCTTAAGATTAGGTGTAAATGGATCTGGTAGGCGCATGTTCCGCGGGAAAGCACTGAGGATCAAGTTCCGCATCTGAATTGCTGGTGCAGGGATGACATCACAGAGGTGGAAATGATGCTCGCACAGGAACTCCGGGAAGTCGTGTAAAAGCACAAGCAGCAGCCGCAGTGTGCCCTTGTACAGCAACCGCAGCGGCTCACCGAGGTCAGCAGCACGCAGTGCAGGCTCTAGGAACTGCAGCAGCCCCACGAGGAGAGCTTCAAACAAAGGCCAACCACCCTGCTGAGGTGCCATGAGCAGCCTCGGCATGAAACTCCTATGAGACAGCAGCTCCAGATAAGCAAACCCAAACCCAGGTACACTGCTTGGCTGCAGCGTAAGCAAAGTAAGACCAATCAGCCGCAGCAGCCGCAAATTGTTGGGATCTGGTGCTGCTGCTGCTGGCCCGCCCTGCCCGCCCTCCCCACCCCCGAGCTCCGTTGCCAAGCCCACCAGTAGCCGCAAGTACGGTCGAGCGTTGAACTCACCCACCCTGTCCTCTGCATCCCGTCTGATGAGAGCTGCTACAACCGTCAGGAACCTGCTCAGGAACTTCTCCCCGCCACCGTGCGCTGAAGTCAAGCACACCACTAACTTCACCAACGGGTCAACTGCTAAGAAGGACAGGGGCCCCGGCGCGAACGTCCCATCCTGCCTCTGCGTAGATGTCTCGCTCTGCAGGCAATGCTGCACTGCAAGCTCAACCAATGTGCGCAGCATGCGGTCCGTATTGTCGTCCAGAGCAAGGAGCCCCGCCCGCCGCAGCTGATCAACAAAAGGCGTATGCACCTTCTCCTCGGGAGCTGCCATGCACCGGCGTGCAAACTCCTCAAACAGCGCTGCTACCTGCTGGTGAAGACCCGGAGGATCCGCCTTATCCCTCAACCCAGCTACATCCGGCAACGCCGCCCTTTCTGCCGCCCGCACCTTGCTTGCCGCCCGAGCAGCATTCAGCAGCTGCAGCACCTGATCAGCCCCTGCCAACCCAGCTGTCACCTTAGCAAGCAAGTCCAAGGTGTTGCTCAAGCTAGAGGCACCGCACAGCCCATCCTTCACCGCCTTTGCCAGCAGCACAGCAAAGTCTATCGCTGCTGTGTTCCTCATCAGCAATACCTTCGCCATGTATGCATCCACCTCTGGCAGCGCCAGTAGCTGCCGCCGTAGCAGGGCCTCCCCAATATCCCTATTGAACTTCACCTCGGTCTCAACTCGCACCCACATGTTTGTAAGCTCCTGGCCGATTGCCTTAGCCCCTGCTGGCCCCGCTGCTGCTGCACACAGCCTCAGCGCATCTGCCGTCATGGTAGCGTGTGCCTTGCCAGTCCCGTCCCAGCAATGGCGCATGAGGCGCTGCGCAACAAACAGCGCTGTCTTCTCCTGGCCCCCAATAAGATCCCTCAGCTCAAGCAGCAGCTGCTGGGCCTCAGGGGTGTCGCTGGTGCTGCCTGGGTCACGGGATGCGAGGGTATCTGCTGCCAGCTGCCACTTCATGTACCCCTCCAGTAGCTGCTGACTGCTAAATGCTGACTGCTGCTGCTGACTGTCTGTTAGGCGCTGCTGGTCTGGCTTGTCCATGGGCACAGCACTGCCATCCATGCCCGTCTGTGCAGGGAAGAAATGCAGCAGCGGCAGCAAAAGGAAACAATTCATGAAGGCAAGTAAAACCAATACGTGCTGACTATACAAGCAGCCACAGCAGGCTGTGATTGACCCAGCAGCGGAATTAGTCTGAAGCTTGCAGCATGCACCAAAGCATTGCCATACAGTCGGCAATGGCCACCCAGCAGCGGCAAGAGAATCTGAAACTGTCGCACTAAGCAGGTTGACATGCCAACTATTCAGCAGCTGCCATGTGTCCATTCTGGCAAGCCTTTGAGGTGCAAGCAGGACCATTGATGCTCACAAAATGATATCTCCATGAAGCCTCACTTGCTGACTAGGGACACGGCCAGGGCAATGACCGCTGCAGCATGGGATCCCCCTGACGCCGGCCAAACCTTCCGCACAAGAAGGCGAGAAAACCTTTTCTACGGCAATATTTCCCTGGTCTTTGATCACGTCCACAAGGTCTTTCTGTGCCAAGAACATTGATCAGGATCAAGTAAAACCACTGCCCCTCACCTGCATGGGACTGGGTGGTGCTGCTCCTCCCTCCTGCCCAGGATATGGCCTTGCCAAGGGATGCGGTGGCAGGCCCCTAGGCAAGCGTGTGAAGTCGTCATACACCCGCTGCTGAGCCACCAATCCAGGCTTAGGCTTCAGAGACTCAGGCAAAGCAGCTGGGAAACGACCCTGCTGCTGCTGTTGGTACACGGCGCGCTCATAGAAGGACTGGCCCCTAGCGCGTGCGCTTTGTCGGGCCTCATACTGCGCTGCCAGGGACTTGTCAATGTCCCTGATGGCCTTCTCTGTTGCAGCACGCTCAATGATGGTGCAGCCTAGCTCCAAGTTGTCCTGCACCAGCAGCTGCACGAGGAGAAGAGAGGGAACACAGACAAAAGGAATGTCAGAGCCACACTTCAAATACTGCTGCTGCCACATTACGCTGGTAGTGCTAACAGGCATGGCAGTGTTCAGCTCCAAACTGCTTTTGTGCTGCAAAACTTCTACAAGAAATGCAGACAATATGCAGCACTACATGTGATAAACTACTTCATTACACGCATCAAAGGTAGACACAAGCTGCTACCAATCTGCTAAGCTGATGATTCCCAGACCCATGTATATAGCATATTATGACAAGGTGGGCCCCTGCAACAGTATGCCAGTATATACATAATACATGCAGAACAAAGTCATGCCGTACATGCAGAGTTTAAAACAGGGGGACATAAAGCAAAGGGACCGTATAATGCACACATAAAACCCCCTTCCAAGATCTTCCTTGACCACAACCAGTCTGCTTTCTTACAACTTCCAGCTCGTTAGATCCCTTTACACAACAACAAAACTACCACGCAGTCCACTTAGAGTTCAAGTCAGCAAATGCTGAGCCCTTCCAACCCACCTGCACTGCCTGCTCCAGCGTGTTTGGGTCCACCTGCTGCTGCAGCATGGCTCGCAGCTGGCTGCCAAGGCTCACCCGCAGGGGCTCCTTGCATGTCACCAGCGCCAAGCTGCCCGCCAAGCTGCTCACCATCGCATGTGCTGCCGCCCGCAACCTGCTCTCATCCGGATCCGTCGCATAATCCTTCGTGACCAACTCGTAGGTCGTCATGCAAGCGATCGTAACGCTGCGCTCCACCACAGGAGTGATGATTTCGCAGATTGCACGGTCCACTGCCATCGGAACTAGCCTCTTAAGCTGCAGCCGCTCGCTGAGCATCATGAGGTTGGGGCTGATCTGCACGTAGCTGTGCAGCTTGGCATACAAGCCCTGCTCTGCGGCCACGCCACCTGCTGCTGCTGAAGCTGCAGGGCCCGGAGAAGCTGCTGCTGCCTGCTGAGGTGATGCTGCTGCTCCTGGAGCACCTGCAGCACCACCAGGAGAGGGCTGGGCCCCAGGCGTACCTGCGGCTGCAGGAGAGGCAGCCCCTGCTGCTGCACCTTGCTGCTGAGCTGCTGCATCTGCTCCAGGAGTGCCCTGGGGTGTAGCTGCCTGGCTGGGAGGGCCACTGGGCTGAGGGGTGCCGGGGGGTGGGGGCAGAGCTGCGCCTGGGCTAGCAGCAGCACCTGCCATAGGAGTGCTGGTGGGTGGGGTGAGAGGCGGAAGCGCAGTGAGGGAGGGGAGTGGAGCCCCTGGCACAGGCCCAGGCATCTTACTTGGCTCTGGCAGAGCAGAGAAGTCTGGGTTGTGCATCATCTGCCGCTCTAGGTCCTTGAGAGTGGTGGAGGGGATGATGTCCGCAAGAGACACCTCAAAGGTCTTGAAGGTCATCTCAATGACAAAGCTGATGTTCAGCTTAAGCCGCTCCATGCCATGGATCTCAGCCAGCAGAGCTAAGATCCCATGGATCATGGGATTGTTGGCCTTGAACACCTTGCTCTGCTTGCACCCCGCTAGCACCTTCTCCACAAACGGCAGCACCGCTATCATCCTCCCACGCTGGTAGGCGTCCGTGATCATGGCCTTGAAGTCCATCTCCTTGGCAAGCACAGGCTTGTTCTGGGCAAAGGTCTGCAGGCCCAGCCATCCCCCGAGCTGCTTGATGAGGGTGCGCTCGTTGCTATTGGTGATGGCACGCTCGCTGTCCAGCAAGGCCTTGCTGTAGTAGAACGTCATGCGCAGAACAACCCTAGCCAGCTCCTTGTCCTTGATGGCCTCAACAAGCTGAGTGTACAGCACATGGTGGTTGGGCTCCTGTACAAGCCAGCAGACAGAACAAGCAATTACCGGAAGTTCATACAATTGCCAACAGGAGAATGGGTACTCCATGTATAGTGCACATGGAAACTGCTCTCCTAAGTAAGAAAGTACGCAGAAGAGCAGCAAGTTGACCCAAGGATGCTCACTTTCCGTTTATCAGAGTTCCCAGTCAGCAATCGCATTCAACCAGAACCCTCCAAATTGCACGCGACACATCTTTCGGTTTAGATCGCACATTAAGCAGAGCAGCAGTCTACAGATAGTGGGTCAAACAACACTGCCGATGGCTGCGTACTGCGGACAAAGACTGCACACAAAGCAAGGCCTTATGCCTGCGGACATAGGCATGCAATGCCACGTATGGTACAGCACCCAGTGACTATACCGATGAGACCAACCCATATGTAAGCACGATATGAGCACACGCAAAGGCATGGCCCTAAACTTCCATGATCGCTCCCTTCTCTAAGGACTCCAACTTCTCTCCACACTCTGAGCCGCCCTCGCCTTGATCACCCTGGCAAATTCACACCCCTAACCCCTAACCTGAGCACCTTCAGCCTAACGTCCTGACAACCGGAACAAACCATGCTCACGCCCCCATACAACCACTAACCCATCTACCTGACAGCTCACAAGCCCTTGCCCCGTAACCTCTAGCCGTAGCCTGCAGCACCGCCATCCAAGCATACCCCCGCAACCCACCTGTGCTGCCCGCTTGACCACCAGGTAGTTTGCAAACCATTCCATGAACTGCGGCAGCACCAGGGCTGCCAGCTCCTTAGCCTTGGTGTTCACATTGTTCACCGTCAGGTTGTTCATAATGAAGGACACCTTGTCAGTAGCTGAGTCACCGGGTGCTTTGACGCCCTCCACACGCTTGCGCTCCGCCATCTCCAGGGTCTCGTTATTAGCCGTCATATTCAGCGTCATACGCTCCGGCTTCTCCCGCAGGACGAGGTCTGCTGCTGCTGCTGAAACGCTGCCCCCTCCTAGCTCCTTGAGCCCCTCCCCTGTACCCATCCCGTCTTGACTCTGAGCCCCCATGCTCTGGCGCTTATCCATCGACTCCGCTTTGCCCTTGCCACCCCCAGCTCCACCCCCTGCAGTCCCATTAGGCACCCCACTCTGCCTGCCCCCACCTTTCTGCTCCCTCGGAGTCTGCTGCTGGCTCGATGCCCCGCTGCTTTCCTGCTTGGTGCTGCCAGTCGCTGCATTGCTGCTGGCACTAGTACTCGAACCACCTGCATCAGGCCCTCCTACTGCTGCCGCTGCTGCTGCGCCAATGCCAGGGCCATTAGTAAGGCCACTGAAGCTGCTGTTCACAGGCGGCAGCTGCTGGTTTGTGAACATCCCGCTAATGCCACTGATATCCACCCCACTGCTGCTGGCCTCCCTGTGCTTGCTGAGCCCCGCAAGGTCCGCATCTGTAGCAGACGGCAGCGCCCCTGCTGCTGCTACCGCTGCTGACGAAGGCCCACCATTACCGGCTCCTCCATTGCTGCCGCTGCTAGTGTCTGCTCGTGCTATGTTCTCCATGTAAGCCACCAACCCCTCGTCTGCCGCGCTGAGGTGAGGGAGCGCAGCAGCCCTCGCACAAAACTGCGGCCAAAGATGCAGGTCATTTCGGAACTGCGACAGTGCTCCCATCCCAAACCTGAACATCTTGGTACCAGGGAGAGAGGTGAGCGCCTGCAGCACAAAGCGCAGTGCCATGCCTAACGTAATGCTGGTCACTAGCTGATGGTGCAGGAGGGCACCGAAAAGAGCTGCTGTGATGTCAAGCTCCTTGTCTGGGTAGTTGGGGAAGAAGCGGTACTCATCAAACAAGTTATGCACCATGCACGCAAACACCTCCTGCTGCCGCGGGTTGCTGCTGTTCTTGAAAGCCTTCAGCATGCCCACCACCTCCTCCACTGGCATGCTCTCGCTGTAGATCTTCTGGAAGTAGCTGTTAGCCTCATCCTCAACGTCCTGCGGGAAGGCTGCTTGTGGCATGCCGCTGCCGCCTGCACTAGCTGCCTCTGCCAGCATCCCCTCATATCCCTGAAACGCCCGCGTACCCAGCTGATACAACCGGCCAAGCCCCACCGCCAACCCCGGCTCCCTCCCTGCCCCCACTGCTGCCATACCCCTAAGGAACGCCGCCAACGCCTCTGGCACCAACCCCAGCCTACCCATAGGCTGCCCGGCCTCCAGCTGCGTGGTCAGCCAAGCTTCTAAGAACGCTATGGCCCCAGCCATGAAGCTCCCACCCCCTGAAGCTACATCCCTTGCCAGCCGCTCCCCCAGCCACTTATCTAGGTGCAGGTACTCCCTACGAGCGGCTAGGCATGCTAGGTCCACCGCCAGCCCAGGAGAGGCCCCATCCAGCACTGGCGCTAAGATGTTCAGCTCCTGGCAGACCTCCAGCAGCCGAGTGACACGAGCGGGCTCCTGTGCATGCCACTCCGACATAGCTGCAATGAGCCCTGCAGGGCTCCGTTCCCACAGGGCTTTCAGCACAGGGCCGCTTTGCGCTTGACCGGCTAAGTAGGCAGCGCATAAGTGACCCCAAATACCCCTCTCCAGCAGACCCCAAGTGGCATCATGGGGTGGACGTACTGCTGCTGTCGTCAGCAGCAGGACCTCCGGGCAGGACTTCATAGGCGCCTCTAGCAGAGGCTTAACCGAGAGCCCTGCATCTGCTAGCTGGCATAGAGTGGCCAAGAGGTCAATGCTGGCCCAGGCCTGGTTGGGGCCCCCCCAGGTGCTCCCTCTGCTGCTGGGGAGGCCATCCACAGGGGGTGACTTCCGAGGGCTGGAGTCGAATGAAAACACGTCAGGCGGAGCTGCTACTGCTTGGGTGAGGAAGGAGAGCTGTCCCGTACTGTTTCGCCAGATGCGGTTCAGGATAGCTGAAAGAGGGAAAGGCTCACGAGAGGCACGGCGGAAGGCAGCCATAAGCAGACGCAGAGCTGGGGCGTCTGGAATGTAGAAGCCGTCCTGGTCCAGGTACTCAGCAACTCGTGGCCAAGACAGACCTGGAGCAGCAGCTTTGAGGCCATCGATCACCACAGGGATGTTCCAGGTGTTGGGGGCTGCTGTGCTGCCTGGAGGCGGAAGGCTATCAAGAGCGAGGCTGAGAGTAGCTGCCAAGCCGAGGCTGTGATCAGGTTCAAAGCCTGTGTGTGTGCGAGCAAGCAGGCACAGGACCTCTGCCACAGTCCCCTCATTGGGGGCTGGGAAGTGCTTGAGGAGGCTGTTGAAGGTGCGGCTGTCTGCAGTGCAGGAGTAGCCCAGCTCCTGCATGGCTGCAGCCAGCTTGTTGGCAGATTGAAGGTCATTATTGCCTGCCATGTTGCTGGTGGCGAGGAGGCTGCTGCTGCTGGTGCTGCTGCCGCCCAGGAGGAATGTGCTGTCTGGTAGGGTGTCGACAGCACCCGTGGTGCTTGCACTCAACAGGGCGAGAAGCTGGGCCCCTGGGCCACTGCTGCCGGTGCTGCTGATTCTTTGGACACTAGTTTCAAGGAGCTTAGCTGCTGCTCCAGCATTCTGCAAGCCCTGGACTTGCTTCGCAGGCAGCAGCGGCTGCCTAAGGGCTTCGGTCGTGAGCGAAATGCCGACTTCAGGGGCTTCAACTGAGAACGATTCGACAAGGTGGGGGCCTGCGGTTGGCATTGCGAGAGACAGTCAAGATATGGGCAAGCTCTGCATGCATCATGCTGCCTTTATAAAGGTGGCTTTACGACTGTATATTGATGCATGTAGACGACGATCCAAGCTCCTCCACTTACCTGAAGCTTTTCAATCCTATTCGGTAGCCTTCGCAAGAGTGGCACCGAAGAGCGACTCCTGTTCAAGGCTGAAGCTGCCCTTGGCGGGTAGCTCAATACGGCTGCTGTATCTGCTCAGGGCGTGAGCTCCTAAGTGCCTGGAAAAGGATTGCTGCGTACTTAAGCGGTTAAGAAAGGGCCCAGCGATCCGACATCCTCCACAGCCCAAGATGCTAGCTATGGACAATAGCGAAGGGTCTTCGAACTACAAGACCAAAAGGGTCAGTTCAATGCAGACAAATCATCCTCCCATGAAGGCGTGGGACCTGAATCACCTGCTGCCACTCTCTTCTCTGGTGCTGTGATGAGATGCAACGAACTTCTTACACCCACAGCAATGGCAGCAGTCCCATAAGACTATGTACCATGTTTCGCAGATCCTCGAAGCATAATAGCGAAGTCTTGCTCTGACAGCAGCTGAGCCCAGTGCCTCGAGTGTTTGCTAGGCAGTAGCACCATTGCAACAGCGGCCTCGAGAGCTTGAAGAAACTCACAAAGAAGTTATCAAAGCTGGAAGTCTCGACACCCCAATTCAAGGCGGTCAGTTTGCTTGTGGTCGTCTTAAAGCGTACCTTGATGCGTTGCTGTAGTGGGGTGTCTCTTCACCTACCACATGTTGCTTCCCCGCGAAAGCTGAGAGGAGCACGAACGGCAACGTGGTAGCTTGATCCACGGATAAACTTGCTTGCGTTCTTACGGCTCTGTACAGGTCTCACGTCTGCGTGACATCACTTACGTCCTCCAACTTTGCTAACGTGTGGCATCCAGTAAGGATCAACCGCCTGTTATAGCGGCTGCATCAACGAAGGCCCCGTCATGGGCCGTGTAGATATACCCGATCATCCTCCTGCTGGAGGCCGCTGCAAGGCCGAGCTGTTCCTGGAGCCTCATGAGCTCCGTGTCACCATAGATCTCCTCAAAGCAGTCCTCGACAAGTTCACTCAGGGATCTAGCAATGGCGTTGTTACCGAGCAAGAGTTCATGGGGCTTTCTATCCAACCGCAATCAGCTGACCGGCAATCCTCCGTGTCTGCCAGCAGCTCTGCCCGCGCCCCTGCTCCCGTCCCAGCAGTACCAGTACCAGTAGCAACCCCCTTGCCAACACCTGCCCCAGCTCCAGATGCAGCCACGAGCAAAGCAGCAACATCCGCAGCAACAGCGGGTGTGACAAAGCCTGGATTGAACGTGGCTGCGCCTTCCTTTGTTGCCCCCAGCAGGTGGGGTATTAGCTTCAGAGCACTGCCTAACTCCATGTGTGCATGGCAGCTTGGAAGGTCTTTAAGCAAGTGTGACACCAGCGTGTCTCAGCACATTGTAGTCAGTGTCGTTTCCAGATCAAAAACTGGCATACAGCTATGCCGGTAGCTTGGCAGATGTGTGATGGTCAAATGGCACATGCAACACATGAAGCTGTTTCATGCACACTTCTATCGAGGACATGCGCAGCATTGTCCACCTCCATTTGGATCATCATATACTGTGGAAATGGATCCCAGACGAAAGGAACCAGCACTACCAGTAGCAGGTATGTAGGACAGCAATGAACAAGATTGGCAAGCTGTGGAGCAAGACAAACTGCCCTGCAGCCCAGCTAAAGCAGTGTACTTGCGGACCAAACAAGGTAAAAATGTCAATTCCTCTTCTCTCCTCGTGCTGTGCTTGCTCAGGCCTGCAGCTGTTGCTGTACCCCAGCCCATCCCACAACCCGTGCCCTCAACCCAATATCCACCACCACAGCCTCAGCTGCGGCAGCTTAGTGCAGCAGTCCCAACACCAGTCCCCATCCCCACCCCAACACAAGCACCACCCCGCCCACCAGCAGCAGCAGTCCCAGTACCAGTCCCAGCAGCAGCACCCATCCCAGTACCCACCCCAGCACCAGCAGCAGCACCAGCAGCCCGCGAGCGCTTGCGCCTGTGCTACACCAGCGACGCTGGTGACCACAACAACAGCAGTGTGGTGGCCCTGGCGTACTCTCCTAGCTTACAGGACCTGCCTGGTGGTGATGCTCATGGCGGTTGGCTCATCAGTAGCAGCAAGGGTGTGCTGAATCTGTTTGAGTGCAACCCAGGAGGAGGCAAGGGAGGAGAGGCACCACTACTGGTGAGTGAAAAAATGTTGAAAATGTCCGCCCTGGTGCTGCCTTCGGCTAAGTTTGACCATCAGTATGGACAGCTACCGCATCGATCCTGGGTCCATCCCTAGCTCTCCACTACTGGTGAGTGGAGAGCTAGGGTATAGTTTGACCAAGTTTGTTGGATGTTGACCAGGGCCTGTATGCTTCTGGCGGTCAAAGCTGTGTGTTCTTACATATTCCAGCTCGTGTCAATGCCTGTGCAACCCTAATGTTCCACCTCTTTGTGTTGAAACAGCTTGAGCTGCAGGGCCTATGGCAATCTTGCCATGGCCTATCAAGAAGTTTCATTGGATTAATCTGCTGCCTGTGGTACCCGTGCCGTTGCACTTCGCTGTTTTTGTAAGGGGTTCAGATGCGGGGCCTGCGGCACTTTCGTATAGAGTGTCTTGGAAAGTACAAACATACTTGCTGTTGCCATTGCCTGTGCTTCGCCTGCCGTTCTACCTTGCTGTTCTTGTAACAGCTTGAAATGCAAGGCCTATGGCACTCTTGCTATGGCATGTCATGAAATGTAGGTATTAAATCATTCCTCTTGCCTGTGCTACCCGTGCCGTCCCATCTCCCTCTTTTTTAAAGAACTTGGTGTGCAGGGCCTATGGCACTTCTGCTATGGCTCAAGAAATATGTCTGATGATGCTACTTACTCGGTCTTGGTCTTTCCCTCAACAAAATGACATCACTAGTTGGAGTCATGTTGCGGGTGCTGCACGGTCCCAGTGCAATGATCTGGTTCATTTAAGTAAGATCTGCTCTTCCCACTGCCTGTGCTACCCCTGCCTTTCCACCTGCCTGTCCTTGTTTCAGCTTGGGGTGCGGGGCATTTTTGCTATGGCATTTTATAAATAGTAGTAAAGATACTATTACTGCTTATGTTACTTGTAATGATACTTACTTAACGATGCTATTATTACTTACCCATTTTATGAATAGTAGTCATGATACTTACCCTTGTTACTGCTTGTGCTACTCCTGTAGCTGATGCACAGCCAAGAGGGAGAGGACCTAGGTGTACGTCTGGCCCTAGCTGCCAAGCTCCAGACCATGTATGTGGTAGCCTTCAACATGAAGAACCAGCGGGAATCCATCTGTGTGCATAGCCTCAACCCTGAGCACCTGCTGGCACCAAGGTTTAAGTTTGAGCCACCACCACAAGCTGGCCGCCCGCAGCAGCGCATGTTGCTACAGGTAAGACGAAGAGGAGGGAGGAGTGTGCGTGGGGGCTCTGTGTGTTGTGGGGGGGGGGGATGTAAGATTCTGGTTTATGTGATGCTTGGAGAGTTGGGGGGGGGGGGTGCAGCGCATGGTGCTACAGGTGAGGGGGTTGAATTGGGCACAAGCGTCTGCTGTATGGAATGTCTGGGTAGTGGGGTTGCAAGAAGGTGGGCTTTTTGGGACGGCTGCAACGCATGTTGTGACAGGTAAGACGATGGGGAAGGATGAGTGTGTGGGCTGTGTATGTGTACGGGGGGGAGACTCTTATATTCAATCCGACACTATTGGATATAAGAATCTGCCATATGTGATGTCTGGGGGAAAGAGCTGCATGTAGGGCAAGAGGGCGGGGATGGGCGGGAGAAATGCAGCCCATGTTGCTACACATACGAACACGAAGGGGAGGGAGGATTGTGTGTGGGGTGTGTGGAGGGGGGATTGCACGTAAGAGTCTGGAGGGGGATTGTGTGGGGAGGGGGGAGATGGGGCTGTGATTTGGGTGAAGAGTCCGCTCTTTGCGATACATGGTGTATGGGGAGGGTGCTGCATGTATGGCACGAGGCTGGGCATAGGGCATATGCTGCTACAGTCGGCTGGTTTGCAATATGTGGTGTGTATGTGTGGGGGGCTGCATGCATGGCAAAGGGCTGGGCGTATTGAAGAGCATATGTTGCTACAGGTGAAATTAGGGGGAAGGATGAGGGGGTGGTGAGTTGAGTGTAGGAGTTTGCTGCACGGCCCGAGAGCTGTGTAGCCGTCTATCTCATATATGCAAGGGCTTGCTGTTAGGGATATCTGGGTGGTGGGTGAGGGTGCTGTGTTTTAACCCCTGCGCCTCAAACCTCTGCTGCAATGTGAACGCTCGCAGCTTAAACCCCTCACTCAGCAGCTGAAGCTAGCTAAACTTCATCTGCAGGAAGAGTGCTGATCCCCTAAACCCCTGCACCTCCAACCTCTGCTGCAGTGTGAATGCCCGCGGCATAAACCCCTCACTCAGCAGCTGAAGCTAGCTAAACTTCATCTGCAGGAAGAGTGCTGATCCCCTAAACCCCTGCACCTCCAACCTCTGCTGCAGTGTGAATGCCCGCGGCATAAACCCCTCACTCAGCAGCTGAAGCTAGCTAAACTTCATCTGCAGGAAGAGTGCTGATCCCCTAAACCCCTGCACCTCCAACCTCTGCTGCAGTGTGAATGCCCGCGGCATAAACCCCTCACTCAGCAGCTGAAGCTAGCTAAACTTCATCTGCAGGAAGAGTGCTGATCCCCTAAACCCCTGCACCTCCAACCTCTGCTGCAGTGTGAATGCCCGCGGCATAAACCCCTCACTCAGCAGCTGAAGCTAGCTAAACTTCATCTGCAGGAAGAGTGCTGATCCCCTAAACCCCTGCACCTCCAACCTCTGCTGCAGTGTGAATGCCCGCGGCATAAACCCCTCACTCAGCAGCTGAAGCTAGCTAAACTTCATCTGCAGGAAGAGTGCTGATCCCCTAAACCCCTGCACCTCCAACCTCTGCTGCAGTGTGAATGCCCGCGGCATAAACCCCTCACTCAGCAGCTGAAGCTAGCTAAACTTCATCTGCAGGAAGAGTGCTGATCCCCTAAACCCCTGCACCTCCAACCTCTGCTGCAGTGTGAATGCCCGCGGCATAAACCCCTCACTCAGCAGCTGAAGCTAGCTAAACTTCATCTGCAGGAAGAGTGCTGATCCCCTAAACCCCTGCACCTCCAACCTCCGCTGCAGTGTGTGAACGCCCACGGCCTAAACCAGCAGCTCAGCAACTGCTGCATAGCTTCCTACCAGGACCGCCTAGTGGTGTTTGACGCCAAACGGGACGTGCGGCCGGGGACTGTGATCCGGGAGAGCAAGCTGAGCTGGATTGCTCACAAGAACAGCTTGTTGACGGCGCTGTCACGCAGCATGGTGGGCAGTGTGGTGTTTTCTGGTGCTAGTGATGGGACGGTGCACATGTGGACCTTTGACAAGAGGCCTGTGGATGACGCACCAGCAGCAAGGTTCAAGCATCATACAGGTATGGGAGGGGTGGGGGGAAGGGAGGTTCAAGCATCATACAGGTATGGGAGGGGCGGGGGAAAGGGAGGTTCAAGCATCATACAGGTATGGGATCAGTAAACGAAAAAGGGAATGCCTTCTTGTTTTGCCTGAGGGCGAAAGCTGTTTTTTCAGTCACAACTACCGTAGCAAGGTTCAAGCATCATACAGGTATGGGAGGGGTGGGGCAAGATGGTTTAAGAGAGCGGAGATGTATGGAAGGTGTGGGGGAAAGGGAGGTTTAGACAGCACAGAAGTTGGGAGGGGCCGGGGAAAGGGAGGTTTAGACAGCACAGAAGTTGGGAGGGGCCGGGGAAAGGGAGGTTTAGACAGCCGAGAGGTATAGGAGGGGCGGGGGAAGGGAGGTTTAGACAGCACAGATGTATGGGAGGGGCGGGGGAAAGGGAGGTTTAGACAGCAGAGAGGTATGGGAGGGGGTGGGGAAAGGGAGGTTTAGACAGCAGAGAGGTATGGGAGGGGCGGGGGAAAGGGAGGTTTAGACAGCACACAGGTATGGGAGGGGTGGGGGAAAGGGAAGTTTAGACTGCAGAGAGGTATGAGGGGTGGTGGGGAAAAGGGAGGTTTAGACAGCACAGAGGTATGGGAGGGGTGGGGGAAAGGGAAGTTTAGACAGCACAGAGGTATGGGAGGGGTGGGGGAAAGGGAAGTTTAGACTGCAGAGAGGTATGCAAGGGGTGTGGACAGGGGAGGTTTAGACTGCACGCAGGGCTGGGAGGATGTGCATGTGTACAGCTCCCGACAGTGTGCGCGTTCAATTGCATGACCTCATCTGACCTAGTCCCCATCATCTCAACCCCTTTCTGAGTGGTTTATATTTTCTGATTTTTTTTACCAAATTCTGAATTTATTTCTCTCCCACCTGCCCATTGGCCCCTCCCCACACAGGCAGCATCAGCAGTGTGGTCCAAGTGCATGACACCCTCCTAGTCAGCGGCTCCATGGACGGCACCATCTGCTTCTGGGACATCAAATCTCCCGCCACCCCAAAGCGGGTCCTGCGCCCCGACGGCTCCGCCGTGCTGCACATGTCCCTCTCCCCCTTTGCGGACTTATTAGCGGTGGCTACCAGCAAGGGGCTGTATGCCCTGGATGTGTTTGAGCCGGAGGAGGCGCCGAGGCCGCTGCTGCTGGAGGGGGGTAAGGCACCGGAGCGGCCGTTTGCGGATTTGGCGTGGAATAGCAGTACGCAGGAGCTGTATGCAGCGGGGCACAATGGCATCATCCATGTGTTCTCTCGCTTGTGCTGATCTAGGTAGGGTTGGTTAAGGGGCTGTTGTCCAGGATTTGGAAAGTTGGGTTGATCGTGTGCCTCCTGTGGAAAGAGAAGCAGGGTGGGGGGAAGGGGGGGGGGGGGGGAGCTGCGTTTAAGAGGGCATAATGGCATCATTCATGTGTTCTCTTGCTTGTGTTGAGGAGGAAGGAGAAGAGCTATGTTGAGCTGCACGGGTGACTGCAGCAGGGGTCTCCTACTGTGCTGCTTGTGCTGATGAATATAGCGTCACTCAATGATTTTAAGTGACACTATATCCATCAGCACAAGCGGCACAGTAGGCTATTTTTCAGGGCTCGGTATCGTCGTGTGTATCCTGTGGAGGGAGAAGGGGGGAGAGGAGGTGTATGCAGCAGGGCACCATGGCACCGTTCATGTGTCTTCTACCTTGCGCTGACCTAGGTGGGGTCAATTAAGGGGCTCTTGGCTAGGGCTTAGGGAGTCGGGTTGAACGCGTGTATCCACAGGATCGCGTGTCTCCTGTGGATAGGAAAGGGGCAGAGGAGTGGGGCACAATGGCATCATCCATGTGTTCTCTCGCTTGTGCTGAGAAAAGCTGGTTACGGGACTGCAGGTTCCAAAGCGTTTTTGGAAGTTGAAAGGAGACGCAACTGCGGCTAGGATACTGCAGTGTCGCATGCGCTGAAACGGATAAGGTCAGTTGAATGGCTCTTGTTTAGGGCTCGGGGAGTCGGGATGGTCCTTTGTTTCCTGCAGAAAGGGAAGGGGAGCGGAGCTGTATGCAGCAGGACACAATGGCATCATTTAGCTGTCGGTCCTCAAGTTTTGTGTCACTCAGCTCATTTTGGTGATTCGTTTGATGACACACTGGTTGCCGTCTCCTAGCTGGCTACCTGCTTGGGTGTCCGTCTTGGTTGGTGCTTTGGACTGTGTTTGATTTGGAGTCAGATCCTTCTGTAGATTTGTATGATGCGAACTGTTTGCAGTCTCGTAGTTGGCCCTGAGCAAGGCATAAACTGCTTGGCTTGCTGTTGACTGGGTCAACTGCTCAGCACACGGCAAGTCGAAATGGGCTGGCCTGACATGCATTCAGTTTTGGAGAGGAACTTGAGTATGCCGTTGGAGCCTAAGTTGGCTCTTTGTGGGTGGCGCTGCCCCCACCGGCGCCCCACTTTGACGGGGCATTTGGTAATTGGTAGTTGGCTGTATGCTTGGGTATTGCTCTTGGTTTGTGGTCTGGAATGCACTGTTTTTGGATCCATCCAATGGTGTGTTTGGTCGTTTCGACCTAGCAGCCCTTTTTTGGTTGCCGCACCTTAAACTTTTGTTTTTTTTTTTTATTTGTTTGGGGGAGGTTTGCGCGCGGTGAGGGGCCAGGGTGGGGTTGGATACCATTGGTCTTCTGCAGAAGGAGAAGGGGGCCGAAGAGTTGTGTGCAACTGGGCATGCAAGGCAACCATTTATGCTTGTCATGTCTGCGGAGAGATAGGACGGATGGTGGGCCGGGATGGGAGTGGGCATCTCCGTCCCATCACCGATGTTGTGCCGTGGGGAAAGTGGGTAATAAAGAAGCCATTGGCCCAAAGGTAGAACAATGCTGAGCACGATGTGAACCTAGGTCAGGCCTGTGTGGCACGTGCCGCGTGGTGACGTGGCACGTGCCGCATCCCTTGCTGGTTTATGGGGGTGTCGTCCTTACTTGAACTGTTACGACACCCGCCCTGTGTCCGCATGAAGGTGGAGGTGGTGAGTTCTATCTTTTAAACGCGTTGCCGGCCTGAGGAATGACACTTAATCAATGTGTCGAATGCACCTCAGGTCCTTCGCAGGCAAACACACACACACAAACGCGTCAAGGCTCTGCACCACCAGTGTAACATGCATGAATTACATGCATGAATGAGGGTCGATGTTGCCTGTGACGTGTCACTCTTACTGTATTGCTGATTGGTGGTCTGGAATCCATCGCCTCTTGGGATCCATCCCGCGGATGGTGCACGTGTCTTTGGTCGGTTCGACCTAGCAGTCCTCCTTGCTGTTTGTTTGTAGTTATCAGAGTTGATGGTGTACTTGTCATTGGCCGTAACGTTTGATTGACCGGCCTTCTGCACGGACCAAAGGTCTGCCCACTGAATCCGCTTCAGTCAGTAGTGCACGACTTGTCAAACCGGAAGCGCCGGGACTGACTGCGGGAATGATACCGCCGATTGAGCTGAGCGCAAGAGTAGTGATTCAAGTGATTTTTTAGCCCAGCGTCGTGCGATAGTCCATACTACTCCGTAGTCAGCTGACAGTGCGCTCACGTTGCCGGCCCGCGGGCCCGTCTACATGCCACGCTCAGCGGAAGTGTGAAATACACCAGTGGCAACTCACTTCCTCTGTTGCATGTGACTTGAGTTTTCAGCCGAAGAGCCTGAAACCCAGGCTCGCTCAGTAGCGGTACCGTTAGCCAGTAAGTGGGTCTCCAGCATGTTGGCAATGCTCCGATGGAGTGAACGAGTGACTGGGCTATCGCCAGGCAAGGCAGGGGCCAGGCAAGGCCCCTGGCTGTGGGCCATTGCCTGCTGATAACATAACATAACAAACATTTAAGGTGTGGCAACCGCCAAGGGCTGCTAGGTCGAACCGACCAAACACACCATGATATCAGCACCAAATCGTCCGATGTACTATAATGAGCACCAAGGTGAGATACAACCTGCCATTATTACCCCCATTGGGGCAGTGGAGGTTTTGGGTGATTTTGACCTAGCTGCTGGACCTCATGTTTAGGCATGCATATATTGTCATATCATGAAATGTAATAATAATAATATTGTCATACATGTCGAAGTTTACCCGTATTCTGTTCCACCTCGCTGCTCTTTGTGACAGCTTGAGGTGCGGGGCCTATGGCACTTATTGCTATGGCATATCATGAAATGTAATAATAATAACAACAACGCATGCCTGACATGAGGCCCAGGAGTCTCCATTATCCCTCTGATGAGCCGTCACCTCATCAATTACCAGGGTACCTGTGCCTGTTGGGCACTCATGGCTTCTCTGCGTAGTTCTCTCTCTCTCTCTCTCTGCCTGTTGGGCAATCTGAAACACAGATTGTCCCAACCAACCCCCACTCTCAGCAAATGGGCCTCAGTACCTCCACTTGGCTATCCAATAGGCTCATATCAATTCAACAGGATGAGCACGAGAAATAACATATTACAGATTACAAAGTGGCCCCACAAAGGGGGCGCCCGTGACGGAGCCAAACTAGGCTCCATGGGCATTATACACTATGCCAGGGTCATCAGTATGATCATCATCATAATCAGACGAAAACGTATCAATTTGATAACCAACCAGACCTAGCTCCTAGCAATAAGCATGTTTTCCTTCAAACCTTATGGTAAACAACACAACACCACACAGTAAGTTCATCCCATGCAGCTCAGACAATATCGAGTTGATGTGTTGTTCTCAGTAAACCTGGCCCCAGTCTTTTATGAACTGTCGCTGTGTGAGAGCAGGGCAACAGGCTTCCGTATTGCACCAGCAACGGATGAGCCATTTTCTCGCTGGGCAAGATACAACACATCACTATCTCACAGGTGTGTCCTGCTCATTGCAGCCCTGCCAACCTATGCCCTACGTCAGGCGGAGCTGCATATGGCAGGGACATATGGCATTGTACCTAAATGATACGCCATAATTATATACAAGAAAACCTTGTCGAAATGTGGTCTGCTCAAGTTGCCGGGCTGGCTTATTACCATGCAAAAAACCTTGACAGTGCAACCAGGGTGAAAAGCAGCTCCATCCTAAGGCCAATGTTTCAACTATTCACTGCTGTATACAATGAACATGCATTATCCTCTTATGCCAGCAGCTAAAGCTATGGAGTATGGATTGATGCTTATAGCAGCAGCTATAGCCCTTTGGCCAGCAGAAAGAGTTCACCATCACCACAAATTACCTAGGTGCGGCATTTGGACGGTATGACTATGCCAGTACCTGAACCAATTTTGCATCTACTTTCTGCTGTGCAGATATCTCAAAACCCACAAGGCACTCTTTATTACCGACCTTGCATGCATTCCAAAGTGTTGCAGGTGTTGGACAGTAAGTCAAGATACCACAGTGGAGCTATATATCCAAACCATCGACCTTTGCAAAGAAAAACTGCAGTACTGCTGACGAGCAATTCTGCATTGCTGCAACCATGATGGACAACCTGTGCTGCTGCTCTCATTGGAATGCTTTTCTGCACCTGCCTCTCTCCAAGTTCAAGCCTACACCCTCGAACAGGAGCCTCATCTCAAACATTATTCTGAACCCTTAGTGACCCCACCCTTAACTTGGAATGCTTCTATGCACGTCTGTACATAAAGGCCCTTCTACCCCTGACCCAGAACAGGAGGTTAAAATGAACTCCTTCCTTGCTCCTTTCCAATCATTTGGAATCTACCTTCCTCAGATACTTGAGTTAAGTGTAAATAGAGACTCACCCAACCTTGCAGAGATGCCAGCATGCGACTGTGGTCAGAGACCTCTGGACTTCTCCCGGAACGTCCCATCTCCACATCGCATGCTGCTGATTCTGTTGTGTGGGTCGTACTTTGCTTTCACCTGCCGCAACTTGGCAGCATTGGGTCCAAAGTATGCGTCCCAGAGGTCCCCCTTGTAGGTATTGCAGTCAAAGTAGTTGTAGTACTCAAGACCGCTGCTGTAAGGGCTGACCTGGGCCTTCAGCTGCTGAACCCAGGACACAGCATCTGGGGCCCTGCTGTTGATCTGCAACATTGAGGGCCACATGTCCGGAACAACTTAAAAGTGCGGTTCTGGCATGATACTTACCCAATTGTCCAACTCCACCGTGACTTTCGTCATGTAGCAACTCCCTCAACTCTGTCATGTTTTGAATTTTCCAAGTTAGAACAGAGAGTGACATAACATCTAAGGAATTTAATTCTGCTCAGCCCAGCTGGTCTCCGTTCTGTCTGGTTCATGTATCAAGGCAAACTAGGGTGTAAGACAGATTTGAACCTGGGTCACTCCTGTAGGCAGCCAGCCTGGCATAGCATGGTTACCAACTCCATCGGCAGGCACAAAACAAGTGGTGGCATCAGGAAGCTTGCCAAGCTCTGAATCTGCAGGTACAAGCTGCAAGGTCATCTTGCGGTGTTCACTAATAATCAACAAGACCTGGCTCCAAAGCACACGCAAAAACTGCCTCTCCTACTACACTGAGTGCATGACCAAACATGGGCGACTGAGGACTCCTTCTGAGAGCATTGGCATCATTGCTATTGGTTTCAATATGCTTTCCATGTACAGGTGCTCCGTATCAGTTCTCCCCATACAACAGGGAGCATTCTTCACTTTCACAGGAAAACGGGTGCATGCTTGAGAGCCCTTCTACAAACCACTATCCAGCAGTAGATGTGTACTAAAGGTGGCCTGCTTTGTACCTGTATCTCAAAGGTTGCCTTCCTGTGCGGAAATGCTGTCTCTTCCACTCCCACATCATCCACAGCCCCTCCTAGCGCCCTGAGCTGCAGGTATGCTGTCTTGCTCCTGTCAGGACTAAATGTCTGCAACAGGGCGGCCTGGGCCTTGCCGCTCATTGGAGTGTTGAACACTAGCGAGCTCGCCTTGAAGGAGTGGCTGTCTGCGGGTGCATGTGGAGTATACATGTCAACACCTAAAGGCACTTGGGTCTGCTAAAATGAGAAGTATTAGAAGTGTGGAAATTGGATTAAGCCCAGGCAGGAGCGTGTGTCTTAAGATATGAGATATTGCTTGCTGTTCTCAAAAGTGGTATGTTTTTGCCAGGCTTGGTAGCTGTTCCTGTTAGAGCCCTAGATCTGCTTGACAGGATATTGGGCAGCTAGGTAAATTGGCGCTGTACGTGGCAGTGGTTGCACTGAAGAATGGAGTCACGGCCCCCAAATGCGATGGAGCTGCCGGAACTGCAGCACGACAGCTCTGTAACTCTCAAGATGTAATCTTCAGACTGCACGCAGCCTCCATGCCGCCCAGCATACGATGCCAATTGCATATCTGTGCAAACCTTGTCACTTCTTATGCACCTGATTTCCCTGGATTTCAGTTTACCTCCGGGTTTCTTGGACAGGACTGCTCTTAGCTCCATGTCCGCAGCACTAAAGCTCTTGATGCGTCCATTGTTTGCGGCCACTTGGGTCATGAACTCCTGCCAGTTGTATTCCTTGAAGTCCCTTAGCTTGCCCCCAGGAGTGTCACGGAAGAAGGGTTGGCTGCTCAGAAGCTGCTGTACATGACGTTTTGGGCCCCAATAGTAGTTTTCACTGTACATCCTATTGCGACCTGCAGGTGTGCAGAGCGACATGCAGCACTCAGGATACAAGGAGTACTACTTTTGGGAGTTGATTAAGCAGCAAGGCAATCTTTGCGTCTGCTGATTCACCAGGGGTCGGGGCATGCGGGTGTTTATGAGGCAGTGCAACTTGGCATGCAGGCCAGATGTCAGCACACATTAATGAAAGAGCAGCCGTTAAGCTGCCGTTTGACTAATGGCTTGATGGAGTAAGGTTCAACACTTAGCCAGGATATTCTGCAACGAGCTATCTGCCATGACAGAGAGGCAAGCCTACAGGCGCACCCTACAATGCTTGATCCTACCCATGCAGCAATAGAAGGGTTGAATAGGAATAATTGGCCTGATATACCTTGCTATCTCTGAAGCACAGCAGCCAGCTAATGAGGGAGAAGTGTCCTGTGCATCTAGAGGATATATACAGGTGTGTGCTTGCTGTGTGCTGGAGGTAGTAGCATCTTTAACCAGCCACAACATGAGCTGCATGAAGCAAGCAACTGCCAGATAGATAGCATCAGATGATGATGCTGCACTCTCAAGCACCCTTACCTATTGTAAGTTCCACCATAGAGAACTCCTTTGGCAATAGCCACGGTTTCCACGCATCCCATGCAGCCAGGACTGCAGCGTTGTGACCAGCTGCTTCTGAAGCCCTTGTGTAAGGCCAGGTGTATTTGAACCAAGTAACTGGGCCCTTGGGTGCAACTGGGAGGATGAAAGTCCATGATGTGACAATGCCATAGTTGCCACCACCCCCTCGCAGGGCAAAGAAGAGGTCGCTGTTGCTGCTGCTTGATGCTGTGACTGTTTCTCCATCTGCAGTGACTACTGTGGCAGAAGACACCTTGTCTGAAGTCATGCCAAGTGCTCGAGTAGCGTAGCCAAGGCCACCGCCTAAAGTAACACCAGATACCCCAACGCCTGGACAAGTACCCCCAGGCAGGACGATGTTCCTTCCGGTCAACTCCAAATACAGTGGCCCAAGCAGCCAACCAGCTCCAACTGTCACTGTCGCGGTTGCCGACCTTTCAAACTTGACGCTTAGCTCCGTCATTTCTGATAGATCCAGTACGATACCTCCATGTCCAGCAGACATGGCTTCATAGTTGTGCCCACCATTGCGGATAGTGTAAGTTAGGTTGGCAGCATTGCCGCAAATCACACTCCTGCTGACATCGCCTGATGTTCGTGGTAGCACTATTACCAGTGGATTGTGGTAGTTGATCCTTCTATCCTGATATAAACGATCCTGTAGAACTTGAAAGTATGTGTCGGTAGGGGTGTAGTAATTTAAGATGGTTGCTTTCGTGTTGCCTGTCTGGCCACGCATACATGTGAGGAAGCGATCTTCAGCGGTTCCAGCTGTCAGTGATGCAACATGTAAGGTATTTATCAGTAGCATAAGGGCTAAACTGTAAAGAAGCAAGCTCTGCTTCCGAGCCATGACTCGGAGATAAATTGTATCTGCCACAGAGTTAAGCGACAACTCTTTGCTTAAAATGATCCTCGTCTTTGACATGCACATGTAGGTACCAAACATATCAAACACATGTCAGGGTGAGGGCGCCAGTTGCCGAGTTACCTCACTGGTGACTAAGCGACAGCTCAACCGACACTTTTGACCCTGACCAAACAGCTTTAAGAGCGAGTGCGATTCTGGCATGCTGGTGAATACCCACGCCTGACGCATATTGCTGGCTTGCACCACTTGGGCCCCTGTAGTGGTCCTGGTCAAGGGCCCGAGTTACAAAAAGCACCGTTGATGGCTCTGGTTGCGCCCAGCAACAAGCTGAAATCTGCAACATCATCCCACAAAACAACCATGGTTTGCTCCTGAATCAGAGCTAATGAGCAACAAACACCAGCACCACCTGTCTGTCACACTCCAACCTCTGTCCCCCACGTAAAAACTTGTGTACGCTCAACTTAAACAAACAAACAAACAAACATTTAAGGTGTGGCAACCGCAAAGGGCTGCTAGGTCGAACCGACCAAACACACCATCGGATGGATCCAAAACACAATGGGTTCCATACCAACAAGCAAATGGATACCAGCCAGGTACTCACTCATCTAGAGGACTTCAACCAGTTCATCCTCAGAATTATCACCAGAAATATCAGACTCCGAATCAAACATATCTAAATACTGATCTTCCGGAAGCAAGATGTCTGGCAAGTCCACCACATCAGTACCACCAGACTGGTGGCATTGTCGACCGACACGAACGCAGATGGCAACATACTTGACCAACACTGGAAGAGGGACCCTGCCAGTTGAATACAGTGCCCAAAAGTCAGCATACCTGAGAGACGACAGTGCAGACACAGGTGGTACAACAGCTGACAAGAAGACATCTCGTGCCTGAACAATTGTCGGGTGTTCACACAAGAAGAGGCAATGTGCCTCATCATCCACGGCTGTGGAACTACAGCGCAAACAAGTACGTTGAGGACGTTGGAGGGCAGGCAGCTGCCAACGTCCTGTGTGAATGCGCAGATGATGGCAGCCAAGACGAAAACGCAAGAAGCGTACCAACACGCCATGAGAAAGTTTACATGAGTAAAAAGAAGGGACCACGCCCAAAGCATGTGTACCCACAACCCTGAAATACAGACCAATACGGGATCCAGTACCATGTTCAACCTGGGACAGATGCTGGATGTGCTCAGTGTACCTAGTGGACAATGCCTCACCAATGGCAGTAGCATTCAAAGGCAGGCAATTCCGCAAGGTGCGTGTAATTCCACCTGCACGAGGCAGGAGAATTCGTAACACCTGAAAATTATGGGCCCGAGAGCGAGTCGAGAGAGCATCTTCAATGTTCTGTCGTAGCACACCTCGATACACTGAAGCAACATCTAGGTCAACAAGGCAGTTATAAAAGCGAACAGCACGCCGCACATAGCAATGCACAAGAGGTTCAGATCCAAGCTCATGTAATAAAGGCAGATGGGGCACAGATGCAGGGAGCTGCAACCATTGGCGGATCAGGCGGCACCGCTGAACCTCCAAAGGATCTGCCAGGCCATAGAATTTAGGGAGGCTCCAATTAGACGACCACAAACCTGGAATAGACAAAAGGCCCCAGAGTTCACTACCATACAGACCAGCAGGCTCCATAACAGTGTGCAACAGGTTCAAGAAGGCGAAGAGGGCACACGGGAAATCTAGGGCGGCACGCATTTGGGCTGTAGCAGCATGAAAGGAGGATGAAAAACATTTCACCCTGTGAGCCGCCATGGTGCCCGCAGAGGCAGCTGAGTCAAAGATGAGTCCAAGATAACGCGTTCCCTCAGTCAGCGATGCTGAAGCAATGGTTGCGGTGCCAAACTCAAAGAATTGTGAGCAGGTGCCGGAGCACCCGCTTTCACACCCAAAACGAGCGCAGTACACTTTGGCACCGAAAACTTAAGATTACGAGCAGCCAAAACAACATCAGTATGGTTCAGCAAAGCCTGCAGGTCGGGAAGGCACTCTGCCACCAGAGCAGCGTCATCAGCATAATGATAATCAGGATGGCAGCCTGGAAGCCCAGGAAAGCGCGGTCCCTTGTCAAGAGCACTCAAGGCTGCACTAAGTGGCTGAACATACAAATTGTATAACATGGGGCTGAGGGGACAACCTTGCTTGACACCAACACCAACATGGAACGGGGATGCCACTTGCCCATTCGTAACCACTTGATAGCGCAAACCCTGGTACATGCCTGCAATACCACGGACAAGATGCTCTGGGAACTGTAAATCAAGGAGAGTATCCACCATCTTGGCATGGTCAGTAGTATCATACGCGGCTGAGACATCCAAAGACACCACATACGTTAGACGATTGAGACTGAGAGCATGGTGAGCCACATGTTGCACAACAAACAGATTACTGTTAGGAAACAGCTGACCAACCAGCGACCTCTACATTACCACATTTGAAGACAGTGATTCCAGCTGTCCCTGCCCTACTGCTAGAAACATCCCCTTCTCCTCTCTCATACTCCGCTTGTCACAGTACATAATTGACCTCAAGTCAGCACACTACGCCACTCCTCGCATGCAGACCATGCGCCTACTGTGCTCATACCATACATTGGATTGCCATGCAATGGCCACACCAAACTGTAATGGTAACATCCATACTTCCCCTATAAGCAAAGCTGGACACAGCTGTCATTGCCCTAGTGCTACTTCTCAAGCCTGCATTCCCTGCACCTCCTGTCAGACGGAGTGCATAGTCAATGCCAGGTCAGCACACCGCATGGCCCACAAAAGCATGGCGTACCTACAGACTCAGGCTCATATTACGCTCAAAAACTGGATTCAATTTCCGTATTAAGCCAGCAGATGATCCCCAACCAACCCGCCAAGCGACCAACCAATCAGTAAACGAACAAATAACGCAATTGGTCCAAGAACAAAGCCAGCCACGCCACCGAAGCCACCATGCAGCAGCAGCACACCCTGATTGTCATAACTCAGCATAAAAGCCAAGAGTCCTTTGGTTTGCTGCACTGCAACCACAAAAACATGCTGCCTTGCTGCACCCAGCACAGGAAAGCATGGACGGATGTACTATCGGAGACTGTCATCAGCACCACTGCCATTTCCCGCCGCCAAGAGAAGTTCTGGACCATAATGGCCCTCAAGTGCTTCCTATATTGATGGTACAGTACAAGGCATCCCTGCTGTGCCCATAGTCTGTGTCCCCCCTCAATAGCAATGCCATTTGGGATTGGCATGTGCTATTGTCACACATCCTTCCCTACCGGTACTCCTGAACCACGAGTCATGTCCCAGTCTGCAACTGGCCAAACGACCCTCTTCCTCAAAGAACGTCCCTTTAGGAGTTCAGAAGCGTATAGTCCACAGGATGAGCACGAGCCTGTCAATACTTCACTAACTTTAAACAACAACACACCACACAGTACACACCATATATCCAGCCCCTGCAGCTCATGACAATATGAAGCTGGTGCTCTGTTTGCCTATAACTGGCCCCAGTCTTTCATGAAGTGTCGCTGTGTGAGAGCAGGGCAACAGGCTTCCGTGCTGCACCAGCAGCTGGTAAGCCCATTCCTGGCTGGGCAAGATACAACACAATAATCTATTGAAAAGCTGTGTCCTGCTCATTGCAGCTGAGCCCTGCCAACCTATGCCCCTATGCCCTATGACAGGCAGAGCGGCATATGGCTCGGACATACGGCATTATAGCTAAATCAAGTGCCCTACTCACTGCAGGCCTGGCTTATTACCATGCAAAAGACCTTCACAGTGCAGCAAAAAGCTAAAACACTGCTGCCATCAGGATGCATAGCATCTTAAGATCAACATTTCACCTATACACTGCTGTACACGATGAACACAGAACTATCTTGTTACGCCAGCAGCTACAGCTTTGGGAATATGGTTTGATGCCTGTAACTGCCATAAGACTAACTTAAGACTTTCACCAACGCCACAAATTGCCCAGGTGCTGCATTTGGTCGGTACCACAGTTCCTAAACCAATCTTTAATCCTGCAACTACCTTCTGCTGTACAGATACCTCGGAACCCACAAGGCATTTGTTATAACCAACCATGCACTCCTCGAGTACAAAATGCATCAGCTGAATGTGTTCCATAGTGTTGCATATGTTGGACAGTAACCAAGATACCACAGTTGATTAAGGTATCCAAACCACCCACCTTTGCAGGAACTGTTGCAATAGCTGCTGAAGCGTTGCAGCACCCATGGTGAACTACTTGTGCTGCTGCTTTCATTGGTGTGCTTTTTTGCACCTGGCTCTCTGCAAATTAAGCCTACACCCTCAACCACACGCCTCATCCTAACCCTAACTTGAACCCTTCGTAACCCTGTACTAAGTTTGGAATGCTTCTATGCATGTCTGTACATAAAGGCCCTTCTACCCCTGACCCAGCTCAGCAGGTTGAACAGGAACTCCTTGCTTGCTCCTTTCAGTCCCTGACCAAATTCAGGCATGCCTATTTTGTTTGGGTCTTACTCAGGTACTTGAGTTCACTGTAAATCAAGACCCACCCAACCTTGCAGAGATGCCAGCATGCGGTTGTGGTCAAGGACCTCTGGACTTCTCCTGGGACCCCCCATCTCCACATCGCATGCTGCTAATCCTGTTGTGTGGGTCGTACTTTGCTTTCACCTGACGCAGCTTAGCAGCATTGGGTCCAAAGTATGCGTCCCAGAGGTCCCCCTTGTAGGTATTGCAGTCAAAGTAGTTGTAGTACTCAAGACCACTGCTGTAGGCGCTGACCTGGGCCTTCAGCTGCTGAACCCACGACACAGCATCTGGGGCCACGCTGTTGATCTGCAGCACACAGGGCATTGAAGTGCCATTTCATTCATACAGCTGTCATCGCTTGCCAGTGAGGATGCACCCATAACACTGCTGCCCATGAGACCAGCCAGATGCGGGTCAGATACTGGTTGTGGGGCTTATGTTGACCCAATCCACTTTCATGATAACCATGCTCCAGCAGCAATTCGCTCGTTAACACAAATTATGTGCTGACGCGTAAATGTGCTATGCGGTCTCTGACTTTGCCGATACAGCGATTACGTGTTTCCATGACTGAACAGCACACCAAGAAAAGCTGGCTTATCTGCAACAACCGCACCATCTGTGTGCCTCTCAACATTTTGCTAAGAGTCATGATCGTCACAGAATTTTGCTACCAGTCCGGATAGGAGCATTTGGTAGAATGCTTGACTTCTTGCACAAATAGCTGATGGATGGCATGTGATCACGATGGTTTCTGTATACCTGTATGTCAATGGTTGCGTTCCTGTGAGGAAATGCTGTCTGTTCAACTCCCACGTCATTCACAGCGCCTCCTAGCGCCCTGAGCTGCAGGTATGCTGCCTTGTCAGGAGTAAGTGCCTGCAATAGGGCAGCCTGGGCCTTGCCGCTCATTGGGGTGTTGAACACTAGCGAACTTGCCTTGAAGGAGTGGCTGTCTGCGGAGCATACGTGGAGAAAAATATCAAAACTCAAAAGCACATAGATCTGCTAATGATAAGCTATAGTGTGGATGGGATCAAGCCCAGGCAGAAAGGTCTGCTTTTGGGTATGGGATCTCACTTGCTGTTATCAAGGGTGGTCTGCTCCTGCCAAGCTTGGTAGATATCATTGTTGAGCCCTATATCTCCTTGACAAGGCAGTGAGCGCTAGGTATCTTGGCGCTATAAGTGGCAGGTTTGCACTGAACAATGGAGTCAGGCTCCCAAAGAAACAAGCAGCGTACGCCACAGCAGGATACCACTGTAACCCTTGGAATACAGTTCCCAGACTGCAGGGCAACTTTCATACTACACCCAGCAGCATGCATGCATCAGCTATATGTGCAAATTCTCTCATACATACGTTGCACGTGGCCTACCTGCATTTACCTTTGGGTTTCTTTGACAAGACTGCTTCTAGCTCCAACTCAGCAGCACTGAAGCCCTTAATGCGCTCATAGTTTGTAGCCACTTGAGTCATGAATTCCTGCCAGCTGTATTCTTTGAGATGTATTAGCTTCCCCCCACGGGTAGCACGGAAAAGAGGGTGGCTGTCCAGCAGCTTTTGTACATCAGATTTGGGGCCCAAGTAGTAGTTTTCACTGAGCATCACATTGCCACCTGCATCTGTGCAGAGCAACACGCAGCACTCAGGGTATGGAGGACTACCACCAGTTTTAGCAGCTAAACTAATCAGGAAACAAAAACTGCCTCTGCTGTTTCACCAAGGGGGACATGTCTGTGTTTGTGAGGGAATCCTTTCTGCAGGGCCAATGTTAGCGTAAAGGATCAGAGGCCAGCTCTTGACCTTCTAGGCACCCAAAACCTGAGCTGCTGCCAGACTGAAAGCTTTGTGCTGAACGATGACCCTTTGAGGTTATGGCAGCTTTGCATGGCCTGCTGTTTGCCTGAAAGCTTTGATTAAGTGACTTGCCACAGAAAGCCGCGGTGGTCGGCAGCTATCTGCCGTGACAGAGAGGCAGGCAGACAGGCGCAGGATACAATGCTGATGACAACGAGCACCATGCTCGTCATGCAGCACTAATTGAAGGGTTGTGAGAATACCCTTGGGCTGATACCCTGCTATTTCTAAAGCACAGCAGCCACCAAATGAGGGATAAATGTCCTATGCATCTAATGTTGATGTTGCAAGTGTGGGGAAGGTGTGCTGTAAACTGTTCTTTGCCAGCCAGAGCGTCTGCTCTAGGAAGCCAACCATTGCCAGATAGATAGGTCCTATTACCGTGGTCCACCTCAGTTCTGCCCTCACCGATTAGCATTTCCACTAAAGAGAATTCCTTGGGTAATTGCCAGGGTTTCCAGGCATTCCATGCAGCCATGACTGCAGCATTATGCCCAGCTGCTTCTGAAGCTCTTGTGTAAGGCCAGCTGTATCTTAACCAGGTGACTGGGCCCTTGGGTGCAACTGGGAGGGTGAAAGTCCATGATGTGACAATGCCATAGTTGCCACCACCCCCTCGCAGGGCAAAGAAGAGATCGCTGTTGCTGCTGCTTGATGCTGTGACTGTGTCTCCATCTGCAGTGATTACTGTGGCAGAAGACACCTTGTCTGAAGTCATGCCAAGTGCTCGAGTAGCGTATCCAAGGCCACCGCCTAAAGTTACACCAGATACCCCAACTCCTGGACAAGTACCCCCAGGCAGGACAATGTTCCTTCTGGTCAACTCCAAATACAGTGGCCCAAGCAGCCAACCAGCTCCAACTCTCACAGTTGTGGCGGTTGTTGAACGTTCAAGCTTGACGCTTAGCTCCGTCATTCCTGATAGATCCAGTACGATGCCTCCATGTCCAGCAGACATAGCTTCATAGTTATGCCCACCGTTGCGAATTGTGTAAGTTAGGTTGGCAGCATTGCCGCAAGCTACACTCCTGCTGACATCGTTTGATGTTCGTGGTAGTACTATTATCAGCGGCTTGTGGTAGTTGACCCTTCTGTCTTGATATAAACGATCCTGTAGAACTTGAAAAAATGTGTCGGTAGGCGTGTAGTATTCTAAGATGGTTGCTTTCGGGTTGCCTGTCTGGCCGCGCATGCATGTGAGGAAGCGATCTTCAGCGGTTCCAGCTGTCAGTGATGCAACGTGTAAGGCTACAATCAACAGCATGAGGGCTAGCCGAGAAAGTCTCACGCGCAGCTTCCCAGCCATGACTCCGGAGATGAACTATATCTGCCACAGGCAGATACAACTTTAAGCGGCAAAAGATTGCCTGAAATGAACCCCTGGTTATCGGCAACGCAAAATTAGGCACCTCGTCAAGATGTCAGGGGGCTAGTTGCTGGCGACGTCTGGTGACAAGCGACAGCTCAACCGACTACTTTTGACTCAACTGCCCAAGAGGTTCCATGCCACCTCGACATGGTGGTAAAACCAACGCCTGATTCATATTGCTCGCTGGTACCACGTTTGCGCCTGTAGTGTTTATGTTCAAGTGCCAAACTTTACAAAATGCGCCGTTGATGGCTCTGGTTGCGCCCAGCAACAAGCTGAGATCTGCAACATCATCACACAAAACAACGCCATTTCCACAGAAACACCAGAACCCAACCGTGGCTTGCTCCTAAGTCCGAGCTAATGAGCAACAAACAGCAGCACCACCTGTCTGTCACACTTGACCTCTGTCCCTCATGTCAAAACTGGTGTACGCTCAACATAGAGTATTTGGAAACAGCTGACCAACCAGCAACCAGCAACCTCTACATTAAGACAGGGCTTGAGGTCCCTGCCAACTGCCAGGAACACCCCATCTTCTGTCAGACTCCTCTTGTCACGCTAAGTGCATACCTCACCTCAAGTCAGCACACAACGCAACTCCTCGCATGCATAGCATGCGCCTATCGTGCTCATACCATAAAACGTATACAATGCGATGCCCACATCATATTGCAATGGTAACACTCATACTTCCCCTATAAGCATAGCTGGCCACAGCTGCCATTACCCTACTGCTACTCCTCGAGCCTGCATTCCCTGCACCTCCTGCCATCACAGTGCATAATCAATGCCAGATCAGCCCGTCACATAAACTGGGCACAGCCAGGGATGCAAGTTACAGTTTGTAAGTACGCATGACATACTTGCAGACTCATCACCCATACCATGCTTAACAACTGGATTCAATTCCGTCAAGCCAGCATATGATCCCCAAGCAATTAATCAACCAACCAATCAATAAACCAACAGATCAATCAATTGATACAAGCACAAAGCCTGCTAGGCCATAAGGCCACTCAAAACCATGCAGCACAAGATCCCTGATTGTCAAAACTCAGCATAGAAGCCGAGGGTCCTTGAGTTTGATGCACTGCACCCACAGGAACAGGCGGGCTTGCCGTACCCAGCACAGGAAGGCATGGATTGACATAGATTAAAGGCTATTTCCAGCAGCAAGTCTGCGGGTGCAACCCTGCCCTTTCCACCAGGAGAAGGTCTGGCCTGTAAAGTAATGGCCCTCATGCCTCCAATATTAATGGTGCAGTACATGGCATCCCTGTTGTATGCATAGCCTGTATTCTCCCCTCAATAGAACACCATTTGCGGATGCCATGGGCCATTGTTATACTATACCTCTTCTCCTATGCCCCAAAACCCGGTTTTATCTGCCCCATTCTGCAACTTGTCTTTGCACGCTCTTCACGTCAGAAACTGCTTCTGAGGACATCAAGATGGTGGACCAAGCTGGAATGGCTTGTGTCTGTACTAAAACCGGACTTACATATGCAAAGCTCCATGTGGCGGCAGCTCCCCACACTTCATACTATTAAGCCTGTTATTGGGATCATACTTTGCTTTGACCTCCCGCAGCTTAGCAGCATTGGCTCCAAAGTACGCCTCCCATATGTCAGCCTTGTAGGTATCACAGTCAAAGTAGTTGTAGTACTCGTAACCGCTGCTGTGAGGGCTGACCAGGGCCTTCAGCTGCTGGACCCAGGACACAGCATCTGGGGCTGTACTTCTCACCTGGCAGTACAAGTCAATAGGCAGCGGCGTTCAGGTACGACTATTCAATCTTGTTAGCACATGATGATTTATGTTTCAGCTCTGGCACATCACATTTTTCATGGGAAGTATTCTCACACATTTCATGATATGCCATGGCAAAAGTGCCATAGGCCCTGCACCTCAAAAGCAGCGAGTGAAAGAATAGACGGGTTGTCTTCGTTACCCACTCACAAATCATGACGAGGCATGCCTACGTACAAAAGGCAGTACAGGGTTGAGAACGTGCTCCAGGATGTCTATTCTTGAACCCTTGGTATTTTAGCAAACATAAGCTCAGATTACTTGCCCAAGGTCACCGTTACATGCACTGGTCAGCCCGTCCTTGATCATTTACAGCAGAAACATCGTCGCTGGGTCTGCTGGGAGATCCCATCTATACAATATTTGCCTTGTGAGGAGCAACGGATGGCGCAATGGCATATACCCCAGTGGGGGCAAAATGCTTCTAACTGCCAGAGGCGAGCCGTTCCATTTGCTATGGATGATGATGATACTGTCCTTGCCCCCAAAGCGCAGTACATGCAGAAGCTCTTCTTGACCTCCTTTGCATGTCATTTAAAGCCATACTCACAATAAGAAGGGGCCCTACCTTCCTAGACTGATGCATGTCTGCAATTGTGCCCTGCAACCTTTAGATGCCATTTTATTAAGGCTTACACCTGGTTACGCCTGCATTCACGCACAGGTGGCTGCTACGGCGTACATTAGTCGATTCCTGGCATGCTCTAAATGTAGTAAGTCCAAACTTGTTCACTGAATCAACGCCGACCACTGTAGATCTCACACAGTGTCCGGCATACTAGATAAGCTCCCGCTGCTACAAACTGTGTAGTCACTTCCACAGCCCTCCCATGCGTTTATCGCCTGGGTTTGTTTTCATAGCTGGTCATGCCATTTACTTGATTGATTCACAGTCCGTCCGCCTACCTGAAGAATCATAGTTGCGTTCCTGTGAGGGAAGGCTGTAGTGTTTGCAGCTACAGCAGCTACAGCTCCTCCCAGGGCTTGTATCTGATAGAAGGAGGTTTTGCTCCTGGCAGGGTTCATGGCCTGCACCAAGCCATCCTGGGCTTCCTTGCTCATGGCTTCAGTGAATACGGCTGAGCTGGCTTTGAATGGTCCACGCTCTGATAGAGGGCAGAGGACGAATAGGCAGTTTTTAGTTTTAGTTTTGGGAGCAATGGAGATGTTATTGACAACTTTGCTGCTGGACTAGCAGAGGAAGCAGCATGTGTTTCACCTTGCTGTTATTGTAACAGCTTGAGGTGCGGGACCTGCGGCACACTTGGGATACGTATGATGAAATAAAACAATTATAATATCCCATCCAAGTGGACGGCTGTGAATGCAACACTCGAAAAGTATCACCTAAACCCCTCACAAGGCATCCTATGCCTTGCCTCCTTGTCTCCCTCTTCACCCTAGATGGTCGCTGTGCACCTGAGTGAGCTTCCCCCAGTCTCAGGCCCCAGGCCCCCAGTGCCGTCAAATGGAATAACCTCACCAGCCGCTGCTGCTACTACTTGCATCACACATCCAATTGGGTGGAGCTCTGGTCGCTTGCAGTGAAGTGATTTTTTTTTGTGCAGACATTATCAGTACTTCTCCACCCTGCCTGGCCGCTTGCACTAGACACCATCTACATAATTACACCTCGCTGTTTCTGGAACAGCTTATGGCATAACATGAAATCACTAATAGCTTGTCCTTCAACAGCTAATACAGCCAAAGCAGCTACTACTTTTATCAGTATCAACATTGCCATAGTGAGAATTTAGCAGCTCCACCCAAACGCCCTTTCCATAGTCCCTGGCATCGTGAGTTCCTTCCACCACCCATCTGACATTGACCTCGATGTCAGATGATTGCCATTCTGTTCCACCTCGCTGTACTTTGTGACAGCTTGAGGTGCGGGGCCTATGGCATTTTTTACTATGTCACATCATGATATGTAATAATAATCGACCCTCGTACCTCGCACATTAGCAGCCAGCACAACTGGCAGCTGCAAATCTACCTCCCCAAAGCCCTCCTTCCCCTGGGGGTTCATTGCCACCTGAGCCATGAAGTCCCTCCAGTTGTACTGCTGTAGCTGCAGTACTTTCCCTCCTGGAGTCGCTTGGAAGAACCTGGGGTTGGTATCTATTAGGTTGAGCAGGGCAGGGAAGTTGCCCCAGTAATAGATGTTCACCTCAATGAGGTCTGAACCTGCAGTATACAATACAGCAGATGGTGGTTATAGGGTTTAGGGTTTATGGTTTAGGGTTTAGGGTTTAGGGCTTAAGGCAGGTACAGGGCAGGGAAGTTGCCCCAGTAATAGGTGTTCACCTCAAGGAGGTCTGAGCCTGCAATATACCATACAGCAGATGGTATTTCAAGAAGGCTGTCTCATCAGTGATCTGACTTTTCAGTCACTCCCTTGTTGCCAAAAGAGGTACGGCTTCAGGTCGATGGTGCAGTGTACATACAGCAGCTAGAGGGCGCGTAAAAGCCCGCAAACCGTCTGGGACTGGGCTAGCCTTTTGCTCATAAGTAGTGCATGGATGACAAGAGGCCAGATAGGGTGGAGCAATGACTTGATGGCAGCAGGTGGGGGTTACATCAGGGTGCCGCATGGGTGCCCTGATTGTCCAGCCAAAACATAGCTAACAAGCCAAGTAATGGGTATCAGGACTTCTTGCCTTGTCACAAAGTGGCAGTGTTTGCAGAGTTTAAGATCCATTGCAGAAGTTATGCAGGGATGCTTGGAGGATAAGTCCTGTTTCAAAGCAATGAGAAATGAAAGACTGTGTTGACTGACAAAACAACCAGTTGCGTCTTTAACTTGTATCTCCTTCATCAACTGATACCCTGGCAGTATGATAACTAGGGTTTAAGCTGTCCTAGACCCTGAAGCCTTCCTGCTTACTCACCTACAAGAAGTTCCACCATTGCATACTCCTCAGGTAGTAGCCATGGTTGCCATCTATTCCAAGCTGCCAGTACAGCAGCCAAAACCCCGGCTTGATGCGCTTCTGTAGTGCACTGCCACCCGTACTTCAGCATCGTCACTTGCCTACTTGGCATGTCAGATAACTCAAAACCCCAGGATGTCACTATACCATAGTTCCCACCCCCGCCTCTTAGCGCAAAAAAGAGATCAGTATTGTTTGTTTTTGATGCTGTGATTATCTCTCCTTCAGCTGTTACTACTAGTGCTGCGAGCACTTTGTCGGAAGTCAAACCTACGGCACGCGTGGCAAACCCTAAACCACCGCCTAGCGTAAGACCTGAGATGCCAAGACCTGGGTGTGTGCTGCCAGGCAGCATGTAACCCCGCTGGGTGAGTTCTAGTGACAGGGGTCCTTGTAACCAGCCGGCACCAGCAATTACTCCAGGGGCAGCTTCAGCTCCTGCCTGAATAAAATGCAGCTGCTGTAAATCGCCCAAGTCCACCACAATGCCACTTGAGCCTATTGTTGAAACGCCCTCATAGCTATGGCCGCCATTGCGTACAACGAATGGCAAAGCAGCTGTATTGGCACAGCTGACTACTCTGCTGACTTCCTGTGGCGATTTTGGGCGAAAGATTACTGAGGGCTGCTTTACTGCTGTGTCTCTTGTTTGTGACACTTGCCGCTGCAGGTGTCGATACTGGGGGTCTTCTGGGGAGAACCAAGTTATGGGTGGATTGTTGCTGCTGGTTGTGAGCGCATGTAGGCAGTTGAACAGCAGCTGTTCAGGTAACGGCTCAATAGGCGGGGTAATAAGGCTGCTGCTGCTGGTGCCACTGTTGCTACTGCTGCTGCTCCAGCTGGGTCCCCATGCAGAGGCTGCAAGCCCTCCCGTCGTCTGCAGGAGCAGTGTCACAATCCATATGACGGTCCAAGTGCGGTTATCAGGCATATTGTCCACCAACGATTGCTGCCACGGGGTCTGGCGTGCTCGGGTATAAACCCCCACTTAAAAGCTTCAAAGGTCCAAGAGAGGGTACTTGAGCATAGCCGTGGGCATCAAACAAGCCTCAAACTTGATCCCCTTAACGGTATAGCGTGCAGCGCACTTCTCAAGCAAATGCATGGAAATTTGTTGGCACGGTCATAACATCGGTCATAACATGAGGTTACTTGCTCTAGCGAGGGGCCCAAGAAGAGGCTTCAAAGGCGAGCGCCTTAAGTAAGCTAAAACGATGCCTTTGGTATGTTCGAGTGTTGCGTCTATGCTCTCAACGTTCAGTCAAAGGGGTGGTGGTGACCCGAGGCAACTCCGTGCAACTGCCGCGTACCCCCTGGACGCAGATGGTTCCAGTGAAGGATGTAGAACGTCTGATGTTTGAAGCATGGCTAATTGATATTAAATCGTTAATCTGGGGCTCTGCATTTATGGTATAGATTCACAAGCACAGTCCCAAACCCTACCTGCCACGCCGATGGCAACGGAGTTGCTGGTGCAGTTAATAGTCTGAGCTGCAAATGGCCCATGGTAGACATGCTTCCAGCAAAGTTACCGTGACAAGAATAGCGTTCTGTGAGGCAGTCAGCCCTGGAACAGCTCTCAGCTCCTTTCACACGCGATGGGCGATGAACCGCAGTTACAACGTGTGCAGATAGATTGACGCAGGCGTGTCAAGCATGGATCTCCTAGTAATCTCACAAAGCACAACAGACACATTCTACATGCCTCGCTGCCGGTACCAGCAGTACTCCTCGCTTGACAACGCAGTACCATAAGAAACCTGGGAAGTCCTATGCTTCTGGACTTCGCGGACTGACATAGACCAACAGCATACGTCATGCCAACATCCATCCAGTAGGCCTTCCCTACGCCCTTCTCCCTCCTCGTCCGCCTCCTGACACACCCGACACTCCATAGCCTTGCCATAAACCTCATCATCAGCAGATGGAGCAGATCCAAGCTGGCACAGCAAACCCAACGTACACCAGAACAGAAATGACGCCCAAGACATCTAGGGCCTCACAGAACGCCCGCAGTTAAGATCCAGCGAAGTTT
The DNA here is from genome assembly GCA_963556185.1 of Pseudopediastrum boryanum. Taxonomy (NCBI): domain Eukaryota; kingdom Viridiplantae; phylum Chlorophyta; class Chlorophyceae; order Sphaeropleales; family Hydrodictyaceae; genus Pseudopediastrum; species Pseudopediastrum boryanum. The sequence continues at coordinate 10,870,845 of OY744495.1, forward strand.
ACACAGAACTCCTCATCCAATGCAACTGCCACAAGCACAGGATCCGCCGCAGCAACATTCTCACCCCCTGCCACCTCATGCTATAGGTAGTGAACTATATGGTTCCGCCAAGGTTCATCTAGGTAGCAAAGACCTCATCCAAGAATGTCTCAATGTCTTGGTCTGTGATACCTGGATCTGCTCCAGTAACAGCAGCAGCAGCAGCTGCTGCCCCGGCAAGACCAGCAGCCGCTCCAGCAGCAACAGCGGCAGCAGCAGGTGGTGCTAAAGAACTTCCCCCTGTACCACCATCACCTTCTGTCTCCTGCTGCTGCCGCTGCTGCTGCTGCCCCTCAGTGTTAGGGCCACTGTTCCCCTCTAGCTGCTCTTGCTGGCATTGCTGCTGCTCATCTTGAGACTGAGTGCTTGAACCAGGGGCCTTGCTATTGCCAACCCCATGCCCTGGCCTCCTTTCCCTCAACTCCATTTCTGAGCTACCCTCCATTACTCGTCCAGATACCACTCTCCCGCCCTCAAGGCCCCCATGGTCCCCTCTTGCTTGTCCTCCTGCTGGTGCTACTGCTGCTGCTGCTGCTTCTCTTGCTGCTTCAGCTGAGTGATTGCAACTATGTCTCTCCTTCTTCTTTCTGTGGTGCCTCTCCTCCTCCCCCTGACCTTCCCCGCCTTGTCCAGATCCCATTGCTAACCTCACAGCATCCTCTCCATCCGCCCTACCTGCTGCTGCTTTACGCTCCCGTTTACTGCCTTCCCTCTTCCGCTCCACTTTCTTGTAGTGCTTCTTCCTCCCATAGTTCAGCTTGTACGCACAATCAGGACAAACCCTAAGCTTCACCAACGCCTGCTTCGTCTGCCCAGCTTCCCGATACACAAAGTTGACTTCGTAGCTGCAAAGGCCCCGTTGCTCGTTGCAGCCTTTAGTAGCACAGATAAGCTGCCCCTTGCCTGAAACGACCTCTGCCTGGGTTCTCCAGCGGAGCCCCAACTGCTGCTGCTTGTAGTGTGAGAGGTCTACAATCGCAAACTCCTTAAAGAGGCGATCATAGTAACGTCGAGCTAGTCTCACCTCCCAGCTCGCTTCTGCATCATCTTCTGCTGTTCTTAGGAATCGATGGCGCTCTCTTAGCACGTCTTCATCTGTCTTGATAGAGGCTAGATCGTGGCTGCTGCTGCTGTTGCTGCCAGGAGGTCCGTTGTATGATAGAGCTGCTGATATAAGCTGCTGGTGGCGTTCATGGGCGTTAAGCCCTGCTAGGTTGTCCCTGTAGTACTGAGACCTGCTGACTCGGTCGTACACCTCCTGTCGAGTTCGGTTGAAGCCGGCCATGTCTCAGGCGACTGCACGTGGGGCTCAAGGCTGACGCTCTAGAGCTGCAGCTAGCTCTGGGGGAAGCTTGGGGGTGGCAAGGAAGTTGCGGAGGGGATGGGTGCTGCTGAGCTTGATGTCACCTTGAGCGCAAGGAGCTTCGGCGTCGTAGACAGCACCCCGCGTGACTAGGCGTTCGTTGCTAAAGTATTTGCCAGTGAACTCGGAATGGAGCTGACTGTATAGTTTGCAGTACCGCTCGCTAAGTTTGTCTGCGTCCTGCAGCATCCGTTGTGTGGGTGCTTGGGCCATGGAGGATCCAGCTGCACGCTGTCAAATGAACATCGGAATGAGGTTTGTGACCAAACAGAGATGGCTACAGCGAGCTGCGATCTTCCCCTGTTCTCGGCGCAGCAACTGCGGAAATGCGGTGTCACACAACGAGATCTTCTGAGGCGGAAGAAAGCTGTAGATGTTGTTTTGTCTAGAAGAAGTAGAAAGATAACATGCAGACAAGCAGGCAAAAGAGTTTGAAGTTGAAGCTGAACGGTTGGAACACACTTCCTGAAGTACACAGCACACCACTAGGCACGTACAGTGCAGAATAGCCGTGAGCCGTGAGCCCGTGCCCTGCCAGGACGCGACAGGCAAGAGCGGCATGCACAGGTAACCCCATCTACCCATAAGGCTGCTGCAAACCCTATACTTTGTTCTTAACTGAGCTGGTCTGCAGTAGACCATCGATCCAAGGTTTAGGCAGTCTACATATCCCTTAGCATGCCATTCCACCACTAAAGCCCGATGCTTGCTGTCAGGTTCGTTGCGTTAAAATGGCAGCATCCTTTGCTGTTGACTAATCTGCACTCACACCCTCTTGCAGTGCCATAACAGAAGCACCTGGGCATGAACGGGTTGTGCAGCAAACAAACAAACAAACATTCAAGGTGTGGCAACCGCAAAAAGGCTGCTAGATCGAAACCACCAAACACACCATCGTCTGGATCCAAACACAATGGATTCCAGACCACCAACTGAGAGGGATACAGCAAGAAAGCCACCATCAAGCAAGCTACCATCCAAATATCCTACACATAAACTTTAGACACTGGCGACGCTAACATCGCATCTTCATGGAATCAAAACATGTACAATCATGCCAGTACAGCAGCAATGAAAGACACCACTACATGCATGTACTCGGTATCTGTGCAGCTTCCATCCCGCCATGGACAACTTTGATGAGTGGTATGATGATATGTTAAGAGAAACCAGTGCACAGCCCCCCGGGACATGCAGCACCCACGCATGGCTCCAACCAGTTTATTTAGTGGGTATAATGATACGTGAAACATGCCACATTTAGTAGCACAAGTGCCAAAGGTCCCCGTCCCTCAGGTCCCCGCTGTCACGTAAGCAGCGAGATGCCAAAACTCCAAAACGCAAGTCTATCTGCAACAACTTATGCCCAAGCATGCCAAGATCCACTCCACAAGGCACCAGTTCCCATGAGAATGAACTATATGATTTCATGTATGCAGCAGAGCTACATCATCCCCAGAGAGATCCAACTTGCTAAACAATCAGCCACACCCTAAAAGTTGCCCGGCCACATGCAGTACCCCAGAATAATTAATAATCCCATAAATCCATCTAGCTTTAGCGCATACAGTAGCTGATGACAGCAAGATGTGGCACCTGATATTTGCCTCCCCGTCTTTAGCAGTCAATAGCTATCCCGCTGTTACAGCTGCACCCGGCAGTTTATGGTCAATAGCTCGTCTGCCACATATGTAGCACAAATTCAACAACTCCATCACATGCAGCACCATCCATGTTGCTACTTTGCATTCATGCTCAATGATGATCCTCCATGCTCAATGCCCCCACCCCAATCCTCCAGGGCAAAGGAGAAGTTCCAGAATGAGCCCAAGTATTGATGGACCACACCTTGATCATACAAGCATGCAATGTGTGGGTCCAGCAAACCCTGTAAGACAGCCACTACACTAAACTTGCCGGCAAGAGGCAAAGGACCACATCCATGCCATTGTCTTCCCATGTCTCACATCCAAGCTCAGTTGCCTAAGTAAGGGCATGCAAAACCAACATTGGACCACCCACTGGATTCAAACCCCCAAGTCAGCCAAGCTGATATAATAGTGACTGCCCTGCTGTGTAGGGGTGACATAATCTTATGCATGCACAGAAGCTTCAATGCATGGGAATTTACACGCAACCACCCACACTGCCGGGTTCGTTCAAGGCCCCAAGTCAGCCACGCCTGCGTGGTGAAACAACCACCCGACCCCCCATGCCCAGTTCGCACACAGCTCCAGCAGCATCCATCAAACACTCAATGAACACATCAAACTGCCGAATACATCTCATAAAACATCATGGCAGAAGTGCCATGGTGCCGCCGCACCTGAAGTGCCCCCTCTGGGAATTGTCGCCGCCCATGAACCCTGGTTGCTGCCAAAACAGTGCATATCATCAATCCACGCTTGAACAGACCATGAACATGCCCTTCCTTCCATTTCAGGCAGGATAACAAGAGCACCAACCAGCGGCATGCAGCTGCTGAATGCTACCCTGGTTGCTAGGATTAAATCCCATCGGCGGCACTTTTCACCATCAGATCACCTGGGGTCTACCCACCGGCGTGATGCCTGACATCCATTTTTCTGTGGTAAATACATATGAGCATGTCAATATGTATGGCCAGCGCCGACAAAAGTATTTAAACCACCCTTTCATTGGTAGTGGTTACGCGGTGCGTGCAGACCCTCCTCGCTGTACTTTAATCTCGCACCCCATCTTCCAGATCAGAAGCACTTCAAACACTTTGCAGAAGCCATGCACAAGATTGCCTATCACAAATCTCCACTCCACCATGGACTGAGAGAGGGACGAGTATGTAATGATATACAGGGCTGTTCCGCTGCGCCCATTGCTTCCTGGGTTCCCTTTTCGCGCAAGAAGGCCTATGCCTCTTTACACATGGTTCATGTTGGCAGCATACCAAATACACCAAGGTGGAGTGAACTCATTCCACAAGGCATACCAAATGGCAATTGGTAATATAAAAGCATCCTTTCCATTCAGCCACAAGGCTGCTAGCGCTGCAACAAGGGAACAGAAGGCAGTACAAATGCAAGAGATGCAAGATTGCGGCCCCCAACCACCACACAACTTGACCACGTTTTTGACTTTCACAATATTGTTCCACCTCGCTGTTCTTTGTGACAGCTTGAGGTGCGGGGCCTATGGCACTTTTTGCTATGGTATATCATGAAATGTAATTGACTTTCACACCACGCCTCATCCCGAGGGTTCGTAAATGTGCCTCAGCCTGACCGGTGGCAACTTCCACCAAGCTTCTTTTCATGTATTGGATTGAAACCCTCACCACAATAGAGAAACTAGGGACACTAACATCAGGCACAAAAGCCTTTAATGGTCAACAATCGTGGAAAAGAGATGGCGGGGAATCCCCAAAGCTAATAAGCACCCCCAAATCCACATGCAGCTTTTCCATGCATGCTGCACCCTTCTTTCAACAGCTTAAGATAGAAAGGGACAGCAAGGTGGGGACTACGCCATCACTGAAAGGTCTCCATGATACTATGGACTCCAAATCATGCTATTGGTTAATGGTAGCAAGCTGTGCACCAGTCAAAAGTGGCTGTGTCGGCCAATGCATAAACCCTGCATGGTGCCCAAGATCACTGCTCCCATTTTAGGCCCCAGTGGCCCTCCTCCAGGCCCTGCAATCAAATGGCCCCACATACCCCTAAACTTTAAACATCGCATGTAAAGCAAAGGCTCCCCTTTTACCAAGCTACTGCACTACGACGTAGGTAACATGGACATTGATCTGGGAGCTGGGCACATCAACCACAGATTCTCAACAAACGTCAGGAGATAGAATACTAGTACACATCTCGGGCTCATAGCATCCATCATAGTCACACAGGATCACTGGTAGTCACCAAGGCACCCATAGTCACCCAAAATGACCCTTAGTCACCCAAGATGACCCTTAGTCACCCACCATCACGTCGTGTCACCAGTCTGGCATTGCTTAAGAGAAGGGCCACAAAATGCAGGGGCATGGGGTCTCATCGCATGAGGGTACCTTAACTACTTAGCAAGCTGGTAAAGTGTGTCAAATACTAGACGGGGTCCTACCAACATAATGCATAGTACCATAACCCTTGCATACTTGATGGCAAGCAAAGATTCTATGCTATACAGGCTAGAGTCATATGCCTAGAATTAACACAAGGCCACAAGCAGAGCTACACAACATAATGCTAAAGACAGTACACTTGATGTGATACAGCCGCCACAGTCTTACACCACACATACACCATGCCCTTTCAACTTCTGAGCCAAAGAACGGAGGGAACTGATGCAAGGTGTGGAACATGAGCACCATTTTCCTGCAATCTTCACGCTGGTGCTTGCCAAAGCTCTTTCATCTATTGGAACAGAGAAAGAAGGTAACAAAAGGACAACTAAAGGAGAGGTTGGCGGTGTAGGTAGCAGTCAACTGCTCCCCCTCCTGGTCAACATGTCAAGCAAGAAACTAAATCATCACCAAAACTGCAGCAGCAGCAGCTGCTGCCACGCATGTCATGAACGCACCACCAAACACCCTAAGCCCTCCCGCAGCTCCTGTCGGTTGAGTCGCAGGGGCAGGAGAGGCAGCAGGAGCAGTACCTCCTTCTGTCGTTGCTGCCCCTCCGGTACCGCCAGCACCACCACCACCACCACCACCACCAGCAGCAGCTGGTACTCCATTGGCAGCTGTAGCATTTTCCTTTTTAGCTCCAGGCCTCGCTGCCAGAGGTATAATCGAAGCCCGAGCTTTGTCCAGGGCTTGTGTGGATTTGTTTTGCTGATAGAACTCGGACCAATAGCCTTCTGCAATGGGCAGGATGCTGGGGGGGATATTGACTTCACTCACTGTGTGGACGAGACACTTGCCTGCTTTGATGTCTGTTTTACGGATTTCTACGGGGTACCTAGCGTCCCCATAGGCGTAAAGCTTGCCGCTGAAAGATGCAAAGCAGCAGCAGAAGGAGGAGGAGGAGGAGGTTATAGTCAGCACCTCAATGACTTGGTTAAATAATTACATATGATTACATATGATCAAACATGATTACAGATGATTACATATGATGAGATATGATTACATCCATCAGGTGCAACTAGGTCGTACCTTTGCCTTGTCCATGCCTTTTGGCAACAGAGATGTAGTTTGTGGTGAATAACCCATTGGAAGCGACTCCCATTAATCCGCATTTTGAGCACAATGCATAGCCTCTAACTGATTGGACTCATGCAGAGCCTAAAATTGCCCCACACTGGCTAACAAAGGAATAGAATTCTCATTACACATCTTAATGTCAAGATGCAAGGGTTCCGCAACACCTGAAGTGGCTAATTGTAACCATATCTGACGTTTGCAGAAGAGCTGATCAAGTGTATAAGCAGCCCTCTTGCTCATCCTCTGCCTCTCTGTCTCTCCTGCCCCTCCTCCACACAGACATGAACCATGTATATCAGTATTTGCAGAAGATAACTCGTACTCTGTTCCACCTCGCTGTTCTTTCTGACAGCTTGAGGTGCGGGGCCTATGGCACTTTTTGCGATGGCATTTCATGAAATGTAATATATGAGTGGTGAACAGGCCCGAAACATGTGCAACAACAATGATGACCATGACCATGACCATGACCATGACAGCATCTGCAGAATGGCAGCACAAGTGCTCTCCTTTCCACAGGCGTTACAAAGCCACAAGCAGGTGCTTCAGACCACAGCAGAGCATGAATGCATAACATGCAAACGCCCCTGAAAGCTTCTGCCCATTTGCAGCCCCATGCTCAAACCTGCTACTCACTTGACCTTGATGAGGTCTGCAAACCCTAAACCCTAAACCCTAAAACCGAAGACCCTAAACCCTAAAGGTGCCACTTACTTGACTTTGGTGATGTACAAGGTCTCCCCATTCCTTGTCTTCCAGCTTGTATTGGCCAAGTCTGACCCCTTGATAGCTTTATCAGGGACGATAGCAAAGTTTAGCAGAGCTTCAACCATGCTCTCATTCATTGTGATTTCTCCAAGGTGGGGGCCAAGCTTTGTTATAGCCCAGTCCATTCCCTGCACACATTGGCGTGTTGAAGACACAATGTTAGCCGTTTCATACTTGAATTGCTTGAAAATTTCATGGTCGAAGTATCTCTGTCAGCACCTCTAGCCGGTGCCTGCTTAGCAGAAGGATGAGAGCAGAAGGATGCATCTTTCATGTCTTGTTAAGAGAGACCACTACAGAGCCCTCCGGGCCATGCAGCATCCAAGCATGACTCCAACCGGTCTTTCACCACTTGCTACAGGACAACTTTCATGTCTTGTGATAGCTACAAAAGCAAGGTCATGGTGCAGGGAGAGGGCACACCTGTACTGCATATATAGCTAAGGATATGTGCTTGAGGTGAGTGATTACCACATAACCATCATGCTGTTCAGTGTGACCAGGATACCAGGTGGACTCCCACGCCGCCAGGTAGATGGCTTGAAGTGGCTCAAGGGGAAGGCAGAGGGGTAACATGCTTACCGCATTGTCTGGTGGGAAGACGGTACACGTTATCTTTGAGTCGTTGAGGTACTTGCTGGCACTTGGGGTCCCCAAAATCATGAAATACGCTGAGGATATGTCCTGGATCTTGCTTGCTGCATCTAATGGAGATTCAGCTGCATGGGTGCCAACTGCGAGAGGAAGAACAGCGCTGATGTGGCGGGTGAGGGGAAAGCCGAAGGTGGCATGAAGCCGAAGGGGATGCAGGCGTTGCTGCGCAGGCTGCATTGCGAGGGGACGTACCTGCCAGAATGAGCACCCCTACAAGGAGGGAAACCCCGAGCTGCAGACGCATGGCGCGTGGAAAAGCCATATCAGGCTGCAGAATGCAAGGACAGCACTTAGGTGAGCATGGAAAGCGCAACGGGCATCCGTATGGCGCGTTAAAAGGCTAGAAGGCACGAATAACCGTGCCGATCGGGCTTTTTGAAGGCAAGACCAAAAGGCGAGTTTTCACCCTACGGTACTCATTTGACACGCACATCTGACTCCTTGGCTTCCTCAGGTCGCAGCTTGCCCTCCGTCTTCTTCGTAAAACAAAGAGAGTGTGCTACCGCGCCTAGCCCAGGCCCTTAGCAACTGCCTAGGGGAGAATACGCGGGTGGGCGACGTGATGCCGACAAGACACGAAAGGCAACCCAAGTTACCTAGAAGTCCTATGAATGGGATAGGACTGCAGTCGGATGCCGATCAAAGACGTGTACACCGTGCTTGAAGTTCAGGCGGAAGCAATACAGCAACAGCAGGCAAGTTGTGACACCGGACTTTCTTCATAAGAACAGATCATACTTCGAGGTAGTCTAATTGTTTCGAAGCTGACGAGCTTGCCACGTTGGGTTGGTGGTCCCTCTGTGTATAAGCCGGCCTCGTCAGCAGTTCAGTCGAGTCGGAGTGAGGCCGTGGTGACTCAATGAAGGATGTGAAATTTGGATCGGGAAATGATGCACGCCTTGTGCGTTTTCGAAAATCGTTTATCTGGTGCTGCAGATAGCACTTTAGCAGATACTGACGTGCATTGCAGCCCTATTGGGTCAGCTTTATGCGTTCCGTTCATAATCCGCGCGCTCTCATCCACTCAGTTTGCATTGCATATATGCTCTGGCCTTCTTGGGCGTTTGCAGCAAATGTCTGCACATAGCCAATGCATGTGTTATTGTGCATGTCGCGCGTTCATGTCAACCCAAACATTCATGGCATGTCAAGACCGCACGCAAGGCATCCTGCTGGGCGCACACTGGGCGTTCTTCTTGCTCAAGATGTGTGTGGGATCATGGCCTCTAACCGCAGATGCGCGCCGTGGCTAATAAAGCGGACACTTACCGGAGCTCTGGTAGTACTTCGAGGACAACACTGCCACCCACAAAACAAACAGCACAATGTCCAGAACAACAGCCTGCAGCCTCCTGGATATGGATTCAATCTTTGCCATTGCGCCTGATGGCGCGGTTAGTCGGTCACTGTGACATTCTTCTATAGTAGGCTACCTCCACTGGGCCCGGTTCAACTTGAAGGTAAGGACACTCTACTGCTCATCATTCCTTGGACCTGTCTATACAATGCACGAACTTCTTGCACAGGCAGCAGCATAGAGGTTCATTGTCTTGCTCTTAATAATCACGGTGCTGCTTTGCTTCGTTGTCCCCGCCCCAGTAAAGCATGTCGTCTTCACTAGTCACTGCAATTCAAAAAGGCTAAGGCGGAGAGACCTGCGGTTCATATAGACCCCTTCTCTGCGTAGATTCTCTCTCTCATTCTCTAGATAGAACAGGTTATTGGGTTTGTGCATGAGCAAGCATTCACTGCTTTTACCTATGCATGTGATCCTCTCTCCCGCTCTCTGTATGTGACAGCTAGCTGTGGTCCAAATGTCAATGAATGGCAAGGTCGTATTTTCGATACCTTTTCTTCTGGACCAACAGGTGATATTGCTGAGACATTCACTTCTGATGGACCAGGTTCCAGTATTTCTGCCCATGGAGCCTAGGTTGGCTCCGTACGGGCGCCCCCTTTGAGGGGCCATGATGTAATCGTAATCGTAATCGTCAATCTACCGGCCAGGCTGGTCACTGCACGCAAAGGACTGAGGAACAGCAAGCATGGTTTGATAGATTATAGATAAGATATTGGCCCCATAGAGATGACATTTGTGACGGAGCCAAAAACGAGCACCCTACAAAGCCCAACACACAGTAAGGTGTTTTCTGTTTAAAAACACCCCATAGCCAGCATATGATCATAGGTGTACAGAGAGACATTTATGTGCAGAATCCCCCGCAGCTGGAAGAGAGACAGGCAACTTATGCCAGTTTAAAACAGTACAGTCCAATTTGAAAAGTTGAAACGCCTCCCAGCAGTGCTAGCCAGCAGGCCAACTTTGAGGCCCATGAAGAATCACCACTCATCGCAAGCACTGTAATTGTACCATACTCTATCCACTATTACGTCATTCAGCGTGCAAGAAGGAGTCAAGGCCCTTGTATTTGCAGCTTCCCAAGTTACGGGCACTGCCGCCCTGAGCTTGCACCACAGTACAATGGATCAGATAATTGGTGGAAAGATGCAGCTCCCTGCCATTCTCGTTTGCACTCTCCCCTGCTTTGTTAACCTGTACCAACCTCCAGATAGTCAACTTGCTTGGGGATTTGTTGCATACTATACTGGGTGCATCCAGTAAGCAGCTTAGGCAGTCCACTGCCTTTCTAAAGATAGGACCACATGCTTAGATGCGCCGCCAATGGCCCCTACCATAGAGCCACCACTCCGTGCAACCCTGCATTTGCCATGATCGGTTTCAAACTCGGTTTCAAACAAGGGCCACCCATATGCTGGCCACTACGCTAGCCGTTCAAGGGCAAGCAGCAGGGCCAGATTTCTAGGGTGCTGTGTGTTTGATATATCTCACATGTAAGGTGAATGAAGAGATGAGACTAGAAAGTAAGCTAAGGTGAAGTGCTGCTGATGCATGGTGTTGAGGTCCTAGGCTGCTGTGTGGAGATGGGGTTCTAGTGCTAGTCCCATGGATTTAGGGATGCTCTTGAAGATCTTGCACACCTTGCCAAGGACGTACTAGGCCACGTGAGGACCCCACAGTGTTTATGTCTTCTTGATGGGGGAAATGCCCCTCGGCAGCACATAACAGGAGGGACTGTCACTCCCAATACTTTGCCCAGCAACTTGAAGGCCCAACTGCGGTGTCCTGCCAAGTTGACCAGACAAATGGGGTATACGCAGGTTGAGGTAGCTTCTGCCAGACAGGCTCTGCATTCGATTATATCGGTGAATTTTTATGGTGCACAATTATAGCCAGTGAGTCTAAACTGCGTTGAGTGGTCCCAATGAGACCGCGTTTGTCGAAGCATGCAATGGCTGTCTCGGACATCTTCTAGGAACGCGTATCTAACGGGATGGAATTGCTTCAGTGTGGAAAATGTCCTCTGCTCAGGTTGCTTGAGCGGCAGTGAAAGATGGCGAGAGACGGATGTCAGAGACGCTGTCGCCCTCCAGCGCTTGTCCGCTCGCTGTAATTGGCCGCCAGATTGGTGTTGCGTATATGAGCCTCCGGACGGCAGCTTGCCTTCAGAACAGGCTGAAAGGATCTACAGAGTTCTAGTGACTGGCAGTACATCTGACGTCATTCATCCTGGGTGCCGACAAGTAATGCCTTCTATAGAGCATGAATACGCACGCCAACCAAGCCCAGCACCACGATTCTGACCACGCGAATTGAGCATTTGCATGTACGGGTGATTTCGGACTGGCTGGTTTGCATTCATATCATCATAGTACCTTCAAGGAACCGGACCTGGGTTGCTGTATGCATTTGTATGCAAATTTCGTAGTCCAAAGCTGAGATCCAATGCATACTTTAGCACACCGCCACATTGGCTGTCACCGGACAGGAGTTGGCAGGGTTAGTTTCTGTGCTTCTCTTGCCCCATCGACTTGTTTCTAAGCATTGGGAAGACTCTCACATCTCACGTATCGGACGCAGGAATGCCTCTCCATCAGGGCGCCCTTCAGCCCTTCATGCAGTCGACGTGTTCGCTCTTCCTCTCATGGGCACCGTAATCGTACCATGCAGGTATGCCTGATCATCTCGGATACCAGGGCACTGTATGTGCAGTCTCCATTTGATAGTGTCATTGCATGCACGATTCCCCCCTCTGCATCCGGACAATAAGCATTTGTCAGAGCATGTTCCGTGAGCACTCAAGAACAGCTGACAGCTCTGCCCCAGGCCCGTGCGGTAGGATGTTCAGAACTCCTTCTGGCGCTCATACACGTTCAATTTCGAAGAATATAGAGCGTTCTTGTTTGTTGATTATGCAGGTGCACTGCCGGGCAGCAGGATGGTACGGCCTCCCTACTGGACCTCGGTCTCGTTCACCTCCGCCAGATGACGACGCAGCAGAAGCAGCACGTCGCAACCGCCGCGCAGCAATTAGCCGGGCGATATCGATGTCACGTGACTGGCGTGATTTAGCTGCGCTCGTGAACCAAGCGGGACAGGAACTCGAGGCCCCTCATCTGGCTCATATGACGACGAGGTTGGAGCAGTTGCTATCAGGCCAAAGGATTAGCAGCAGCGAGGCACAGCAGGTGCGGTTTTGCGGTCCAAGATCATGCTCAAGCAGCATAGGCCAGCTTGCCAATAGTTTAATCGTTTTAAGGCAGCAATATGAGCTTAGGTCATATGTGTCATCCTCATAACTAACCATGGTCATGGTAACCAGTCCAAGGCTGCTACGAAACTTCCAGAAGCAAGGGGTTGTATAGGTGTGGATCTGCTGCAACAAAGGGTTTAGTGAGCAGTGCAGCGCCTCGGTAGGGGATTTTACTCATTTACAGAGATCCTCATATGCATGGTTGAGCAGATATGCGATTGCACGTTGCAGCTGACTGTGGGGCTTACTGGCTGGTTAATCAATGTTAAACCATTCAACGAAAATCAATGTTTTTTAACCATCAAACAAAAATTCCATGTTCCTTTGTTCACCATTGAACAAAGAATGATCGTTTTTCATGAATTGGAATCAGCCTTGCCAACTCTGGGTACTATTACGTGCTACGACTGAACTCGCACAAAGTCCATGAAAGAAGGATGTCACTGGGAGGTATGGTCAGCCTATGGCGGGCCTATGGCACTTTTTGCTATGGCATATCATGTAATGTAATAATAACATGGTCGGCCTGCCACATGTGAAGGCATAGGGCCCGGAGGATATTGCACTCTCTGCATCCCCCCCCCCTTTTTTTTGGAATTTACAAGACCAAAAGGTACATAGATACTTTGGGAGTTCACAGCTGCATCCCCTTGCTGCAAAGCACAAAAACCTCCAGCCCAGCCCAGCCCAACCTGCGGGTGTGGTGGAAGGGGGTGGGTGGGTGGTTGGTTGGACTGAGTTAAACTGTCATCTCACAACCAAATCTGCCGTTCCTTCATCTGTTTGTACAGGTCAATGCGCTAGTCTCCTGGATCGTCCAGCGAAACAGAGCCCTAGCAACAGCAGCAGCAGCAGCACCAGGAGTAGCAACAGCACCCTCGGTCAGCAGAACACAAAACCCTCGATTCCCTCCGTCCTCTAACACCAGCAGCTATGGCACTAAACCCATACCACCAACCCTAAACCAAAACACTACACCCATGGGGGCACCTGCTTTAGGTGCTACTGCCCGGGCTTTAGCTGCACTACAACAGCAGCAGCAGCAGGGGCAACGGCAGAGGCGGCAAGAAGCAGTTAAGCAGCAGCAGCGGCAGCAGGAGGAGGAGGAGGAGCGGCGACAGAAGCGGCAGCAGCGGGAGCTGCTACAGCAGCTAGCGCAACAAGCTGCTGCGAAGCCGCATCGGCTACAACCACAGGTGTGTGGGGTGCTTCCTTGATTTTATTCTGCTTGCTATAAGTTGTGTATTAGAAGTTATAGGTTCGGAAACCAAACAATAGAGATAATAAATGTGTGCATACCAGGGTGTATGCAACATGTTCTGCCCATTAGCTTGACAATACATAATAGCACAACAGGTATACGCTACTGATTTTAATGTTCTTCCCGATGCAGCAGCCTGTTTGGTCCTTGCTAGGCTAGCCCTTAGGTTTAGGGATGTTCAGTTAACAGCTTTACTTTTAGGCACGTATATTCTTCAGTCCTAGATGGTCTTGTTTGTTTTTTAATGCTAAGCATGGGATAGGATATCTAGGCAATGCTTTTGTCTGGGAAATCTAAGGAGCACAGTGGGGGGAGGTTTTTTTTTAAGGATCAGCCTACACACTCTATATTAAAGCCATACATCATATTGGGGAGGCAGGCCATGCTTGATAGTTCTTAAGGAGACTGTTGTATGTAGAGATTGTAGGACGTAAGCTGACAGGCCTTTCTCAAAGCATATAATACACTTCTTGGGAGCGGTACATTTACAGAGTTGCGGCAGCCTTGTTCATGCTACCAAAAATAAAGACGTACCACTTCTCAAACTTGAATGCTAAGTGACAGATGGAATAATAGTACGGTGATCGCCGAACTTGGCAGTCTCTAAGACCCACATCCCAATGCCATCGTTTCCCGATTTTGTTTTTTTTTTGCCATTTTTATATTTTGTCTTGCACTTTGTCATCCCCGTCAGGATCTGAACCACCTATTATCAGCCCTGGCAGCTGCACAGTCAGATGATGAGGAAGCTGAAGAGGCAGAAGGACCTTCCAGCTTCCGCCCCTCCACCTTCCAAACTGGCCAGTCTAACCCTTTCACTTCTAGGACTCGGCAGCAGCAGCTTGGAGACGAGGAAGAAGGCATCAGTGACAGAGGTGATGACTCATCATCATCATCAGCAGCAGCAGCAGGTGGCGGCTGGCCGTCGCTGATGAGTGATGACGGAGGTGATCTGAGGGAGACGGCACAGCAGCTCGGCCGCTTGGAACCTGTGTTGGCGCAAGAGTGGTACGATCAGAAACTGAGAGCGCTGTTAGAAGAGGTGCGTGTGCGCGAGCATGTGTGTGCCCCGGGGGGGAGGGAGCGCTCCGGGAGGCCTGGATGGAGGGTCCTATTGTAGAGGTAGGATAGAATAAGTATTGGTTGGGTTGCGTATGTTAGTTGTTCAGAGACCTGCAGAGCAAGGAGCATATGGGAAGAGGGAGAGGGGAGGTGTAGGAGGGTTTGTGGCTGGGGGACAGGAGGGGGCAGGGTTGCAGAGGAGAAGGGGGCAGGGTTGGGGGCTTGTGCCAGAGGGCATCTATGGTTGGCCTGATCAAGAGCAAAAGGGCAGCGTGGATGAGGTACAGGGCGAGCCCCTCTTTCCACGGTGGAAGTTCCATATCCTAGCATAGCCCTCTCCAAGACCTGTAAGAAGTCAATCAGGTAAGGCTTGTTTCTAGCGTTGTCTGGATATAGCCAATGATATGGTCTGCACCTTATACTGTTGAGTGGAAGGAGGAAGCATGGACTCGAGGCAGGGTTAAAGATGGGTGGAAGCATTGTGCAGGCAGGGTTTAGAGTTCATGTGATCACCAACAGGAGGGCAGCCTTGACGAGATACTCTCGAGTGGGGGGAAGGGGGGAGTAATTCTTCATTGTTTTCAGCGCAAAAAGCTTGACACAGCACCATAGTGGCATTAAGGTAGCCCAAATTGCCCACAACCTCTCACCGGAGTCACTTGTGTCTCACTTTGGTCTCTGCTGTGTAACAGGGTTTGGACCCACAGTCAGTCAACCCCAGCGCCCTCTCTGGATTCCTTAGTCGTGAGATCAGCAGGGCGGGAGCTCTACTGCAGGACGGCGGCAGTAGCAGGAGGGGGTTGACCAACCTGGGGCGGCTGTTGCAGCAGTACGGTCAAACTTTCACTCTGCAGCACTACAGCTTGGCAGCACATGTACTGGGGGAATTGGTGGCTAGGAATGAGCAAGCTATAGAGGTGAGAAGTATGCTGAGATGAAGGTGCTCCGCAATGCTAGGGTTGTGTGCTGAAAGATGGAAAAAACAGAATAAAAATTAATTCTTAGTAAGAAAGAGAAAGAAAGAGAAAACATTAAAAAGTTTATAGTTATCCGCCTGTGCTCGGGGTGTGCCCCCAGTTGAGGCTGATGTGCCTGTGAAAGCTTTGAGCTCATGAAACAACCAGCCAGAAGTCGCTCCATGACATGGCTCAGAATGGTCCGGACTTGAGGGTGCCAAGCTAGATTTGGGGTTTACGGTTTATGACTTCATTGGGGCAAAATCGTGCTGCGGGGAGTACAGATTTATCTAATACCAAATGGATCCATCAAAGTGCTGCTGCTGTTGGCAACAAGCACTTCCTCTTTACGTGGAAAGGGATTCCTATGGATGCTTGTTTCAATTGGGAATACTGCTTTCCCGTTTGTCTTTGCACTTTACTATGGATGCTTGTTTAATTGAGAATACCGCTCCCCCCTCCGTCTCTGCACTTAATAGGTCGAGAAAAGGCTTATTCATGCTTGGATTGGGTATATGTTGTGCAGTGCAATCCTCTTATTTTTTCAGCTAAGAATTGCCCTGCTGCTTGCAGGTAGTACAAGGCCTTGCCACCGACATATTCAACCGCTGCATTCCCCAAGCAACAACAGCAGACGCTGCTTCGATCTCCACCCTTATCCAAGCAAGCGCCGACATGGGAATGTACCACTCCACCCTCCTCTCCCTACTACTCTCCCGCGCACAAAACCTCATGGCAGCTCAGCAGCCACCCCCAGGGTTTAGCAGAGCCGCAGGACCCAGCGGAGGGTTTACTGCACGGCAGCTTGGGGTCTTACTGCATAGCTTGGCACGGCTAGGGTTGAAGCCGGACAGGCAGTGGCTGCTGAGGTTTGTGGGGGTGACAAGGGGTTTAATTCAGAGCTGTACCCTAGTAGATTTAGAGAGGCTGGGGACCAGCTTTTTGCTTATGAGGCTTAGTCCTGGGGGAGAGTGGTTAGCTGCGGTGGAAGGGAGGATTGAGGAATTAGTGGAAAAGCATACCCGGCAGCCGGAGCAGCAACAGGAGGAGGAGGAGGTGGGGGTGGATGGAGGAGGAGGAGGGGTTTGGGAGGGGTGGGAGCAGGTGCTTCTGGCATGTGTGAAAGCTGTGGCGTTGTTAGGAGGGCAGAGGGCAAGGGGGTGGTATCGGGGTTTGCTTACGGCCAAGGAGCAACGGGAGGAGCGGGAGCGGCAGCAGCAGCAGTGGCGGCAGCAGGAGGAGGAGGAGGAACGGCAGAAGGAAAGGGAGAGAACGCAGGCAGAGGCCGTAGCGGAGAGGAAGAGGCAAGAGGAAGCAGCAGTAGCAGAAAGGCGACGGTTATATGAGAATCAGCAGCAGCAGCTATTGCAGCAACAGCAACAACAGCAGCAGCAGAGAGCACAGAAGGTCTCATTATCATCAGATGCTATCAATCCAAGAGATGCTTCAGGGACTGTGGAGCATCATCTCCGGCAAGCAGCAGCAGCAGCAGCTCGCTCTGGCAGCAGCCATCAACACCGTCATCAACAGCAGCCGCATGTTTCTCTTAAGTCTCATCACAAATCAGTCCCTGCTGCTGCTGCTGCTGATGCTGCTGATGCTGATGCTGATGCAGCAGATAGTGCCAGCAGCAGCCAGTTGCCGCCACCATCATCAGCAGCAGCAGAGGCAAGAGCGGCAGGAGCTATTGCCAGCAACCGTGGTGGCAGCGGCAGCAGGGAGGTGCCTCAGCTAGCAAGCATGGATGATTGGATGTCTGCTGCCTTAAAAGATTTGGAGCTTTCTGGTACTGCTGCCCGTGTTCCAGAACCTTCTAGTCAACAGGGAGGAGGAGGAGCAGTGGGCGATGGTGGGGAGGGAGAGCGACCAGCCAGGCAGTCATCAGCAACAGCAGGAGAAGCAGGAGAAGAGTTAGCGTCCGCGGCGGGGGAGAAAGAGGCGGCAGCAGGGGGATTAATTAGTAATATGGAGCTTCCACGGACGGAGGAGCTGCCGGAGTTTCTACCTGTGGAGATAGAATGGGAAGAAAGCAGCCAACAGAAGCTACAGCAAAAACAGCAGGAGGTGGCACGGGGTGGCGTAAGAGCACCTACATCTGCTGCTGCTGGTGGTGGAGGGGAGGGTTTACAGTCAGCTGCTACTGCTGGTGATTGGGCAGCTGAACAGGCAGGGAGGTGGGCTACTGCTGCGGGGGAGGAGCGCAGTAGTGGGCAAGAGATACAGCAAATGCTAGATGATAAACCAGTGCAGCAGCAGCAGGGGGGGAAGCAGCAGAAAGGGCATAAGAAGCGCCGTCACCGTAAAGGAGCAGCTGCTGCTGCTGCTGCTGCTGGCGGTGGTGGTGGTGGGGGGGGGGGAGACGGTGGGAAAGGGGAGAAGCAGCAGCGGGTGGTAGGAGGGAAGGAAGGGAAACAACCGCAGCAACAGCATCAGCAGCAACAGCAGGAGCGGTCGGCAGAAGACACAGCTGCTGCTTTGGCAGCGCTGATGTCCGAGGTTGAGGGTATTGGTGGTGCAGGGAGTGCAGAGGAGGAGGAAGCTCGGAGGAACGAGGTGGTGGCTGAGCTGGGTTTAGAGGGTATAGAGGACCAATCCACAATGGCAAAGAACTTGGCAGATTTACAAGCAGCAGCTGAAGCGGTTGATAAAGTTACACAAGCTTTTGCCGCACTAGAGGAGGAGCAGCAGCAGCGGAAGAGGCTGAGGTTTAAGCGTTCGGTGGCGGAGAAGCCGTTGGGGTACTCAGGTTTAGCGCCATTCACGGCGGCGGCTAAAACCCTAGGGGCGGAGGTTCCAAATAAGACGCTGCTGAGTGGGGTTTTAGAGGCGGTTGAGTTGGAGATGAAAGAAATGGCGGCGGAATTGGCACTGAAGCAGGGGGTGCCGAGGGGTGGGAGGGGGAGGAGGGGGGGAAGTGGGAGCGACACGGAGGACCCTTATGGAAAAGCTGTTAACACGATAATGGAGGATATGGGACGATTGAGGTGAGTATAATCAAGTTTCAGGTCTTAATGTTAGTTGCTTGTATATGCTGGTGGCCTTTGCTTGTTTTGTTGCTGGACCAATCCCCCCCCCCCCAGGGGTTGCTGACTTGCATGCTGTTGTAGGTCTATAATTCCTGAAGATAAACTTTAAACCTTAGACCAGTAACCGTAAAACCCTAAACCATGAGGTGTTCCTGTCACACCACTTCCATTCCTCCCCTATGCCTTGTCTCTCTTCCTCCTATCACTCCCTTACCCCCCTGTACAACCCTTCAGCGGGGCCTATGGCACTTTTTGCTATGGCATATCATGAAGTGTAATTATAACAACCCTCCAAGTATCCACCTGCAAATCAGGAGCAGCAGCCCTGTTGACAACGCCCGCGCCTCGCAACCCACTGGGTGATGTACATTTCTACTGTGGATCTGTGTCAATGATTGCAGGCATCCACCTGGGGTTCACGAGCAGCAGCCATGGGACTCCCAACCAACTCATTGATGTGCTTTTTCACTGTGTGTGTGATCTAATACACCCTTGCATCTTGCCTCAGCTTGTTTGTCGCCAAGTCCACCATTGGTTGGGTGGTTTTTGTGATTGTGATTAGGAGCTTTGTATCTATTACGACCTAGGCCTCTTCCGCCATTGGCATGCCTGGTCTTGCACTTATTTGATCGATCGTTGTTTTGTTCTAATCCTTGCAGGCAGCGAGCGGCAGAAGGAAAGGCAGCAGCACGTGACAACGCCATAGCCGACGTCATAAAAGCCCTACTCCCCTTCCTAGATAGCTTTGAAGCCGCCGTTGAGTCTCATGATCGCTCAGTAGCAGCCGGAGCAGCACCTGGTACTCCACAAGAGGATCTCATCCATGCTGCCTACCGAGCTTTAAGGCTGCAGGCACTTGAGGTGTTGAAGAGAGAGGGGGTGGAGTTGGTTGGAGGGGAGGAGGTGGGGCAGCAGTTTGACCCAGAGAGGCATGAGGCGCTGATGAGGCAGCCAGCTGGGGCTGGGGTGGAAGATGGGGAGGTGGTTAGTGTTTTGAGGCAGGGGTATATGGTGAAGGGGAAGTTGGTGAGGCCCGCGCTTGTGGTGGTGGCTTTTGATGAGTAGGGCTTAGGGTTTATGGGGGGCTGGGATAGGGTTAGGTGGGGACTGGAGTTGGGTTTTGGGGTGTGGTGGAAGATGGGGATGTGGTCAGCGTTGTAAGGCAGCGGTATATGGTGAAGGGGAGGTTGGTAAGACCCGCACTTGTGGTGGTGGCTTTTGACGAGTAGGACAGGGCTTAGGGTTTAAGGTTTAGGCCGAGTTGAGGTGTGTTTCAGAGGGAAGTTCTTTCCGTGAATGGTTCATGTGTGAAGAGGCCAAGCAGGGCCTTTTCACACCCACCCCAAGGAAGGACTGATCCATTCAGTGGGCTGCGTGCTCTGTTGTACTGCGGCTGTCTCCATCGGCGCCTCGGTCTGACGGGGCCATTTGGTCAAACATTTATCTAGGGTGATTCTAGGCGAAATCTAGGCCGGACTGTTAACATAGTGTCTGGTGATATATCTGGTGCTCTCTTGATGTCTGATCGTCTCCGCTCTCGTCACCTTAGCTCTTAGTATCCGTTTCTCTCAACACACACTAACAACAACAACAAACATTTAAGGTGTGGCGACCGCAAAGGGCTGCTAGGTCGAACCGACCAAACACACCATCGGATGGATTCAAACACAATGGCTTCCAGACCACCAACCAAGCAGTACTGATACCGAAACATGTATCCAGGCAAGACAGAGCCCATGATCAAGAACACCACCCACTCCTCCATCGGTTGCAATGGCATGGCAAACAATGACGATCACCACGGGCTGGAGATGTACAAGAACCATGCAAAGGACTCAACCACAGAGGGATATATGCAACCAGACCCAACCACCATGGAATGTGGCCACCATGGAACGTGGCCGAATCAATCCCTCCAAAGTCAAGGCAACGCTCCTATCGAGACAGAGCCCATGATCAAGAACACCACCCACTCCTCCATCGGTTGCAATGGCATGGCAAACAATGACGATTACCACGGGCTGGAGATGTACAAAAACCATGCAAAGGACTCAACCACAGAGGGATATATGCAACCAGACCCAACCAACATGGAATGCATGTGGCCGAATCAATCCCTGAAAGGTCAAGGCAACGCTCCTAGCGAGTGCAGGCAGGTGCGGATGATGGGACACAGCAATCCTCCAATGCCAGTCCACAAATAGCATCAAAGAGGAAGTTGCATCAACCATAATGGCTGGCCACAAGCATGGAGTGCTATAGGCCAGCCCAGCAACAGCTGGCCCCCCCTACATAGGCAAGCTGCTGCTGCGCACCACGGGACACAACGTATCGCACAGCTCTCTGAAGAGGCTAATCATCAGGTTGTCAAAGCATATAGCCCAATGGCTGCCACCAGCCCACCCTGGATCCCTTGCTGGCCAATGTATGTCAGGCCAGCCCATTTCGACTTGCCGTGCGCTGACCGGTGGACCCAGTCAGCAGCAAGCCAAGCAGTTTAATGCCTTGCTCGGGGCTAACAAACTGGTTGGAGTCATGTGGCGGGTGCTGCACGGCCCGAAAGCTGTCACTCTGTGCAGTGATCTATCTCATATAAAGTGCGGCTGGAAAATGTGTCTGCACGTGTCTCGGTGCTATCGCCCATCACCATATTGTGTCTTGATACAATACAGTGACTAAGCAAATACGTAAAGTCTGACAAAAAGGAAAGGAGTAAATCAGTGACCAAACCAGCACCGGACCCAGCTCTCAACCCATCAAACCTTCACGCTTACATGCAATCTGACCTCGTGCCCAAACAAAGCACTCAACTCCTCTTGCGTTGGTTGCACCACATAATCCTGAATGATGCTCCCTTTAGGTCCCACAACAATGCTCCTCACCCGGGGCTTCCCCGTTAAAACCTCAACCCCTATATGCAGTAAACCCCTCCTCGCCCCCTGCTCAGCACCAGCAGCACCATTAGTAAGCCCATTGCTCAGCAAGTCTCCTGCAAGCTGCTGCTGCTGTTGCCCATGCTGCTCTTCTAGTGTAAGCTGCTGCTGCTGCTGCTGCTTCTCCTGTTGCTCTCCAGAAGGATGGTGGCGCCCTTCTTGCAGCACCTGCTGCTGCTGCTCCTGCCAATTGTCATTGTGCTGCCGCTCCCCCTGCTGCTGCCGCTCCTGCTGCTGCTGCTGCTGATCCAATTGTTGACTTTGCTGCTGTTCCCCCGGCTGCTGCTGCTGCTGCTGTTGCTGCCTCTGCCAATCATCAGCCTGGTGCCTTATCCCCTGATGCTGCTGCTGCGGCCGTGCCTGCTGCTGTTGTTGGTGCCACTCTCCGCTCTGCTGCTCCTGCTCCTGCTGCTGCCATTGCCCCTGCTGCTGCTGCTGCAGCTGCCAATTCCAATAGTCCTGCTGCTGCTGCCCCTGCTGCTGCTGTTGTCGTTGGTCTACATCTTTCATCAACCTCCCATGTTTGCCCCGTGGAGGTACAAAACGCACCCCCAGTGACCTCACTACCAATTTATATGGCAGTTCCTTATGAAGTCTTCTCAGCAATTTCTCTCTGACCAGTTCAACCGCCAAGTCATCAGGTGTGCTCAAGTGACATTGACCAGGGGGGACCAGCCAGGACCCAGGCTGGGCCTGCAGCAGCACCACAGGAGGATACACGTATATCAAACGGAAATTGATGGAAGCCAAATATATGTTTATGTAAAACACATCCAGCGACCAGGCTGGGCCTGCAGCAGCACCACAAAATTGATACACGTAAATCTAAAAAATGCTGGAAATGTAATTATGAGTTAATGTGAAATACATCCAGGACCCAGGCTGGGCCTGCAGCAGCATCACAGGGGGATACAAACGAACAATTAGTATTCAAATACTTACACTTACATACCTACACATGGATGTAGCTATACCTGCCCTGTGGCCTGCACGACAGGTGGGTACAAGTCTTGAATTCAAGTAACTTAATGAATACATATACCGGTACACTGCTATAAATATGGTATGGGGATCAAGCTGGGCCTGCAGCAGCACCACAAGAGGATACACATGAAGTGTATCAGAGCTATCATCAGCCATGCCCTCTGCTGACCTCCATAAAGCACAGCCGGCAGATGTACTAGCAA
Organism: Pseudopediastrum boryanum; assembly: GCA_963556185.1. Classification (NCBI taxonomy): domain Eukaryota; kingdom Viridiplantae; phylum Chlorophyta; class Chlorophyceae; order Sphaeropleales; family Hydrodictyaceae; genus Pseudopediastrum; species Pseudopediastrum boryanum. Next base: position 10,893,883 of record OY744495.1, read on the forward strand.
GCAGACCCGGCAATTCCTGCTTGCTACAATTGCGACCACCTGCTGTTGCCTCTAACCTTATGGAGTAGGTATTGTCGTATGCTACCTGATTCCTGACCCAGCAGAACGCCCCTCATAAAAAAGGCTGCAAATCCTGCTGGCCTCTTCAAAACACCAGATCTGCTGCTCATACATCCTTGCTGATGAAAAACAATTCAAAATAAAGCTTTTCCTCGCACCTTATGGAGTAGGTATTGCCGTATGCTTCCAATCCCCTGCCCCAGCAAAGCAGATCCTCTGAACATCCGCATAAACTTTGCCGCACCCTGAAACTGCTGCTCCAGCTGTTTCAGGACTGTTGTTCTGAGGTTTTCAGGGAGCTTGTCCTGCTTGTTGAGGAGGAGGAGGACAGGAGGTGCGGGCCAGCGCATGCCAAGGGAGATGGGGCCCTTAGGGCCTGTGCATAGCTGATGGGCCAAGTCCAATATGCGCTTCTCACGTAATTTGAACTGCAGGGGCAACAGGTGGGATCAACGGCAGCTGGTCAGTTACATGAAGAATAACTGTGCATGAACGCTGCATAAGTCCAGGATGCGGTTTTCATCCAATTCGAAATGCAAGGGGGAACAGGCGAATACGGAACACTCGATGAATTATGAATGATGATTGTGCATAGGTGCTGGACCCAGCACAAACATTATCCTAGAGCTGAGCAGGGAACTGACGTGGCTGTCAGGGCTGCTGAAGAGGCTGCTGCTGACACCTCTTAGAAGGTAATCCTACTTGTAATCTAACAATAGATTCAATCTTGTCATAGTTGGTAATTTTAGTTTTAGGGTTAGGTTCTAGAGTATAGGTTCCAGCCAGCTAGAAAAGGGCCTGCAGGCAGAAGATGCTCCTTCTGCATGGGCAGCGCAGCCTGGCATACCTGTTTGTCTGAGTCCACGATGTACAGGATCATGTCTGCAATGGCTGCCGTGTGCCATGCATTCTCTAGTCTGTCAAGAGGGGCATTCTTATCTGGCCTGTCAATTAGGCCAGGGGTGTCGTATAGCACTACTTGGCGAGAGCCGGCAGTGAAGGCCCCTATGCGAGATTCCAAGGTCGTGTTGGCTTTGGAAGATACTCCGAAAATCTTCCTGCCTATTAGCCTATTGCAAAGCTCGGATTTGCCGGCGTTGGGGTAGCCGACTATTGCTACGGTTAGGACGCGCTGGGTGTCGTTATCTGCTTCAGCTGGGTCTGGAAGTTCTTCAGCTTGTGCAGGATTTCGGCGGTGGTTCAAGCTGCTGCTGAAGGACCTCTGCCAGCTGCCGTGTGCTGCTTCAAAGCTGCAGATGGCTGTCCTACCGCATCCTGATGCTGCCCATAGCTTATGTCGGAAAATGCACACCAGAGGTCTATGTGATGAGGCCATATATCATTTACTACAGCATCCTGAACCAGGTGGAAGGTACTTTGCGCTGGGGGGTGAGCAGGCGGTCCTCAGCAGGGGAGTGGCAAGACGATCAAATCACGCGCTGTCGAATCTAAAGTGGTCTGAGCAATCTGCTGTTGCAGGTTTCGTTGTTCGTGCGATCTTAGGACCGCTGTTCTTTCGTAGATCCGTTGAAGTGCATCATATGTCAAGGTGTACTGCTTTCGAGTGACCTTCGGGTGTTTGATGGACCGCCATCCAGTGTTGGTGGCAAAGATCTGCGCACGCGCACCACGCCATGCATGCAACCGATCCTCATGCCCTTACGGCCCGTTCTCAGCGTGTCAGTGTGCAGCACGGGCCATCTGGTCAGCTGCTTGCCCCGAGTCCACTTCGAATATACCCCTTGTGCGGGAAGGACTACAACTCTACAAGCTGGTCTTCCTATTGCAGTACCTTGGTCCGTCTATGTACGCGGATGCGCTCCTCTACGAATGCTAAATACTAATGCATCTGGTACCCTAGCGCCCTAGGCCATGGGGGTCTCATTTACAGCGGGGCTGCCTGCAGCTGTAAGAAAAACGCACCGCGCCCTGCTGCCCCTGTTCGTAGCTCTCGTCTGTTTCAACTACCTTGATCGCACAAGCTTAGCGTTCGCCGCTCTTCAGCTGTGCGAAGAACCGTGGTTCAACGCCCGGGTGTATGGTCTGGTCAGTGACCCCAGTTCCAACCATTTTAGCAGCAGGAGCTGGTCAAATTGGCGTTCTTATCATAGCAGCTAACGCTGCGTAGGGCTCTGGAGTGTTCTATGCCGGATATGTCACTTCTCAGATCCCCAGCAACTTGCTGTTGGCACGCTTTGGAGCCAGGACATGGTTGCCACTGATCACAGCGGTACGTCTGGGTGTGTCTGTTTAGATTCTATGCACTAATCAAGATAGCCTCCTTGCTATGTCTGCCGCACCAGTCTACGTATTCCTTGCCCATAACAGTAACGGAAGGTGTTTTTTTCCTGAGTGTGTATGGCCTTGCTCAGATTTGCTGACAGGAGCAGCAGCAGACAGTTTTTGTGACAGATCAGCAGGGCCTGGCTTGGGGTTAGGCACTTCAAGCAACTTTTGGCTTGTAGCATTTCCGGCGCCTGTCGTGTGCCAATTGCGTTGCGCATTGCCAGTCCCACCCCATAGCAAAGCTGTAAACATATGCAGTACAACCATCTGGCTGTTTCTGAGTTGCTCCTTGCTAAGCTCATCCTGCAGATGCCTGCTTGTTGGTATGAGTAATGCAAACGTACAAGACTTCGCCCAACCGTAGGAGAGAGCCCCGCAGCTCACCTCTTGCACTTGTCGCATGCTTTTTGTTGTTCACTATGGCCCATCGTAGCCATGTGTTTGAGCACATTGCCTATTAACCTGGGCCGAGCTTGTGTATGAGTCATGCAAATGCGTAAGAGTTCGCCCAACGTTAGGGAAGAGCCTCAATCTTACCTCCCGTGGTTGTCGCCGCTAACTGCTATACACCAACCACTGGAACGAGCTTTGTATCCCGCACTATGTCCTGCAGGCCTAAGCTGTTGTCACCCTGTGTGTGAGCACCTTGCCAAACATTGCAATTCCCTAATGACTTGGGCCGTCCTTGTATCCTGCACTATGTCATGCAGACCTGGGCTGTTGTAGCCATGTGTATGAGCAGGTTGCCTAAACACTCCCTTATTGACTTGAGCCGACCTTCTATTTTGCATTTTTGCATGCAGGCGTGGGCTGTTGTGGCCATGTGTACTGCCAGCATGAGCAGCCCTGCAAGCTTCTATGTACTGCGTCTGTTGCTGGGGGTAACAGAGGCAGGGGCTTTCCCGGGAATGTGGTATGTATGCGGGCAGGTGAGCGGTTGAGGGTTGAGGGTCTAGTTCTAAACCCCAAGGAACGACTCTTAAGGGGGGTAGCAGACGCAGGGGCATTCATTGTAATGTGGTTTGTATGCTGACAGGTGAGCGGTTGAGGGTTCAGGGTTCAGTTCTAAACACTCAGAAATACTGTTAATGGGGATGTTAGATACAGGGGCTTTCCTTGGAACGTCCGCGGCTGGACAGCAATGTAACATATCTGCGCCTCACACAAGATTTGCTAAAGTTGGAGCAGCAGCATTAGGAGGAATAGGAGAAAGCCAGCAGTAGCAGGAGAGAGAAGATCAGAGCTCCTTTCTTTCTCTGCTCAGTTCTACCCGGACACCATTGTGGTCAGGAGCCTTGTGTTTATGGCCTGGGTCTGCTTGGCCATGGGCATAGCTGGTCTTGCGTTTTGATTGAATGATTGATCAAGTACACACGCCCTGTCTTTGGTCCTCCGAATTCACTGCTGCTCTTGTTCATGTTGCTCCGTCCTCTTTCTCTGCAGTTCTACCCGGACACGTACATCACCCTCCCCTACTCTGTCATAGAAGCATCCGTAGCTCTTAGCCAAATCCTAGCAGCACCAGTAGCAGCAGCCTTGCTACAACTTGGGGGCCTTGCCGGCCTGGCCGGGTGGCAATGGCTCTTTCTAATGCAAGGGGCAGCAACCTTGGTACTTGCGGCTGTGCTCCGTTGTTACTTGCCGGATAGTGTTGCTACTGCCACTTTCCTAGAAGATGAGGATAAGCTCTGGTTGCAGCAGCAGTTGCACCATAGTGTGCTACAGCAAGTTCATACTAGCGGGGGCAGTAGCAGCAGCAAGGGGGTTGTCGGTGGCAGTAGCAGGGCGGATGGGTGTAGTGCTACTGCTGCGTTGCTGGCGGGGCAGCAGCGTTACTCGCATCTATCATCGACAGGAGCAGCAGCAGGGGCAAGAGGGAGAGGAGGGGGAACGGCAGCAGGCGGAGTAGATTTAGAAGACTTCTCTACTGAGAGAGAGAGGATGGATGGGTTCAGTGACATCAATGGCAATGTGGAAATGACTAATAGCGACTCTGCTAAGAAAGGTCCTCTTCACGGCAGCAGCAGCAGCAGCAAGCACAAATTTCCTGATGGGGGCCATCGAGACACGTGGGCAAGGCACAGCATGGAGCTTTCTGAAACTCTCCAATGGGGTGCGGATGCAGAAGATATCGCTGCTGGTGCTGGTGGTCGACCTGGGGCTTTAGGTGCTGTAGCAGCTCTGAAGGCTGTGTTGAGCTGTAGATGGATCTGGTACCTGATGGCTCTTAAGGCGCTGAAGGATATGTCACTTGATGCACTGGTGTACTGGTGAGCATGGGGAAGGAGAGCTGTGGGGGGGGGGGTCTGGGATGACACAAGGGGTTCTGGAAGGTTGGAGAGGTGGGGGTGAGAGTGGGCAAAGGAGGTTAGGAGAAAGGCCGGGACGGCGCCGCTGCCTTAGGGACAGAGGCTGGGGTTTTCTTCTATTTTGGGGGGGGAGGGGGGGGGGGTGGAGCATGGTGGCCTTGGGTGTCTGTTCAAGAGAAGCAGAAATTAGTTTTTGTTGGGGCTGGGAGATAATGGTGTATTTACAGGGCAGGAGAGCACCATAGGAGAGGCATTGCAGGGGGCAGTTGGTTACGACAGCACCAGGAGGATATTGCAGGATCACACAGGGGGACGTTCGTTGGGGTTATAGAGGAAACAGTCAATCAATCAATCAATCAAAACGCAAGACCAGCAATGCCAATGGCCAAACAAACCTAGGCCACAAACACAAGGCTCCTGATCACAATCACGAAGCCACACAACCGATGGTGGATTTGCCACACACAAGCTGAGGCTAGATGCAACGGCGTGCACACCAAGGGGAAACAAACACCACCACTAAAACCCAAAACCTGCTCCACTTCCATCACACATGGGTGGCGGGGAGGCAGCAGGATCAAGCACCACCCTAGTAGGGGCTGGAGGTGGCTCCCACCACCTAGGTACTGGTGAACCACCATCCTCCCAGCCACTGAAAGGCACCGCATAGCGCTCCACATGCTTATCAATAGCTTGCTTAGTGCGCCTTCTACACCTCACTAACCGTTGGCTTTCCCAAGGGTGCGTAAGATCCCACAACCTCTTCCTCCAAGCACTCTTAATCTGACATGAAGCCTCCCAGCTCCCCTCATCTTGACCAAGCACCTTCAGATCTGCACACACGCATTTCTCCCAGGTATGGCGAGGCCTACCCACTGGCCTCGTCATGTCACCATGTAATGAAGAGAACAACGCAATATGCGGCAACCTGCCCTCCTCCATGCGGCCCACATGCCCCAGCCACCTCAGCCTATTTGCTGTGATGTATGCTGACAAGGTGGCTACCCCACATGATTTCCTGATATGCTCATTGGTGTGCCGATCTGACAGCCTGACCCCCAGGATGCTCCTAAGGCAGCTAGAGTGCACCCGCTCAAGCTTTTGCGATTGCACTTTGGTCAGGGACCAACACTCACTCCCGAACAGCAGAATTGGCAACACATATGCCTTGTAACACTTCACCTTCGTAGCCAATGACAGATGCTTGGTACCCCACATCTTTTCAAACTGCTTAAACCTCCCCACAGCCTTACCCCTCCTGATATTCAACTCCACATCCAACCTGCCATCAGTCACAAGCACACTTCCCAAGTACTTGAACTGTGACACCTCTTTTACCACACCCTCACTGATAACCACCTCTGGTCCTTGCTGCACTGGCACATCCCCCTCCTTCCAATCCTTGTCAATGGACAGGATCTCAGTCTTGCTTGCATTGATGCGCAACCCAAGACTAGCAGCAACCTTGTCCATCACCTGCAGCATGACCACCAACTCCTCCCTGCTGGGACTTAGCAACACCATATCATCTGCATACAGCAGAACAGACAACAGCTCCACACACCCACCACTACCACACCCATCACGCTCAAGTTTCCCATCTGCATGATAGGCTAGCTTCACCCGACATCCCTCCGGCATCTGAGCCATTGCCTGCCGAACCACAAAGTCCATGTAGATGTTGAACAGCAAGGGAGCAATGACACATCCCTGCCGCACCCCGCCATGCACATCAAACCACTCAGACACCACACCACCCATCCTAACAGCAGCCTGTGTGCCAGTATGCAAGTCCATCAGCAACTCTATCAGCTTTGTGTGTACCCCGTACACATGCAGGATGCGCCATAGCGTGTCTCGCGGTACAGAATCATATGCCTTACGCAAATCCACAAAAGCCATGAATAGAGGCTGATCGAATGCTACAGACTTAGAGATGACCTGGCGTATGGTGAACAGAGCATCAGTGAGGCCCCTCCCCTTCCTAAAAGCAGACTGGTTATCAAGCAGTTGTGCATCGATATGAGAACTGATCTTAGCCAAAATGACCAAGACATACACCTTCCCCGGTATACTTAGCAAGCTTATCCCCCTAAAGCTATCTCTCACTTTGCGCTCTCCTTTGCCTTTATACAGTGCCACCAACAGTGCACGTTTCCACTCCACTGGCGCTTTCCCTGACTCCCACACCGCCACAATGACCCTGTGCAACCATTTCAGCATGGTCCCACTGAGCTTTAGCATAGGCGCTGCGATACCATCAACCCCAGGAGCTGCCCCATTACGACAGGCAAAGACAGCTTCTTCAACCTCCTGCACAGTAGGTGGCTGAGCTGCTGCTTCACTCTGCTGGTTTGCACCTTGCCCTGCCTCCATCTTCTGCACTAACTCCTCAATGGTCTGCTGCATTTGCTGGTCGAGCTTGGCAGGGCAGTTGAGGACATCAGCAAAGTGCTCAGCAAAGCACTTCACCACCTCCTCCCTGCTTTGGAACAGCTGCTTGCCATCAGCACCCCCTAGCACAGCTGTAGGAGCAGCAGAGCTACTGCCCTGCTGCTCCTTGAAGATCCGCTGGACATGCTTGTGGAACACGGCTAGATTACCAGCTTTTAGAGCATGTTCCGCAAACAGCGCTTGCTGCTTGAAGTACCGCTCCTGATCCTTCTTAACCGCTCGCCTAGCAGCATTATTGGCCTCCCTGTAATCTGCCCTGGTAGCATCATTAGGAGAGGACAGCACCGCTGCATGTGCTGCATGTTTCCGCTCAATCTTCTGCAAGGTCGCATCGGATATAGCGAAATCTCGGCGCCGCTGCTGAGGCTTGAGGTTTAGACCAGCCTTATGGGCTGCTTGGCTGGCTGCCGCTGTTAGCTGTGTCCATTCGTCTTGTGCGCTCTGCAACTGAGCCCCTACCAGACGGCTGAACTGGTTAGACATTGCCAGCTCAAAGCACTGCTGAGTTGCTGCAGATTCTTGCAGCCGGCTGCAGTCATAGGGCCGTGCTGGCTGTCCCTTCGCACTGTGCTGCTTGGCCACTGACAAGCGGAGGCGCATCGTAAGCACCAGCATTCTATGATCAGAGCCACCTGTATCAAAGCTGCGAAAGACCCTGCAGTCTGTCACACTTGACATGAACCGCTTGGAGACAGCTATGTAATCGATGACCCTGAGCACATCCTGCTTGTTTCTATTAACCATCTTGTGAGTAGCAGTCCGGTAATTGCTGTGCTTGAAGAAGGTGTTGGTTAAGCGAAGGTTCAAGGCACCAGCCAGCTGCAAGAGTCGCTCACCATTCCCTGAAGGCTGCTGCTTCCCAAAGCCATGAGGCCCCATAACACCCCCATACGGTTCTGGATCAGTGCCAACCTGGGCGTTGAAGTCACCCAGAAGGACTAGCATGTCCCTGGAAGGCAGCGCTGCCAAGATAGCTTCCAACTGCAGGTAGAAAGCTTCCTTGACCTCCTCAGGGGTGGACTCGGTATCAGTCGGCGAATATGCTATCACGATTGAGGCGTTTATCCCACTGCTGATTCTCACACGGACTACCAGGATTCGCTCACTGACAGCAGACCAGTCGATTAGGCAACGGGACCACTTCGAGTTAAGAAACAGGCCCACCCCATGTTGCCGTGGCTGACCCTCTGGCAGCCCGGACCATATCAACTGCCAGTCCTTCGTAACATTACGACATCCACTACCCGGTATCCTGCTTTCAGCAACACCACAGGCTCCAACGCCAAGGCGAGACAGCTGCATGACGTAAGAGGATAGCTTGCTCTGTACCGAAGCATCGTCACTGCCGAAAGTTCTGCAGTTCACGAAGCTGAGGCGTTCGGACCCCGTCTTAAGCAATCGCAAGTGCTCAACAGGCCCATGCCTCTTGCTGTGCACGTTGCGAGGTCGTTTGACCCGGTTGCATGGCTCAGTGACCAGCTGTGCGCTGCAACTGGCGCGCATGCCCCCTGGACGAAACAAAAAAAAAAAAAAAAAAGAAAAAAAAAAGAAAAAAAGAAAAAAAAAAAAAAGAGGAAACAGTGTGCAGGGCAATGTCAATTGCCATGAGTCCTGAAGGCCCTGAACCCTTTCATGATGCTGCGTGGGTCCTAGTTCGTCTGCTGGGGTAACACAGGGGTGGGGGTTGTTTGCTGTGGAGGTAGAGCTTGGAGATGGACAGCTTTAAGTAGCTTAATGTGGGCACTGGGGGAGAAGGGTTGTGGTGGGGCCTTGGGGATTAGGAGGGCAGTCATGAGGGATTGAACATGGGAACCTTAATGGGATGGGGAAGAGGAAGTCTTCCAGCGCGCTTCTTGATCAGGAGCCTTGTGTTTATGTCCTGGGTTTGTTTGGCCATTGGCATAGCTGATCTTGTGTTCAGCGTTCATGTATTGATTGGAGGATCCTCAATTGGTGGATTGGTTCCTGCCATCTTTCATCATGCGTATGCTCTGCCAGTAATGTTCTCCATCACTAGAGATAACTTTCTTCGCTGACATCTTCTCCCAACTCTGCCGTAGGGTACCCACCCTCGTCCACGCCCTAATAGACGGCGCCTCAGTCTCCCTCTCCTCCAAGCCCACCACCTCCCCTCATAGCAAGGCTTCATGCGGCAGCGCTTCCTCACAACTTACCGCTATCCTCCTCACCGCCATCCCCTTTGGTACCGCCGCTGCAGCAGCACTTTTCATCGGCCACAGCAGCGAGAAGCGGCAGGAGCGGCACAAACACATTGGCGTACCAATGCTCATTGGAGGCATTGCTTTCCTTCTCATGCCAATGCTTCTCCTCGGGGGTTTACTGCCAGCTTTCGCCGCGGTGATCGTCACGGTGGTTGCGGCAGATGCTACGGTCGGCCCGTTTTGGACGTGGGTGCATTTAGCGGCGCCGGCCGGGGCAGGCGCTGTCAGCTTGGCTGCGGTCAACAGTGTGGGTAAAGCAGGGGGACTGCTGGGGCCTTTGAGTTTTGGTGTTCTGAAGCAGGCGACTGGGAGTTACGTGCCGTCGATATTGTTGGTAGGGGCGGCCATGGTCCTTGGGGCGTTTATGGCGCTGGGTTATCGAGGACCGGAGCATGGCGGCCCTGGGGTACAGTCTGCAAAGTACAGTAAGCTACAATGTACACAAGAGGCAGGGGATGCTGAGCAAGGGGCATCAGAAGTAACAGGAGCAGCAGCAGCAGCAGCAGGGGAAACACCATGGGGATTATCACCATCTTCTCATGGAGTGGAGCTTCAAGGCGTCAATGGGAAGTAAGGGGGGGAACTAGGCAGCTGTCCAGTACTGCGTGCGTGATGGCTAACCAGCTTTAGCACAATCGGTAATGAACCGTGGGTACTGGGGAGGAAGGTGCCGTACAGTCATCAACGTACAGCAGCAATGCAATGCTAAAGGGAGCAAGCAGATGAGATCAAGGGGCATCAGACAGTGCAGCAGCAGGACCTCAGTAGACGGGCAGTGGGGGAGGATGGCAGATTTGCCCATGAGGAGCTTGGAGGTCTGTTTCACCTGAGTACGTCATGTGACACGAACTCCAAGCTCCTCATGTGTAGACCTGCTGTTGGTTGAAGGTCAGTGGTATCCAAGCCCCTCACTGCTGCCACACACAACACGATACTTGGCAACATGCATCAGCAGTTGTGGCGGATGCGGGTGACAATAGGCATCAGCCGCTGCAAGTTTTGATCTGTGCAGTTAAGGATATTGTCATAGGCCTGCCTGGCATGGGGCCAACCTGTTGCTGAGGCACCAGTGGCACCAGATCTGACCCATGAGGAGCTTAGGGGTAGGGAACATTTGAGCTCCTCAAGTGACACGAACTCCAAGCTCCCCATGTGTAGATCGCCTGCTGGTTGAAGCTGCAGGTCAGTGGTAGACAAGGCCCTCCCTGCTGTCACACATCGTACTTGGCAAGATGCATCAGCAGCTGTGGCGGATGTGCTTAACATTAATCAGTTTAGTGCAATGAATGCCCGGCGGCAAGAGGCATCAGCAGCTGTGGCGGATGCATCTAACATTAATCTGTTAAGTGCAATGATAATGCCCGGCGTCAAGAGGCATCAGCAGCTGCCAGTTGTGAGCTGTGCAGCTGAGGCGGTCAGGTTTTTACTGTTCTTGAGGCCCCAGTGGTGGGTTGGTAATACCTTGCCGATCCTTTGCTAGCGCTCCCTAATCAATCAGTTCATGTTGCCACGATCAGAAGTGATATACCCTGATTAATCTGTAGGGTTTTCCTCTGCCATGGTTGGCTTGAGACTGCCAGTAATACCTATGATAATGAGTGGTCTCCGGCCTCGAGTGTGAGTGGTACATGGAGGCATGGACACTTCTGGTGGCATGGGGCCATCCTGTGTTGGGCATGTCAACGTATTTGCGATACAGTTCCTGTACAGCTCATGATGATGCAGTCTAGCATTAGGGAGATAGAGAGTATGAGGGAGAGAGAGAGCGCATGAGGCAAAGATGTCGCGTTTTTTTATCCACAGTGTGGGATAGATCCTGGCAAGGGTTCTTATGTGTAGTATTGCCACTCAGCCCTTCCTCCTCACAACACCAAAAAATCTGATGTATCTGCAATTGGCTCTCATGGTAGGATCAGTGTCTGACCTTTCTGGGGTCATCATAAGGTGCTACCATCACGGCACCCATTTATAGTTGCGGCAAGCAAGGTGCCAACAAGGCTTGCATTGCGCAAAGAGGGATACAGAGGTGCAATTCCTGCCATGGCACAGCTGCATTATGCATGATGGCGGTTGACTTAAAACAGGGGTGTTGGATTGTGTCTGGCAGAGGATATGGCAGGCGTGACATGACAGAGATTGACATGTATGGTTTAATGTAATCAAGTACGCTGTAGGGACGCACATATGTGGAAAGGGCCACCCCATGATCCTATGGGGGGGTTTGTGGGGGACGCGGGGCCTAATTCAAAGGGGGGTCTGGAGGGCCTGTTGGGCATGTGTCACTAGTGACGAACCCCTAAAACTGGGGGGTTGGGGGTGGGGAGTCCGCCAAACCCCGCGTCCCCCCCCCCCTAAGGATTGTGGGGCAAGCATATCACTATCCTATAGTATGTCAAGGCACATCACCTGCGGGATTTCAATTGACTTGGACAAGGGTTTGGTGCTATGGGTGACATGAGATGGTGTAGACCAGTAATATGCTTGTTTCGTTTACGTATCTTGTGGAGACAAGGTATAGCAAATGAGACAAGCATGTCACTGGCCTTTACAGGAAGATTCTGGGATGAGCTGCAGCACTGCTCTCTATTGGCTCTAGATGTGGTTGAGGATAATCAGATAGCCCTTTTAAGGTGGCTTGGTCTTATCTGGTAGACATTTTCCATGGCATTGAGACAGTCCCTATGTGGGTCGCAATGGAGCCTGGCAGGCTACCACATGTAGATATATTATCTTCCTTCTATGGGGTGCCAATGAGGGAAGGCGTGGCCTGCCTCCCCTGGGGTGGGAGAAGTGTGTGCGTAATGATCTGGGAATGAGTGATAGGTGTCCCTGAGGAGGATTGGGAGGCCAAATGTCAGCTTAAGTGTGTTTGTAGGAAGATGCTCTGGGAATTCAGTCACCCAGGGCAAAAAGCCGACCCCTAAGGGCTTCTGGGAGGAGGGGGCAGCAAACTGCAGAGCAATATGCAAAGTGCTCCTGGTCACCTTTTCCAGAGCCAACAGCAGCGGTTGCAGCAGTGAGGGGTCAACCTGTTTTGGTGGTAGCCAACAACAGCTCCCACCAGGGTTCTGCTTGATCCGGAGGCATCTCCTAGTCACTCTACCTATGGTTCCGTCAGTGTAGGGCTTTCAGTTTGAATAGCCCTCTTGATGTGCATGCCGTTGCATCTGCCTGCAACTCTCTGCTGCAGTGTTTTATGTGGCCTAAGTGGTTAAGCTGTACGAGGGATATCCATACAGTTGGCCGGCATGTGGTTGTATAGGGTACAGGGTTGCCAGACGTCTTGCTTCCGGAAGGTCAGTATTTGGTTAAGAGAGACCACTGCACAGCCCTCCGGGCCATGCAGCACCCAAGCATGACGCCAACCAGTTTGTTAGGGTTGTGGGGTGGTGAGTAAGTGAGAGAATATAGAGCGGTATTGACGCGCGACTGAGCCAAGCAGACCGTAAGCGGAACATGATACACATCTTACATTGCTAATTCAGAAAGCACTGCCAATCCGAGTCAGATGCGTTGTGACAGGTCAGTATTTGGATGTTTGATTCGGAACGGAGTCCAATCTTTCTGGTGATTTGGCTGATGACGAACTGGTCAGTGAAGTTCCCTATATGGATACCTGGTTGCGTATCCCTCTACTGTTGGTGGTCTGGAATCCATTGTGTCTGGATCCATCCGATTTAAGGTGTGGCAACCGCAAAGGGCTGCTAGGTCGAACCGACTAAACACACCATCGGATGGATCCAAAACACAATGGGTTCCATACCACCAAATAAATGGATACCAGCCAGGTATTCACTCATCTAGAGGACTTCAACCAGTTCATCCTCAGAATTATCACCAGAAATATCAGACTCCGAATCAAACATACTTATCTAAATACTGATCTTCCGGAAGCAAGATGTCTGGCAAGTCCACCACATCAGTACCACCAGACTGGTGGCATTGTTGACCGACACGAACGCAGATGGCAACATACTTGACCAACACTGGAAGAGGGACCCTGCCAGTTGAATACAATGCCCAAAAGTCAGCATACCTGAGAGACGACAATGCGGCCACATGTTGTTATGTGATGTACTGTGTGAATCCAGTCATCAGGGGTTGTCACCACTTTTCGTCCGCCCCTCATACTCACCTATTATATTTCAGCATGATTTTCCCATGTCTGCCGAAATCGCATTTGAGCGCCCCAAATGCATCCTTCTGCCACCGTATATGCATAAATACAATGTTCGATGGGGTTGGGCAGCCTACTGATGGTGCGTGCCGAGCAAAAGCAGCAGATGTTCAATCGGTTGACCAATTGTTGACCAGATGCTCAAAGTCAGCACCACGAAACATGCTTCATATCGCACGCGCGATGGTCGCCGGATGTTCAGCAGTATATGTAAAATAGATTCATGCAGAAACGCACACTTTATCATGCTCCTTGGGCACTTCCGCAGACTGTGCAAGCAGATGCATTCAAAGGTTCACGAGCAGCATGTGGTCGACTTCAGGGCATGTGCGGGCAGGAAATGAACAAATATACCTATATGATGTAAATAAGTGGATTGGTCAGCTCGCCCTCTAGAAGGCATTAAACTCTAGCACATATGACATCTCGTTAGCGCATGTCTGCACCTGCGCCGAATCGCTGGCCGAAACCAAAGTGGACGCCTCGCTTGGTGCAGTTGACTTCATGTGCGTATGATGATGCACAATATCAGCTTCTGCCGTCTCCAAGCAATTTGGGGTCGGCGAGTAGACATCGCAGCCTTTCATCGCCTACCCTAAGCGGCCTCTGCAAAGTTTTGCAAGACCGCTGTGGACTGCAGGCATGGGAACACAGAGTACCCTTCGTGCTTCAATGCCGGGGGAGCATACTATGATTGGGTCTTGGTGGACGCTGAAGTTTGGGGCATCTGGGACAAGCACTCGGTGGATGGCCCGAGCCAGTCCAGTGGCAAGAGGCTCAGCGACAGAAGAAGTGAGCAGCATACGTGAGCAGCATAAGTGAGCAGCATAAGTGAGCGCATAAGTGAGCAGCATAAGTGAGCGCATAAGTGAGCAGAAGAAGTGAGCAGAAGAAGTGAGCAACAGATTACTCTCCGTGCTTCAATGCCTGGGGAGCACTGCTAATGACACATGGCCTTGGTGGGCGCTAAAGCTTGGGGCATCTGGGATCAGTTCTTGGTGGCCCGAGTCAGTCCAGTGGCAAGAGGCCAAGCAGAAGAAGTGAGCAGCAGAAGTGAGCAGAGAGATGGAGGATGTGGCAGCATATTGCAGCATTGGGCAGAGCTGGAAGCCCACATCAGCAGACCAGCAGTTAGGCAGAATGTGCTGCTTTAACAAAGACATTCGCCCTGGCCCAGGGTGGGCAAACCCGATCAGGAAAGGGTGTAAAATGTCCTGCACATGATACACAATAGCGCACATGGTTTCAGGCAGAGGGAGGACATGGAAGTGTGCATGCAGTGCATCCCCACATATAGAGATCTGTGTGTAGACGGTTCCTGGTGGAATTTAGTGGGGTTTTAGATCAGGACACGTGTTTTCCCTGTGCTAGCATGAAGATGTGTTGATGGTCTGTGGGGGTTGTCCCCGCATCAGCTGAACATGGTATTCGCATCATTATTGCATCACAATCAATGCACAGTTGCAAATGGTGGACTGTGGGGGATGTCCCCGCACCAGATGGCACGTATGTTGGCTTATATTGGGAGCAGCACCCAGACACCGCGCACTTACGAGGCGTAAGCTGGCACCCTTTTGGAAGGTATGGAAAAGTGTGCCCTGCTAGCAGGCTAGCATGGGTGACACTGGAGGATATGGTGTAGCGTCGAAGAGTCAGGTGGTTGGGTTGGAGGTGGATTGTTGGGCATGAGTTGGACCAATTGGGGAAGGGGCTAGCCACTACAGCTACTACATGTCTCACTTTTCAGAGCCGTCCAGATGGTTGTGTAGTTGCTTGTAGTAAGAGCAGAATCATGGTGCTCATGTCTTGTATGTTCAGGATGCATGTTTTACTACATTTTACTACAACTACACAGGAAGTTGACTCCCCCAGGGCAATCCTTACTGCAGACTACTGCAGGTCCAAGGGAATTCTGTAGGAACTGTAGTAAATTTTAATTACCTTAATTTGTTTTGTAGTAATTCTAGGGTCATTGTTGGCAATGATTACTACATTTTACTACAAACTACGAGAGAAAGTACCCTTTCACAGGCAGATGCTACTACATGCTACAGCCCATTTTGGAAAAAGTGTAGTAAGTGTATGGTCAGGGTAGTTCAGGTGACGTGTCTTGTAGTCCAGCCTTACTACAAGCTACTACATGGGTCTACAGAGCGGCTCTGAATGTTGAGACACGTAGTAACTGTAGTGGCTAGCCCCTTAATTGGGGTCATGCTCTGGAGGGGGGAAACCTCGCTCAGTAGGCCTACTTCCTTAATCGTACGCCACTCAATGTAGAGTGAGCGTAGATGTTAACTTGTTAACTTGGTCAGCTCAGATAATGCCACTCTGAGTTTCGTGAGACTCGGACCTTGGGATGCGCTCCAAAACGTGCCGCAGAGCTTCCTAGTCAGAGCATCCTTTTGCATGTTTTCAATTGGCGATCCATACACTATCTATAGGTATCAAGATCTGCTATCAAGCTCTAAGCTAACACATCTGTCTAGAGAGATCTCTTCACCTCGAATTAAAATTTCTAAAATAGGTGAGTATAGTTTATGGACGAAAAGTGGTGTGTGCTTCTTGCCAGGTTGCTTGGTCTTGAGTGACCTTTTGGCATAGCTTGTTTTGCGATTTGATAGATTGATTGTTGATAGTACATAGGATTGACCCATTGGGACTCTATATGTCATGACTAGACGAAGCCTACTGGCAATGAGCAAGGAGGCCGGCATTGGTTGCACCCATGGTACTAGATTATCATGCATGCGCCCGTTATTGGATACATGGCTCCTGTGCAGCCACTGTCATATAAGATATCATATACTAGATCGCCACACAGCTTTCGGTTATGCTTTGAAATCTAGCTTTCGGCCTGCATGATCATGCAGCAGCGGCCGGCAGCATAATGCGGTGTTTGAGCGCTGACAAAGACTTTGTGATGGCTGCAGCATTTGTCTTCACTAGTGTGCTAGTTTAGCTACTTGCACTTGCATAACATGCTCATGGCTGCGCCTACTTCCACCAGCATGTCCTCAACTACTGATTGACTATATACTTAGTCATTTTCATGCCGCGGCATACCGGGGCGAGGTAAGTAGCCTATAGGCATGCCATGGCAGACAGCAGCGGTCTACACAGAAGGTTCATATGCACCCTCATAACACTAGCTGATCTGGGCACATGCTTTCTGTCAATGCCGGCCATCATACCAGACCTCATAGCCCTGCATGAGCCTAACTCGGGTTACCAGCATCTATCCTCTCCACAGTAGTTACGTTATTCAAACTTATCATTCCAACATCATTTGGGGCGCATTAGCAAACACTCGTTTTTGGTCAGCTCATAGCTGTTCACTGCTCAGCAAGTGATGTCCAAGTCAAAGGTGCCGAGTGCTGACACTAGCAGCCACAGCCTTAAATCCTCCTGCTGCTGTTGGCCGATGAGCTGGGGGCTGTAAAGGGTGCTTCTTGCCAGTAACAGACACTTCCACCAGCGAAGCACCTTCCTTGCCCCCGCCCAACCAACCTGGCTCGGCGCTTTCTGCTGCTGCTGCTTCTCCTGCTGCTGTTCCTCTTCCCCGCGGGGCTAAGCCTGGGTTACTGCTGCGTTTATGTGCCCTTGCCCTTTGTAGGAAGGCCCTGTGATTGGCCGTCACAGGCTCATCGTCCAAATGCTGCAGAGTCCCTGCTGCCGCCAAGATGACCCCATCCCTGTACTTGGCTGCACTGCAGCAGGGGTTGCCCCTAAGGTCCAGCACCTGCAGCTGCTGCAAGCTGTCAAGCATGGCTTCTAGCTGCTCCCTGTCTGCAATGGCATTGCTGGACAGGTCTAGTGTTCTGATGGCCCGCAGCTTGCCAAATGGTGCTGGGTTGCTGAGGTTGCAGGCTGCTAGGTGGAGGACCCGCAGGCTGCTGGAAAGGGCTGCTAAGGTGGAGTCCTGGAAGCTGAGGGAGACATTTGGAGGTAGCTGCTGCTGGCTGAGATGGAGCTCCTGGAGTCTGGTGCAGGAAGAAAGGTGCTGGCCTATGCTGTGGATGCAGTTCTGCTGCAGGTACAGCTTCTGCAGCATGGGAAGGTGTTTGCAGGCTGAGATGTCTGAGAGCTGGTTGTTTTGAGCGTAGAGGTGCGTGAGCAGCTTATTGTCGCTGATACAGTTGATGTCTTGTAGTTGGTTGTCATATAAGTAGAGGACTTCTAGCCTCGGGCACTGCTTGAGGCTGCCAAGGGTGCTAAGGTTGCGACCATCCAGGTGAAGATGAGTCAGCTTCGAAAGCAGGCGGATTGCTGATTCATGATCTGGTGGAGGTCTGTGTTGGCCTCTCTGCAGTGCTGCTTTCAAAAGGAACTCCTGAGGAGCTGGAGCTAGACCTCCTGGTTGCGAGTATCGGGTGCCTGCCTGCATCGGAGCGACGTGCTCTTACATAATGCACGCACTTCATGCAACTTTTGGTGCTCTGAATTCCATCCTCACCATACTATGTGACTGCTTCCTATCGTCCTCAATGGCCTTGTCCAAGGGGTCATTTAGGGTCTGCTGCATGGTGATGTCACAAAGCATGCATTGGGCAGCTAGGCTATGGTAGTGATTACACTACCACTGTGAACGCGGAAACAGCCCGAAAACCGTGTACCAACGGGTTCAGCACTTTCCGCTGGAAAAAGGGATGCCCAAGTGCAAAAACGACGTGTTGCAAGCAGGAGGACGGCAACTACTGTCGTTGCTAGCGAAATGTGTACATGGTTGCTTGCAAGGACCCTGGGATGGCCAGGACTTATATGACTTCAAGACTTGCCATTGACCCCCTTCAGACCTGAACCCTAAACCTGCCCCCGAGCTTAGTGAGAAGAGTTTGCCTGGATCGCCTGGCATGGCGTTATAGTCTCGACCACAAACATCGGGCGCCCACACGTCTTTACGACGCTCTTAGTTTCTCATATCAGATTTGCAGCTCCGGTTACATCTGATGGAGAACCGCTCCATACCCACCTCCCTGTGTTGCGGTTGTGCCTGAGTTACGTCCTCGTCGATCAATAACGTACTAGTGGAGAGTATTCAGATCCAAGATGTCGGACACGCTCATCAACAGCATCATGGGCCTTTCGGTTGGGAACGATTTCGCTCAGTTGCTCACAGCGCTTAAAGGAGCAGACAATATCTGGAGCAATCAGCAGATAAACCTTCTAGAAGCAGCAAGCCGGCTAGATGCAACACAGCACTCGCTTGGGATGCTATATATACTGTACGTCATGCTCTTCTGGAAGCCACATGCTGCTTACGTACCGCTGATCGGATATCTCGAACTCCAGGCAAGCACACGCCAAGAGGCCAAACCCTGGGGCTAACGGACTTTTTGTGGAGAGCACGTCGCATTTCCTACGAGAATGTGCAGCTTTGCAAGTGCAGATGGCTCCAGATGCTTGTAAGCTGCCCTACCGCTCCACTTCCCAAGCCTTTCAACGCCAGGACGAACGCAAATGACCTGCTACCCTTGCCACGCAGTGTGCGACCTGTGCCGGAAGTACAAGGACCAGCTAATAGCTGCAGGGACTCCCAGGCTAGGCATCAGACCCCTGCTGATTGCTGCGCAGAAGCTGCAGCCCTCTGCAGAGCACCTCACCCCTGTCCATGCAGATGCTTTGCAGCTGTAAGTATCAGTGGGAAGCAGACAACCAGGTACCAACTGAAAAAGGCGCCCATGGGCTACTCTGGGCAGCAGGTCGCCATGCACGAAGTCAGTTGGGATGCCCATGTTACATATGCTGTGACCAGCTGTCTTCATGCTGTGACCAGCTGCCTGCTGCTGCAAGCTACAGCACATCAGCTGCCAAGTATGGTACCAGAAAAAATTACAGAAGCCTGCAGACAGCCTTTGATCATTGACGGGCCTTCAGCATGCCAAATCGTTCACAGGAGCGTCTGTCAAGCTCACCAGGCGTTTATGCTTGCATGGTCAGCGCCTGTGCAAAGTGTGACAGCTTGGTAAACCTCAGAACACATGTGATGACACCGGCAAGCAGCAGTATTAACAGCAAGCCTAGTAGTAGCAGACATTGGTGAAAGCATCGCTGGACTAGCAGCAGTAGCTGTAGCAAAACAATGCAGCAGCAATAGGTACTGCTGGTTGATGGGTGCCAGGAGCGAGTGGTAGCAAAGCGGCGACAACTGCCTTTGACATGCTCACTGCTGCAGGTGCCTGCTCTTCCCATGTGATATGCTGCTGGGATACGCCTTAGGAAACACATCATGTAGCTGCTCACACACTATTGCGTTTCCACCTGGCTCAGAGCGCCTGGTGCATGCTTACACCGAAAGACCAGCTGCTGCATCCTTCATCCGCCATTAAAATGCATTCCAGACGATGCTTATCTCAGTATTCTGGCTGATCCTGTCGTCAGCGTTACATCGTTATTGCTGAAGCGTGTTCCAAGGTAATAACCCCTCTGTGTCATGTCTGCTGCTGCAGGTGCCTGCTGTCCAAGTGCTATGCTGCTGCAGTACCTCTGCTGGCCAGTGACCTGCTGCAAGTGGATCCCGCCAAGACAGCGCTCACAGCCACAGACTTCCTCTTGTACTGCTACTATGGTGCCATGGTCTGCATAGGTGAGAGCAGTGCAGGACCATGGGCGTGATGGTGCTTTGCGGTAGTCCTGCTAATGTCCCTTATGCTTGTGCCTGAGATGGAGCCATGTACATCTCGGCACCTGCAGTAGCCGCACAGCCACTTTGAGGTTTTGTTTCGCTGTGAGCCAGGAAAGATGGTCCAGCACATTACTTCAAATAGCCATTGCATTAGATGTAAGACAGCCTTCAGCACTGTTTTTCAGCACTGCCCATTGTGGAGGAGCAGCGCTTGTTTTGTGCTCCTGATTCGTAACCGAGAGCTGCAGCCGTTAGTCTAAGTTCCTCCCTAGTGAAGTACCTACTGCCGTCAAATTAAGCAGCCTTGGGTTGTCTCACATCCTTTTTGGTGGTGGTTGTATATGCATACAGAAAAGCTGCTGCCATGTCCTGCAGGCCGGAAGGTGTACAGCCGTGCGCTGGAGCTGCTGCTGCAGGCGCTGACTGCCCCTACCCTGGTGGCCAATGCTATCACAGTCAACTGCTTCAAGAAGTATGTGCTGGTCAGCCTCATACACAGCGGTGAGTGTCTGAAACATGGCAGCAGCAGCTGCAGCAGCAGCAGGGGTTGGGGTTGCAGGAGTGCAGCAGGTGGGGTTGTCTCTGGGCAGTGTCACCGTGTTTGCAGATGGGTGTCGGGTGTTGCTAAGGTTAGGAGTGTATGGTTTGCATTTGGAACATTCTTAAACCAAGCAATGGCATGTAAGGTCGGCGGGCATGGATGCTCTCTTGGGAGGGTTGACATGTGGATATGGCAGCAATGAAGTAAGTACCGGCATTGTGAGTATGTGTTGAATGGCAAAGGTCCTGCTTCCTCACCTGGCTGCTTCTGCTGCTGTTCTGATCCCCTCCTCCTCTTGCTTGATCCTCCAGCAAATGATCAGCGAGGCTGATTTTAGGGTGCACCAAAACCCCTGCAGCTGCAGATTTTAATTGCATGCTAAGTGCAGGTTTATCATCCGGTGATCCACCCTAACAAGGTGTTTTTTGTTGATGTTGTTGTTGCCGCTGTGTTTGCTGATCGGCAGGCCACCTTCCCTCCCTTCCCAAGTTCACTCCCACCAAGGTGCGAGCCTGGTCTGAGGTGGAGGCTAAGGGGTACCAGGACCTAGCTTCAGCATATGCCACACACAACATGGACAGATTGCGCAAGGTGGCGGAACAGCATGGACAGACGTTCATACAGGTGAGCTGTGCTGGATGGGATAAGGGTTAGGGTTGGGTTGGTGTCGGGCTGGACTGGGAAGCAAGGGGCTGGCTGGAGAGGTGGTGGTTGGGGAAGATGCATATTATATATCTATGGGAGATGGCAGGGGACGGAGCAGTGGGATGTTGTGCTTGGGAGGCTAAGGCATGCTAGGACCTAGCTTCAGCATATGCCACACGCAATATGGTGGCGGAGCTGCATGGCAGACGTTCATACAGGTCACCTGTGGTTTACGGGCTTGCTCTTAGGGTTGGTGTTGGGCTGGACTGGGAACTGGGAAGGGGGCTGGGGACTGGGGACTGGGAGGGGGAGCGGTGGTGGCTGCGAATGCATACTCTACATGGGAATTGGCAGTGGATTGAGCAGTGTGAAGTTGTTAAGGTGTGGCTGCACACAATGCAGCTAGGTTGCAAACAATCAAACAAATCGGGATACCCGTGTAGGTGCCAGGAAGACTGCGTCTAGCCAGCCGTGCAATGAGCAAAATCCATCGTCGCACGCCCCTCCCGGTTCTTGTCTCGCTTGTTGCTGGCCCCTGTTTCTCCTGGAGTGACCTTGTCAGCTGCCTGCCACAATGCACCTCACTTCTCTTTACCTCCTGCAAACAAGGCCAACTGTCCGTGAACCTTATCCTGCTGTTTCTTCATGTGACCCTCCTTTCACAAGATAACACTGTTGGCTTGGTGAAACTGGTGTTGTCCAGTATGCCCATGCGGAACATCCAATGTCTCACCCCTTGCCTCAGTTCTATGCCTTCCTTGTGTTAGATGCTGCTTCTCCTCTCCGGCCATTTGCAATGCACCTTAATCTTGGTTGAATCTGTTGCCTACCCGGCCCTCTTGTTTCAACTCTTTGCTCCCGCTCTCTGCCGCATCTGCTTCCATCTTTTTCCAGGACAACAATGTTGGCTTGGTGAAGCTTGTGTTGTCCAGTATGCCCATGAGGAACATCCAACGGCTGACTCAGACCTACGTCACACTGTCCCTGCAAGACATTGCCAAAACAGCAGGCCTGGCAGGACCAGAGGAAGCAGAGGCGTATATCCTCAGGTAGGCGCTATGTTAGAGAGGGTCAATGCTCTACAACGCAGCTGATTGACAGCCTGCCCAGAGCATTATGAGCTCAAAACTTTCGATTGGCTCGTTTTCCGTGTTTTTCAAACTGGGGCTGGTAGTGGTGGGGGACGGGGGTCGGATAGCCGCTGTTGATTGTCCGTTGATTGTTTCATGCATTGAACATGGTTGTTGAGAGCGCATGACGTGCTGCTTCCTCTCATGCTTACACGGGGTATCAATGGCTACATATGTGCATGCTGCATCACACATGTGTGATGGTAGGGTGGTCTTGCAAGCTCCTATCTGCACGAGCAATCGGTGTGTTGCCACCAACAAACAAACAGTGAAGGTGCGCGAACCGCAAGAGGGCTGCTAGGTTGAACCGACCAAGCACACAAACCACCCGTCCAGCTGCCCTGGTGGTTTTCCCGGGGCTATTACACAGCCTGCGGGCCTCACCTGAAACAACGACGTCTGACAGGCGTGCTACTTCATTTTGGCCTCCCTTCCAAGGATTGTTTTTGGACAAAGGGTTACCATCAGACAGTTATGATGCCTGAAAGACATGCTTGATTATGCCTGATTTGGTTGTTTCCATCAGGATGGTTGCATCTGGTGAGGTCCATGCCCGCATCAATGAGCGTGATGGCATGGTGACCTTCCTGGAGGACCCGGAGCAGTTCTGCAGTGCAGTCATGGCGCAGAGGCTGGATGCAGCCATCAAGCAGAGTCAGGGGCTGGCAGAGAAGGTCCAGGTGAGGGACGGGTGGTGCAGGGAAAAGGTTGGATGGGGTAAGGGCAGCCGCGATTTATCAGCAAGCCTCTCGGGAGGCAGGGAGCTGGATGGGGGTGGTGGTGGGGGGGGGGTATACCGTGTCACAGCTGAACTGGATGCGGCCATCAAACAGAGCCAGGAGTTGGTGCAGAAATTGCAGCCTGGAGTGTGGAGGGCTCGGTTGGGGGCTGGGAAGGATGCTGGGAGCACAACGCTGCGCCTTGGTGGGGTGGGGGACGAAATGCAAGTGGGTGGGGGAAGCGGGAGCACAGTGGTGTTGGGGGTGCGCATGGAATATGGAGGTGAGGGAGCTTGGGGTACAGTGACATATGAGGATGCAGCAGCAGCGCTGAAGCAGATCAAGGTGGTGGAGTAGAAGGATTGGTGACAGGGGTGGTTGTTGTTGGGGTACATGGAGGTGGGAGCACAGGGATGGCAGGGGGCTTCCAAGGAACAGTTTTGGTCACAAACGGAGGGGATGTGGTGCCGCACTCGTATCGGAAGCAAAGTTGAAAGGGAAGTAGGGATGGATGGTTTCAGTGGATAGATGGAAGCAGGGTCAAGGGAACGGCTGAGGTTAGAGGTCTTTGGCAGTTCTGGACAGGAAAGCTTCTTGATGGGGTTGTGCAGAGAAGGCCTAGTTCAGGTGGGGGTAGGGAAACAGAGACAATGTACATTTGTGATAATCTGAGGGATATGAGTGTAAATGCTGATTCTGTCATCTATCCCGGACTAACGCTCAAGTCCAACACTCCTTGCCACATGGTTACCCCTGATCTAGCAGTCAGCTTTATAAAAGCTGCAGCTGTAGCGGTCCTGCTTGCCTGCTTGAATTGATGTAGGGCATGCATCCAGGTTGATTGTCATGCACTACAGGTACTATGGGCTTGTCTGCCTGCACATAATCTATCGGCTTGCTTGTTCCATTTGTGGGGGCGTCCAGGTAAGTCAACTGATTGACATAAATTTGGTGATGCATGCCCTTGTTATGAAGACACACTTGAACAACTGCTTGGCAACACTGACTGCAACAACTGCCTGGCAACTCTTACTGAGGAACGGCAGCCCTATACATGCCTGTCTGCGTACTCTTCCACTTCACACTAGGGCAGCTGTCTGACATTCGCGCGCTAACATGTCCGTTTGCTGACGACAGGCTGTATCAGAGGCCCTGGCTGTGGATCGCAGCTACCTGAACAAGCTGGTCATGAAGGAGTCACGCGGGTTCGCTGTAGCAGCGCAAGCAGCAGACGACTACGGGCCCGCAAGCATGCTGTACGGGCCTTGAAGGAGTGCATTGCAGTGTATGCTGTTGAGGAGAACGTCAGTGAAAAGTGTGATTGGTTGGTTGCTTGTTTGAAAACTGGTAATACGGTCTTGGTGTCCCGCCTGCCAAGTGCACGTTTGTCGATTTGGGCGTCCGCTGGCTGGCATAGGAACATCGTTCGCTGCTGGACTGCCGGGCACTAGTTGTGAAGCAACGAGGTTGGCATGGTTGACCAACTTGACTGAAAGGCATAAGCAGACCTTAAATTAGCAGCACCGATTTGAGCAAAGCTGTTCTAGCTTCAACTCAGCTGAGGGAGTCACCTCGCCCTCAAGTGATGGCTCCACAAACGTCAGCAGGTAGACGCATATTTCCGCAAGGAGGACCTTATTTCTACGACATGGAATATGTGTAAGCGAGCCTGCGCGGGCTGCAGTCGGCAAGCAACTTCAACGCACACTGCAGTCACTACCAGTGAGCAGAACCCTGCTGCCTTGCGGTGTCATGCTGCTGTAGTGTTGCCGTTCTCTTTAGCCTTGCCCTTGAAACTGTAACATCAAGGATTGTATTTTGTGCCAACATCTAACCGTGCAATTCTTGTGCCAGAATCTTACGTTGCCTTGAAAGCGCCTGTACATGCCAGAGCCTGTGTTGCCGATTTATTTAAACTGATTGGAGCGGGACGGTGTTGTTCTTTTTAAATAAGCTTCCTCACAGGCACCCTTCATGATCAGGGAGGAGCCGCTGCAAATGATGGAGGGGTCTCCATGACCCATCACCAGTATATCAGCCGTGCTGCGTAGATCATGGAGCTGGCTTAATCCTTCCGTTACTACCATCAATAGTTATCTAGGCTCTTAATCGGGGCATCATGGCAAGGCAGACAGGGCCCACAAACACAATATTCGGTAAAGCTCCCCAAGATCATCTGTAAGGTGGCAGGCGACAAAGCTCGCGTGACACTCCCACCAACACAACGACTCCGCTGTCTGTGCAGTCGGGAATCTGCCCTTCGACATCACGGAAGCAGCGCTCACGGATCTGCTCAGCTCTGCAGGCCCAGTTAAGAACCTAAGGTACAAGCTGAGCTTAGCAGCAGCATTCATGACTGCTATTGCAGCACTCACCGTTGCAGCTCCGAACCTGCAGGTTGGTCAACGACCGCGAGTCAGGACGCTTCAAGGGCTTTGGGTTCTGCGAGTACTATGACATAGCAACAGCAGAGAGCGCCCATCGCAACCTGAACAACCAAGAGGTCCAGGGCAGGCAGATACGCATTGCTTATGCTGAGGACTTTGACACCAAGATGCGCAGCTATAGAGGTGAGATTAAGCTGCTGCTAAGCATACGCTCTCAGCTACTGCTCCGGGCTCCACACCTAGCACAGGTCCTAGAGATCGCCTCTACGCTTGAGCAGTAACCAGTGTCGGTAGGTGTACATAGTGAATGCAGATGCAGCACCAAGAGCTGCCAACAGCAGCTGCCACCACCAACAGCAGCAGCAACAACCAGGTGCAACTATAGCAGCAGTTGCAACAGCAGCAGCAGCAGCAGCAGCAGGGACCAGAAGCAGCTGGCAAGTATAGCAGCAGTGGCAATAACAGCAGCAACTGCAGGCAGCTGCAGCAACCACAAACAGCTGCATGTCCAGCAACTGGCGCAATTCTGTTCCACCTTGTCGTTCTTTGTGACAGCTTGAGGTGCGGGGCCTATGGCACTTTTTGCTATGGCACATCATGTGTATCAATAACAGTCGCAACAGCAGCAGCAGCTGGCTTTCATTGCAGTCTCAAGTGGTCCATCAAGTGGTCCATCTGTCATCTGCTCGTTTGTAGTGGATGGGTGTCTGTGTGTCTCAAGGTGTGGTAGCAGCAGCAGCGGTAGGATGCACTGATAGATGCTTAGCTAATGATTCCACATGCTGACAGTGCTGCAGCAGCACCAGGTGCGAACAAGCGGTACGTCTCCTGCTCTACACTTGCTGGAATGCTTAGCCTGCAGAGCTTGCTGTACCCATTGTGATGTGTGTAACCGCCATGAAATAAGCCATGTGCGGATGCTGAGATATCAGACTTAAGAGATGCGCATACTCACTGTAGCAATTCTGTCAGCATAGTCAGACGACTGCAGTGATATTTTGGGGTGCTTAAGCATTTGGTGTCTTGAAGTGACACAGCATTTAAGCGGGGGCTGTAGCTCTGTTCTTGAGGCATTGAGGAGCCACCAACCTTCAACTATTCGCACGCTTTGAAAACTCTCTGGTCATACTCACATGCTGCCAATGTGTCCTTAGTACGTCCTTTGTATGGTAAGGATTTTGGCAGGCGTGGTTCAAAGACATACATTTTTCTGGGGTGTGGAAGCGCAATGATCTGATTTGTCACGCTTGGGTACATGGAGGTGGTACAGGCAAATATGCAGGGGTGCTGGCTAGGCGACAAAAGCAGGGTTCATGACAGGGTACATGCTGTTTGCTTTGCGCAGATGAAGACCGTGACAGTAACCGCGGCAGAGGTGGCGGCAGAGACCGTGAATCGCACAACCGTGGCGATGGCCACACTCGCGACGGGCATAATCGTGATCGTGACAATCGTGACCGGGAAGGGGGTGGCAAACCTCCTCTTGGCCCGGGGGGTGGTGGTGCGGGGGGGAATATCGGCTATAATGCAGCATCTATGTCAGCAAGCCAAGTAGCGGCACTTATCGGAGGGACGCCTAGTAACGACCGTGAGACGCAGGAGCGACTTAACAAGCTGTTTGCATCCATGACACGTGCTCAGCTATGGGAGGTTATGCGGGAAGTGAAGACGACTGTGTGTCGGGACAGGGCGCAGGCTAAGCAGTATTTCTTGGAGCGGCCGTCGTTAGCAAAAGCGCTGTTCCAGGCGCAGGTGCTCTTGGGGATGGTGAAGGCACCGAGTGCTGCCCCGCCCCCCGAGCCCCCGCCTGTGCAGCAGCCGCCACCGCCGCCGGCAGCAGCATATGGAGCAGCAGCAGAGCCCCCTGGTGGGGGTGGGTATGGGCGGCCACGGACGTTCCCATCGCCAGGGCCGTTTCAGGAAGGGCCTATGGGTTTGGGTGGCAGGTCGCAGATGCCAGGTGGGTTAATCATCAGAGAAGTTGGAGGGGCTTGGGAGGGGTTTCAGCTGATGATGTTTATTATGAGATTTGGTGGGATACTAAGTTTGTTGATTCAAGACGTTACCGTATAAAGCAACAAATGCGGAGAAGTAGAAGAAACAGTGCCTTCAGTTTCACCTCTCATTTTCGCTTTGGAGTAAACGTAGCAGCAGAGTCAAACCATATGCTGGAAGCTGGCATGCGGGATGATGGGACTGATGCCGAATGCAGCAAAACTTCCAAGAAACAAACAAACAAACAAAAATTTAAGGTGCGGCAACCGCAAAGGGCTGCTAGGTCGAAACGACCAAACACACCATCGGATGGGTCCAAAAACAATGGAATCCATACCACCAAGCAAGAGGAATACCCAAGCAGACATCCAACGACGGACACGGCAAACAAATCACCAGCAGGAGACTGATGGGTGTATCCAAATCAAACACAATCCAGAGCACCAACCAAGCAGGATGTCCAGTAAGTCCACCGCATATGTACCACCCAAGACGGCCAGCACACCAACCAAGGCGAATACCCAAACATGTAGCTATCTAGACTTCAACCAGTTCCTCATCAGACGAATCACTAGGAACATCTGTCTCCGACTCCGAATCAAACAGATCCAAATATTGACCTGCCGGGAGCAAGATATCCGGTAAGTCCACCACATCAGTACCACCGGACTGATGGCAGTACCAACAGACACGAACACACACGGCCACATACTTGACCAAGGCCGAGAGAGGGACACAGCCAGTGGCTGACAGTGCCCAGAAATCAGCATACCTGAGCGAGGACAACGCAGCCACGGGGGGAACCACAGCTGCCAGAAACAAATCTCTAGCCTCAACAATTGTGGGGTGTTCACACATGAACAAACAATGCGCCTCATCATCAACTACTGTGGAGCTACACCGCAAACATGTGCGTTGAGAATGCGGAAGGAGGGGCGGAAGCCAACGCCCAGTATGGATACGCAAATGATGGCAACCAAGACGAAAACGCAAGAAACGTACCAACACACCATGAGACAGTCGACATGAGTAAAAAGAAGGGACAACGCCCAAAACATGTGTACCAACAACCCTGAAATACAGACCAGTACGGGACCCAGGACCATTGACAACCTGGGACAGACGCTGAATGTGCTCAGTGTACCGAGTATGCAATGCCTCATCAATGCCATCAATATCCAAAGGCAGGCAAGAATAGCACCCATACTTCAGGATGAAAAAACTTGTGCCAAGGTGAAGGCGTTTTGAGTGCTGGCACACTCACTCAAACAGGGCATTTGATCTGTATAGGATACAGGGCCGCCAAAATTTATGTTTTTGTTGTTTTGAAGGGGGCATTCTGATGTCCTGTGCAGTCGGACTGTGCACTTGCCACTACAGTTAGGGGATGATGGTTGCAGGGCTTCATGTTTTCATACATCTGTGTGCATGTTTATGACCATGGAATCGTAATTACCAAGTGGACATAAGTGGCCAGAGGGTGGATAAGCCCCAGCCGCCTTGGGGAAGTACTCCTCTTCAAGGGGCTGCCAGCTATTACTTCTCCTAGACTTAGGCTTGCATGACTGGCCTGATGCAGATGTGCGGTGGCAGCAGTGTGATAGCTGAACGCTGCAGTTATCAGATTCCATGATGTGCGGTAGCAAGAAGGCCCCACACAAGCTGTTACAAAGTAGCGAGGTGGAGCATAATGCTGGTGGTCTTCGGCACACAACCAGAAGTAATGATAATGCGATATGTTGTATGTACGTGTATATATGCCTAAACATGCTGTTCTGCTGCTGCCTGTGCTTTCTCTGCAGCTCCAATACCAGCCCCAATGCCAGCTGCTGCTGCTGCTGCTGGTGGTGGTATTGGTGGGCACCAGCCCCCCCCTCCACCCCCTAGAGCAGGAGGTGGTCCGATGGCCCTCCAGCCCCCACCCCCACCAAGAGGGCCCTTAGGCCAGACCCCAGGGGCACCACCCATGCAGGTTCAGCAGCCTATGCAGGTTTTAATGACTCAGGATGGCCAGCAGGTGACTGTAGTGCCTGCACCGCATGTTGGGCTACAGCCACCACAGGGGATGGTACAGCTACAGCCTACTGCCCAGCCGCAGCTACAGCCACAGCAGTTACAGCCGCAGATGCAGCCGTTGCAGTCGCAGCCGATGCAAGTGCAGCAGCAGCAGGTGCAGCAGGGGGAGGGGGTGGGTGTTGGGCAGCCGGGGGGGGTGGCTGGGGTGGCTAATGAGCAGACAGCAGCGCTATTGAGGCAGGTGCTGAGTATGAGTGATGAACAGATCAATGCATTGCCTCCGGAGTATAGGACTCAGGTGCTGTATGTTAAGGAGCAGATCCGTTTGGGGGCAATTAAAGTGGAGTAGGTTGATAGCAGCTGTGAGGCTTGGATTGTACAGAGTGACGGTGTACGCTCAGCTTGTGGCTTTGTGTGGGTATGCGTGAGGGTTGCCGGGGTCTGTGTGATGGTGTGTTTGGTCGCTTCGACCTAGCAGCCCTTTGCGGTTGCCACACCTTAAATGTTTGTTTGTTATGTGAAGCTGGTGTCAGATGCTTGGGTGGAGTGGTTTGGCGGGTGATATTGACAGCGACGGCTTTAGTGTCTGGAGAGGGATGCATTCGTGCCTCTATATCACTGTGACGTCGTCCTATTTGGAGTCTTGCTATTGGAGGCTGGCTCCTTCTCTCGTGGGGTGTGCTTGGATGCGGTGGGTGGGTTTGCGGACCCAGTGCACAAGTGTCTTAATCATGGGTCACGACCGGTGAAGCGCGGCATCAGCCATGGCACTAATGCAGCCGGGCTCGTTGTGACAGATTGCCTCTAGGGCTCTCAGAGCTCTAGTTTATCGCACCTGAGAACCACTCGGGTGACCCCTATAGCGAAGCAAAGTGGCGCGCTGCCCGCCAGTTTCCTTTGTTCTATCTCTTGACCTGCGGTCTGCGTTCCCAGTCTGGGACTGTGTCTTGCTGATGGATACTTGTCTTGCATGGAAGAATGCATGCCAGTTGCCTGCGTGAGCTCCTTGATTAGATGCCTACCCGATGGTGGGTTCTTTGCCAGGTGTCTTATGCGCACTTCTTATTCTATCAAGCGCAGTAGACACTGCCAATGCTGCAAAGGGTGATGAAGCCTTCCAATGTCCCATAGACTATGAACGGCATGACATCAAGGATGTAGCGTCAGGCGCAGTCACCCCTTACCTCTTTGGGGGCATCTATAATCGAACCGGCTGTGTCAATTGTGGACGAGGGGGGCTATGGCCCACATTCTGTGGATGGAAGGCTACTGGCTTGAAGTTCTACGACCTACAGCTATGCAGCGCCAACATCACCAAGGCGGTGGTGGAGGAAGCCTCGCGTCGAGAGGACACAGGGCCCCTTACTATGACCCCATGTGACATGTGGTACTATATGCGAGGAAGGACGACATGGATAGTCGGGTACGTCAAGCAGCTCTAAAACATGACGGGCCCCTAGGCGGGCTAAATTTCCACTCCTGCGTCCATACGTCTACTTGTCATGGATTCCTTGCTTCTGAAGTCTCCAGCTTATAGCGAGATGAAATTTCCGCCAGATGCCGAACTCTCGAGGTGCCTCCTGACAAAACCCTACTCCTTGTTTGCAGGGACTCCATGAGCAAGGACCTATTCAAAGCCTTGAAATGTTTCATGGTGGAGTTTTACGACCTGAAGCAGTATCATGCCACGAGCAACTACACAGCCATGCACTACCTCAACGACATCCCGGGTGTTGGAGAGCCCCACTGCCTACATATGCCAGATGCAACACGGCTATGCTTGGTAAGAGCGGCTTTGAGGCAGCAACTGGTAGCAGCTAGCAGTTAGCAGCAGCTAGAAGCAGCAGATAGCAGTAGGAGCCTAGCCAGCAGCAGCAGCATTAGCAACAAGCCAGCGAGACAGCAGAGAGCTGAGCAGCAGGAGCATGCAAGGGATGCAACAGGGTTAACAGCAGCAGCATTAGCAGCCAGCAAAAGTAGCAGCCAGTCAGCGCTAGCCACAGCAGCATTAGCAGCCAGCAGTAGCAGCCAGCCAGCGCTAGCCACAGCAGCAGTAGCAGCCAACCAGCTCTAGCCAGAGCAGCAGTAGCAGCCAGCCAGCGCTAGCCACAACAGCAGTAGCAGCCAGCCGTAGCAGCCAGCCAGCGCTAGCCACAGCAGCAGTAGCAACCAGCCAGCGAGCAGCAGTAGAAGGCAGCAGGCAAGAGCTGCAATAAGGTTAGCAGCAGCAGGGGCCAGCACCAGCGACAATAGAAGCTGCATGCTGATGGTGGCTTCCTTCTGCAAGTGTATGTCAAAGGCAGTTTGTTCCCTTATTTACGCAGCAACACCCATGGAGAAATGTGAGGAGGCAACCTCTAAACCCCAAACTAGCATATTAATAGGATAGGCCTTGATGCTGTCCGGGCAAGCACTGAGCTGCCACCACAGTAGGATTCCACCATACTGTGATTGGCAGTACGAGGCTAGTATTATCAAACAGCAGAAGAGAAGATTATGGTTTTGCGTTTTGATTGGTCGATTGGTTTTGCATTTTGATTGATTGATTGACCGAGGAGAGAAGATTGTGGTATGCTGCCTAAGTGCCGTTCATCACATCATTGTGCTTAAACCATATTTGCATCATATGCATGGTACCGCAGCCCCCTAGCTCTCTATTACTCGCTCTTACTCAACACACAACACTAACAAACCCGGTTGGAGTCATGCTTGGGTGCTGCACGGCCCAGAGGGCAGTGCAGTGGTCTCTCTTAACATATGCATGGTACCTGTCAAGAGCATTCCCGAAGGCCCCATCATAAACAGTAGATATGCACCTGTTGCTTAAATAAAAATAATAAAAATAATGAAATAACCCCACCTATTCCACTGCTGACTTGATGAGGGCTATAGAGGGGGATAGTTCTACGGTAGTTCATCAGATATGTACAATATAAGCATTTGATCTGATTAAGCATTTGATATGATATCAATGCAAACAATTACTGATGCTGCTGCAGGTGCACACAATTCAGGGCGATCTGTTCGTCGCTCCCAATCGCACTAAAGTTGGCATCCTGCCGTTGCTCCATACCATCTCTGAGAAAGATGACATCTTTGTAATAAACTTCGGCTTGTGGCATGGGGAAACGGTGCGGCCGGCCTATCAGCAGTACCTGCACCTCTTGGGCGACTTCTATAACCGCACGAAGCACGACTTCCCCAATCAGCTCTTCATGCAGACGCCAAAGCAGCATTTTGAGAGCGCCGATGGGGACTACCAAGTGGGTTGGCTGGAGATCAAGAAGGGCCCCTTCCCTTGCCAGCCCATATCTGGCGTCAAGCTGCTGCCGGACGGCAGTTTAGCGGGCGACGAGGACAGCGTAATTGCACAGTACGTTGCGGCAGGCACCTGGCGGAACATCGACGCGCACAACATACTCCATGAGACGTATGGCATGCCGATCATCCCTGTGTATAATCTCACCGTTCCTGCATGGGATCGGCACCGGGAGAACTTCAATGGTCAGGAGTGCAGTCATTTCTGCCACCCGTCCATTCCTCAGCTCTGGATTTACCAGCTGAAACTGGCACTCCATAAGAGTTGGGTGAGGTACTTTGGTGGGGACCCGGGGGCAAAAAGGCACAGTCCTGGGTGCGCGACTGTGTTGGATAGGGACGAATCAAAGCTCCCAAGACCCAAGTCCTTGGAGGAGATGATGAATGCAGAACGTGTCCAACTAGAGAGGGGGCAAGTGCAGCAGCAAGAGCAGCAGCAGCGGCAGATTACACAGCAGCTGGTCACGGTGGGGCCGAGCTCCTCTCGCCGGCTTGGGCTTTGGGTGCTGGGGTTAGCTGTAGCAGGGGGTGTTGTTATTTTAGCAGCAGCAAACCATGGGGGCTTGGCGTATAGTCGCTTGCCCACCACAGCGCTCCCAACAGCTAAGTGGTGAGTGGTGCTGATGACCCATGTTGGGCAAGTCTGCCTTAGTGAGGGTATAGGGCTTACAATGGTGTTTCACTGCCTTGAAGATCTCATTGGCAGCAGGAGTCTGAGATGGCAAGATCATTATCTTGTGTGCCCACTGGTAGGCCTGATAGTGGACTTGGGCCTTTCTCAAAGCCACACGTTTGGAAGGGTTCAGTTGCGACTTCAGTTCAGGGGTTGTGTTCTGCTTGGCCTTGAGAGACCTCTTGGTACTGGTGGATTTGGTTTTTGAATAATTGATTGATCGGCACGTTTGGGAAGTTGGGGGGGTATTCAGAGCAACCTTGTTGGGGTAGTCTAGGCGTTTTAGGGTCAAGTCTTAGGTAGATTGGGCATGGGGGTGTACATGCACTGTACATTTGTAGAGGCATATATGTTTAGAGAACCACTGCACAGCCCTCCGGCCCGTGCAGGACCCAAGCATGACTCCAACCAGTTGAGGCATATATATGATAAGGAGTAAAGGTAGTGGAATGGTTACAGTAGGCCTTCTTTTTCTGAGGATAGAGGGTTTTTGCTATCTTCTTGTACCAGCAGCACGCCGCAAAGGTGTGCCACTACTGCTAATCTATTTGTGCCAGAGGGTTTCAGTGTGGTTGCGAACATTGATTATGCTGCGTTCTGAGATCGGGAGGGGGGGGGCTATTGCCGCTATTCAGTAAAGTGTCTGCGACCCAAAGGGTTTGGGAGCTATGTGAGAAAGAGAGAGTTTTAGATAGTGTGAGGGCGGAGGGGTGCGGTGGCAGAAACAACAAGCAAAAATGGTGGGAATTCTTGGTGTGTAGCCTACAGAGATGTAGGATGCGAGTGAGTTGTTATACACTTAGTGTAACAGGGTGTGTGTGGTGTTGTGTTTTTGTTGAGAGCAGCCAAGGCCTGGAGTCATACGCAGCAGCGCCAGTTGGGTGGCATGCAGCTCTGATTGAAGGAGGGAGGTGGCAGGCGGGCTCAGTGAATGAATGATTTGCCTCACAGTAATCCCAACATTAAACAAACAAACAAAAATTTAAGGTGCGGCAACCGCAAAGGGCTGCTAGGTCGAAACGACCAAACACACCATCGGATGGGTCCAAAAACAATGGAATCCATACCACCAAGCAAGAGGAATACCCAAGCAGACATCCAACTACGGACACGGCAAACAAATCACCAGCAGGAGACTGATGGGTGTATCCAAATCAAACACAATCCAGAGCACCAACCAAGCAGGATGTCCAGTAAGTCCACCGCATATGTACCACCCAAGACGGCCAGCACACCAACCAAGGCGAATACCCAAACATGTAGCTATCTAGACTTCAACCAGTTCCTCATCAGACGAATCACTAGGAACATCTGTCTCCGACTCCGAATCAAACAGATCCAAATATTGACCTGCCGGGAGCAAGATATCCGGTAAGTCCACCACATCAGTACCACCGGACTGATGGCAGTACCAACAGACACGAACACACACGGCCACATACTTGACCAAGGCCGAGAGAGGGACACAGCCAGTGGCTGACAGTGCCCAGAAATCAGCATACCTGAGCGAGGACAACGCGGCACTATCAGCATCAGACAGAACCAAGGATGCACTTAGAGCAGGATAAAACGTTTTATCCTGCTCTAAATGCATCCTTGGTTCGAGTTACTCTTTTACAGTAATCGAGTGGGAAGAAGATGGCAGCCAATGGTGCCTATGGGGCAGGCCTAAGTGCGGAATTGCCAGTCAGTTGATACTGGTTGGGGCTGTTGTTCACTGGAGTATGCGTTGTTTGTTCGAGTTGGCAAGGGTTGCTGACTCTGCCGCTTTGTCAGTGACATGTGTATCGTTGCATGTAATTATGGTGCATTGGGGTTGGATGACTTACTATGATGCAAATTTAACAAGCATATACGTGTGCTTACATCATGAAATTCATGTGCTCCTGCATCTACCCCGCACCCGTAGACTCTGCCCGATGCACTCAGGCTTCAACAATCTATGGGAAAATAGTGGGCCCGGGCCGTGCCGGGCGCCGCGATAACTCGATTGAGTAACATTGGTTTGATATTTATAAGTGACAAGAACCGAATGGATCTCCGAATAAATCAAGTTACCCGCACGCAGTTACATTTCATGCTATAGCAAAAGTGCTCGCACCTCAAGCTGCAACAAAGAACAGCCGGAGGTGAAACAGGCATGCACAACCCTCATAAGAGGCGGGCATCGGAATGGCATTCTGTCTCGACAAGACGGAACCTCAGTATCACAGGACTTGCGCGAAGTATGTGAACGCGAGCAGTCGGCCGGCCACTTCTGGCTGGCTTTAGGTTAGAGATCACAACCGCTTGAGATGACCGTCTTCTGGCTTTGCCATTTGCAGTCTGAACATCCACGACCGAATGAGCTCACTCAATGGGGTAGGGCACAAGTTCAATGTAAACACAATTAGGCTAGAAGTGGCCTGAAGCGGCCTGAAGCAACCAAAATCTTGAGAATCATCCTCTGCACGTTTTCAAAGCACTTGGTCAGCCCTTACTTGATTAACCCACAGTTGCTAGTAGAGATTACTGGCATAATTCACTGCTCGGCAGTCCTCAGCATGACACTCAACACACTACTCATGGAGCGAGGTATGACTTATACGTTCATTGTCGCCCACCGTACAGTAATAAACGCAGTATGTTCCTGAGTGAACATTGGCAGCCACTACTGTCATTCAGCACTCCCAGCCGGCAGTGTCATAACAAACCTCTGCAGGTCACAGTGCTCCACGGACCATGAAATTGACCCAACAGGTCAGCCGGCCTTTTCACCACAGTTCGACTAGAATTTATTTCGGTGAAACACCAGCACATACCTTACTTAGAATTATAATACTCCACGGCACAACTGCAGCAATTGCACCCCAAATTGTCTGCACCAATTGCAGACCAGTTGTCAGATCTCTGGCAATGCAGCACCGCTTACATAGCACAAGTACTGAGGAACAGAACATCACAGAGTGCAAGCAAACAATGAAGCCCCAACACAATTCATGCTCCTTGAAGTTAAAGGAGGATGCCTTCATTTGGACCTACAATGCCTCCTCTGCCCCAAGCTGCTTCAACAGAACATCCGTCACAGACTGCAAACAGTGAAGCCCCAACGCAATTCAACCCCCTTCAACTTAAAGGAAAATACCTTCAGACCTACAAGGCCTCAGCTGCCCCAAGCTGCTTCAACAGGTCCTGGCTGTACGCCCACAGCTCAGCTGCTTTCCCTTTGTCATAAGAGGCTTCTGACGAGCGCTCCTCGTGGTCAATCTCAAAGTACACCCCAGTCTTTCCTTGGAAGGTAGGATCATGTGCCAGCCTGGCTTGGAAGCCCCCGGAAAAGGGTGCTGTGCTGGGCTTCTGGGGAGAGCGGAAGATCCGCATCATGATGGGGATAACAAACTCCATGATCTTCACTTGCCACCAAGGGAGACCACGCTGGAGGGAAGTGCCCGGGATGTAGCCAGGATCATAGGCTGTAGCAGTAATGGCACTGCCCTGCTGCTGCAGCTGCTCTGCTAGGTGATAGGTGAAGTAGATGTTGCACAGCTTGCTGTTGGTGTAGGCATGGTGGCCATTGTACTTGACAGGGGACGAAGCTTGAGGGTCGGATTGTAGGAAGGCGAGGTCTGAAGCGTGGTTCCAGAACGGGACTGGTATAGGCACTTTGAGTCTGGGGTCGTGAGTGCCACTGCTGGTGACGACGATGCGGGCTGTGGGGGTTAGGTAGGGGCGAAGCAGCTGCACCAGGTAGAAGTGCCCGAGGTGATTGGTGGCAAACGTGGCTTCAATGCCATCTGTGCTCCTCTGTAACGTGTCCTTCTGTACCCCCGCATTGCAGACAACGCCATCAATCAGCTTGTGGCTTGAGACGATCTGCTCGGCAAACTGACGGACTGAGGACAGGGAACCAAGGTCCACAGGAACGCTGTAAACTTTGCCGTGGTTGGCCTGTGCCTTGATATCAGCGACTGCGTCTTCTAGGCGTTTTCTATCTCTTCCGCCAATAATCACCGTATGTCCTGCTTTGGCAAGAGACAGGGCTGTCTGGAAACCTATGCCACTGTTACCACCCGTCACAAGGTACACTTTTGTGGCAGCCATGGTTGGTTGAGGTAACACACGAGTGAAAGCCTCTTTTTATATGAAAAAACAGGTTCCCAACGCGCGGTTCTTCTGTATTTTTGGCAAAGTATGCGCGGGTGATCGCTGAGGGTAAACTCTTCCCTGTGTTGCTCATATACTCCATCACAGTCCAGAACAGAAGTGCGGTCATGTGACATCCTTGGTAAGAGGCAAGCAGCCGCCCTCGCGTCACAGCATCTTGGCTCATCCCCTCACCCCGTCGTAATCTTGTCACCCAAAGCAATACACATAGCACTATAGCAGTACATGCTCTTTTAAGCCGGCCTAACATGATTACAGCCATTGCATGGTAGTCTGGGAGACCTTTTAACGTCTTGGCATTGGACACCGCTCGACAGTGAAAGTCGACACCACAGCGCACGTGTACATGGCACATCCGACCGTCGTCACAGATACGTAAACTAAAGCTGTCCTAACTCACAGCATACACGCCTGGGAGATTGCCAAGATGTGTGAAACAGCCATTGATGCTGCAGAAGCGCGTGCATTCACGTCATAGACGCGCATCAGTCGGCGTCGTGACTAGGTGGTGGCTATTATCCACCCATTGCTAGGCTTGAGCTTGATCCAAAGAGCACGGGACTTAGCCCTGTCGAAAGAATACGGGATCATGGCGTCGTGGGATATCCTGAGGCATGAATCATTGGCAGCCCTCGAGCAGGTGCCCTCACAGTTGCCAGATGACCAGCTGGACAAAGGTATAACCATCACCTTAACCTTGTTTACATATGACCTTACCAGGAGAATCACGTCATACACGCAGAACCCTCAACTTGTGTAGGCTTGCAAAGCTTGTCTGTACTAGACCTCTGCAAAAACCCACAATCAGCAGCCATCTTCTGTTTAATAACTGCCGACACAGCAGCTAACATTGCTTGGAAAGCACGCCTCACAATCTTCTATTAAGCACCTGGATGGTTCAATCAGTTCCGCTGCATGGGTGTCTGGGGGAAGCGCAAAGCCTCCCTGGAGTTGCTTTTGGTGGTGCATGTGGGCCCATGCAGCCTTCTGGAGCGTACCTGTGCAAAAAAAAGCTCTGCATGACCTGTGCAACAAAACAAACAGAAAAAAGGGAACAAAGGAAGAAAAGAAAAAAAAGGAGGTCCTATTGTCAAGCACCCAGTCGAATCTACACTGTGGCTCTGCTGCTTCGCCCTTTGAGTGCCCTGGTGATCGGCTGCACAGGCCAGGGCCCTAGCGTTGCTGAATCAGGTCTCGTAAGCAGGGGCCGTAGTACATATGGTCTTGCAGAAGGCCAAACGGTCTGCGCAGAGTGCCCACATTGCTTTTCAACCAGTGCTGTCTGTGCTGCTTGTGTGTCCTCTTCCTGTGTGCAGCACAAGATGCCTGGGACGGGCTGGTGCGCCGTTTGCGCAAGCTGAGAGAATCCCTCACATCTGATGCTGTGAGAGGAGACTTTATGGTAGAGGTGCGTACCTTTATAATATGCCTAATTGGAGA
This sequence comes from Pseudopediastrum boryanum, assembly GCA_963556185.1. Classification (NCBI taxonomy): domain Eukaryota; kingdom Viridiplantae; phylum Chlorophyta; class Chlorophyceae; order Sphaeropleales; family Hydrodictyaceae; genus Pseudopediastrum; species Pseudopediastrum boryanum. The sequence goes on from OY744495.1 coordinate 10,933,020, forward strand.
ACAGTTTAAAAAGAAAAGGATGAAAAGGAAGCTCAATGGCTTCTTCTGCTGCTCCATGTCATCTTCATGCTTCTGTGGTCAGGCTTAGGGGTTCTGATGGCTAGTCTTGCACTTAGCTAGTAATTGATGCTTCTGGCGCTTCTAGCTTCGGGGCTGGCTATGGATGCTGTGCTTACTGTTCGATACCCTGCTGCTGCTCTTTGCCCTTGTCTCCTTCCTCTGGTGCCCAAATGTACCCTCCGTTCCATAGGAAGCGTCGAAGTGCTCTTCCTTTTGCTGTTTGCACCAATATCTGCTGCTGCCTGTGCTATGGTCATTATCAGCAACTTTCTACCTACACTGTAACAATCAGCTACGAGTTTTGTCACAGTTGATGCTGGATCTGTTGGTGTGTTTGGATCTTCAAAGCTCTCCATCAACCTACATCGTAAAAGGGCAATGTCATTATAATACATCTGATTCTTATGTGCTCTGTCATTGTTTTCAGGTGTATGAGGTGTGCGCTCTGGTGTGTGCTGCTGCTCGGAATCACGCCGAGTTGCTCAAGTGCTTGCAGCAGCTCACAAACTCCCTCTACCCACAACAGCAGCAAGAGCAATGGCAGTGGCAGCAGCAGGGTCAGCAGCAGCAGAATCAGTGGGTTGCAGAAGCTCATGCCCCACACCTTTATACCACCCAACAGCAGCAGGGCGTGCATGGAATGTGCGCAGGACTGGTACAAGATGACGACTTGCTGCAGCAGCAGCTCTCACAGCTCAGCCTGTTACCAGGTGAATTCAAACAAGTGCATTAAATGATGGCACCAGCAGGGGCAGCAATAGAGCAACAGTACCAGCAGCAACAGCCACCACAGCAGCAGCAGCAGCAGCACCAACAGCAGGAGGAGATGTGTACTCCTGCGGATATGTCATTGATACCAGGAGCAGCAGCAGCATTGGGACCACCCCCTGGCCTAGATCCCCGCCCAAGGAAAGGCGGCAGCGTTTCTATCAACAAAACCTCCACGAACACCACCAGCAGCAGCAGCAGCACTTGTAGGAGTAGCTGCACTCTCACTACCCCCAGCAGCCACAGCAGCAGCAGGTTAAGCTTTGCTCCACTGCTATCGGATCCTTGGTCTGCTGCTGCTGCAGAACGCAAGGAGCAGGTATCCGCAGCCTTGCTGTTATACTTCGCATGTGTACCGCACAAGCCCCTTGTACCAGAACTTGTGAAGCAGCTTAGGAGAGCAGCAGCAGATGGGAAGCTAGGGCCAGCAGAGAGAGCCGGGGGTACAAGGGGAGGCGAGGCTTGGGACTTGGCTGTGAGGGCAGTTAGAGGGTGGCTGCGGGGGGAATGGGGGGTGTTTCTGGATTGCTATGAGTCTGCGCCGCTGCTGTTGAGATTGGTGATGGAAGGGGCAGTGGCAAGGGTGAGTGGGGGAGGAAGGGGTTAGCGTGGTGGTGAAGAGGGGTTGGAAGGGGGGCAGGGGGGGGGGGCTTGGGAGGGGGAGCAGGGGCTGTGGAGTGGGGAGCAAAGGGCTGTGGAGGGGGGAGCAGGGTTGGAGGGGGGGCTTGGGAGGGGGAGCAAGGGGCTGTGGAGGGGAACATGGGTGGGGGGGGGGCCTTTGGAGGGGGGGCAGGGGGCTGTGGAGGGAGAAGCAGGGGGAGGGGGGCTGTCGAGGGAGAGCAGGGGCTGTGGAGGGGGAGCAGGGGTTGTGGTCAGGACAAACGTGGCACCAGCAGTGAGACACAGTCACATATGACACATACAATCTGCAAGTGCTAGAAAGGCATTATTTTATTCCACTTCTTTATGCATGCCAAGTCTTCAGCATCCTGCAGATGTTGGCAGCCACATGAAGGGCTTCAGGGAGGCAGGAAGGGGTGCATTGAGGGGTAGTGAGGCTTCGGATCTGGGAGGTAGCTGAGAAAAACTGTCAGGGGAAAGAGAAGGGGAATGAACATGGTTTTCAGTGAGCGGGTGCAACAACAAATGGAGTGTTCCACGAGAGGCATTAGCTTGGAGTGCGTACGGTTGCAAAGGGACGGGAGGGAAGGGTCCGGAATTCCCGTAGGTGATGGTGGTTCAGAAAGTGGACCCATAACCACAGAAAGGGTATGATGCACAGCCAGATCTCTGTTGATGTAGCTGCCGTAAGCTTCTTTGAAAAAGCTTATGCTTCTTTAAAAAGCTTCTGGTAATTCATAAAGTCCCTGGTTGCATTCTGATTTTCTGTGGTTTCACAACATTGTCATGCTGTTGCAATGATGTGCTGCCAGTGTTGCAAATAGCAGAAGTTTCTTAGTACAAAGTGTTGCTTGTCTCAGCTGGTGCCAAAACATAGGCACTGGGCCTAGCTTGCCCGTAATCAGTGAGCCTTAAGTGAGCCTCTGCGTCCCCTTGCCACCAAGCTGTCAGTGCTATGTTGAGGGCCTGCACTGTCACTCAGTTCTATTTTCTATATAGTTTATGTACCCTGCCTGCCATTTTTTGCTTCACACGAACGGCATCTTGTCCCCTCTAGGTCCTTGTTTGTGTTTTGCGACCTATCATGTGCACAGCACTTCCCCCTTGCTTTGATCACTCGTACCCAACGTCCAGGGCCTGCACCCTTGGCAACTAGGTGGGCATTTCGAACTGATGAATTCCCAAAGGTGGGATCTATAGGTTCATATTACCTAGTGGGAATATTTCACTCCAGCTTAGAGGTCTTTTCCATTGAGGCAGAACAGAAACAGAATAGAATGGACCATATTTCGGAATATGGCACCAATATCACATGTTGCAGGGATTTTCATTCTAGTCCGTTCTGCATTTCCATTGGCCCTTGCGATCAGCAGTACCCTCAAAACGTCATTCTTCAACCAGAAGAGCAGCAGACAATGCAAATGGTGATGTGTTGGGACGCTGGTCGAAGTGTGATGGTGGGTTTGTACCGCATGTACTGCGGTCAACAACTTGGCCCATCCTTATGAAGGTCTCAGTCACAGCCATTGCTAGAAATAATATCTCATGGCCACTTTTAGGCTACAGGGGCGTCGTTTCTGCAGGTTGAATGGGCCGGTGTACGGAGCTATTCCATGGAATACGTGCTATTCCACTTGCTCGAGCGGAATGAGAAATGCGGCCCCATATTCCGACGGAATACGCTTATTCTGGTTCTATTGGTTCTATATATTCCAGTGGGTGGAAACGGAATTGGAATAGAATGCGAATAAGTCCCTATTCCACCCCATATTCCACCGTTTATTCCGCGATGGAAAAAGGCTCTTAGAGGCTTTTTCCATTGAGGCGGAAGAGGAACAGAATAGAATTGACCATATTCCGGAATATGTCACCGATATCACATGTTGCAGGGATCTTCCATTCCACTTCCGTTTTGAGTTTCCATTGGCCACTGCGATCGTCCACTCGCGACTGAGCAGTACCCCCAAAACGTCATGCTACCACCCAGAAAAGCAGCAGACAATGCAAATTCTGATGTGTTTGGACTCTGGTCGAACTGTGATGGTGGGTTTGTACCGCATGTACTGCCGCCGACAACTTGGTCCATCTTTATGAAGGGCTTATTCACAGAATTGTTAACAATATGAAGTCATGGCCGCTTCTAGGCTACAGGGACGTCGATTTTGCAGACTGAATGGGCCGGTGGACGGACCTATTCCATGGAATACGTGCTATTCCACTTGCTCGAGCGGAATAAGAAATGCGCCCTCCATATTCCGATGGAGCACGCTTATTCTGGTTCTATTCGGGTCAGTGGAAATGGAATTGGAATAGAATGCGAATAAACCCCTATTCCACCCCGTATTCCACCGTTTATTCCGCGATGGAAAAAGGCTCTTAGAGGCTTTTTCCATTGAGGCAGAACAGGAACAGAATAGAATGGACCATATTCCGGAATATGGCACCAATATCACATGTTGCAGGGTTTTTTAATTCTACTCCGTTTTGTATTTCCATTGGCACTTGTGATCGCCCATACGCAACTGAGCAGTACCCTCCAAACGTCATGCAACAACTCAGAAAAGCAGCAGAACATGCAAATTGTGATGTGTTAAGACGCTGGTCGAACTGTGATGGTGGGTTTGTACCGCATGTACTGCTGTCAACAACTTGGTCCATCCTTATGAAGGTCTCATTCACAGCATTGCTAGAAATATTAACACATGGCCACTTTTAGGTTACAGGGGCGTCGTTTCTGCAGGTCGAATGGGCTGGTGTACGGACCTATTCCATGGAATACGTGCATTTCCACTTGCTCGAGCGGAATGAGAAATGCGGCTCCATATTCCGACGGAATACGCTTATTCTGGTTCTATTCCAGTGGGTGGAAACGGAATTGGAATAGAATGCGAATAAACCCCTATTCCACCCCATATTCCACCGTTTATTCCGCGATGGAAGAATGCTCTTAGCAACAAGGTAACATGGCATTGCTTTTCATGCTGCAATTGCAGGCCAGGTTGCGGGCATTGTACATGACAGCCACCTGCTACAGGCAACTGGCCACATCCACCCTATTGTCTTGGCTGCGGCTTCCACAAGACAATCAAGGAGAGCAGCTCCTGTTTGTGCTGCTGCAGCGTTCTAAGTCGGCAGGGTGTGCAGGAGCTGCGGTAGCCCTGCAGAAGCTTGGCAGCAATACAGCAGGGGAGGATGGTGGGCACATGCCAAAGACGACGTTCTTTCGACAGTAGCGAATGCCTGTGCGTTTTCGAGTATCGAGGTTGGTATGTGTGGAACAGCATGCACAACAATATGGGTATTACTCTGGTGTGTTTCTGGTTGTTAGCATATATATCCGTATGACATACCTGCCTTGGTTGGTCATGCTGGGATGTTGGATGTAAGAGGCCAGGTCGTGTCTTACCTGATGAAGTACAATCAATGTAGAGCAGAGGCTTGCTCTTGGATGTGAACACGGAAAGGGCTTTCTGTGCAAGAACAATGCATTGTCTGGCTGCTGATGGCTCAATGCCCTGACAGATGGGTCCTTACAGTAGTAGGAATCCGCCTTACGAACTATGTTTGACTATCTAGGTTATTTAGAACAGATAGTACATTACATACGAATGAAAGCCTCAGCGGAGTGCTGAGCTGGTTGTTCCAGCAGGAGGGCCTCAATTATCTATCTGTGCACGGAGGCTGCGACCTAAGTTGTGATTTAGGTTATATTTAGGTTCCGGGTTGGTATGAAATCGGGTCACTCAACTGGAGTTGGTCTATTATTCAGTGTGTTTCCTGGTCATTTCCGTGAGCTTAAGCATAAAGGATGCCCGGATTGACGCCCGGATTGACAGTGATATGATCTAGTTATCTACCTGTGCTCGGGGAGCTGAGGGGGATATGCCCCCAGTCTCGGCTCATGTGCACGTGCGAGCGCTTCTGCAGAAACTGGCTGCATGGCACCTTTAGCAACAGCGAGACTTTTTTGACATCAATCTATAGCAATACGATAACAGCAAACCCAGTTGTAAGCGTCCGCAAGCCTGTTTGGTTGTGGTCAAACGAGCGCATCGCGTATATCTCTGGTGCCAAGTGACCACATTGAGGATATCTGAGGTGCCAAGTGACCACTTTGGACACAGTTGGTTGCAAAAGTTTTGGCCCAAAACTCAGATTTTGTTAGGAAATGGTCTGCTTCTGTGAAATGGCATGGCCGTTCATTGCTCTCTTGCACAGGCAGCTTCTGTATGAGGTCCAGGTTGTCACCAATGGGTGCGGTCAGCATCTCTGTTGCTCTGTGTTGCTTGGCTGCTGAGAAAAGCAGGGGTCTTGCAAGGGAGACAGCGGAGGCATTTTTGCTGCTTTTTAAGGGGGTAAATGCTGAGAACTGCCAGCAGGCACAGGTGCCCTTTCTTTACTGTTTAGGGGCAGTAGCATATAGACCAGGTGTGAAGCAGGTGCAGGGGCTATACCAGTTCAATGGCAGGGCAGGTGGGGGTAGGCAGGGCATGCGAGAAGTTGGGGCAAGTGCAAGGCTGAGCTGAGAGGGCTGTGGGAGGGGAGCAGATGGGGTGTGGGGCTGGCAACCACAGGAGGGGCAGAGGTGGAAGGGGAGAGCCAGGTTAAAAAAAGCAGGAGGGCTATAGGAACAGGGGGGAGGCTTGCTGGTCTGCGTCTGCGGCTAAGGCTAAGGCTGGCTGGCTGGCTTTTATATAGTATATTTATAGGGCACGCCCGGGGCTCGAACTCGGGACGTCTCGCGTGCGAGGCTACTTGTGGTACCACTTGGGCATACCAACTGCAGCACATTGATGCTCTGCCTGTTTACTTTCTTAAACATAAATGGTTGTAAATCAGGTCTTGCTGCTGCTGCTTAAACCCCAGCCTTATGTTCCGGCCAAAACTTTTGCAACCAACTGTGGACATTGGTTCTGCTGCTGCTGTTTGACAGAGGCAAGGGCTTTGGCTTGGGGCAGGGCTGGTTTAAGGTACCAGGGGCTGGACCTATGCAACAGTCACAGCCAGGGTGAATAAATTGTTGCATGTGCTGGCAACCCATGACGGGGGCCCTTCCTACCCCTACCCTCACCAGCTGCAGCAGTACACTAAGCAAATACCAACAACTGAGATACCTTGACTTGCACACTTCCCCTGGTAGCACATGCCATAGGACATTACAGCTGGAGCAGGGGCTGTCTCTGAAGCTGCCTGTGCCATGCGGAATACCCAAAGGGCATATCTGGCGCCCCCAAAGCAGGGTATACCCCCAGCACATGTAGCGAGCTGCTGTTCTCTGCAGGTGGAGCATGATTGGCATAGCCGATGTGGTATTGTAGAAAGGGGGAGCGGTGCTGAATAAAAACATATGCTTTGAGGAGGTTGTTGAGAGATCTGCTAGCACTATCATGGCAAGATCTGGTGGAAAGTGTTAAAACAGCAGTAGCAAGGGCACGTCGGGTCTAGAAGGTGGTGCTGCACCGAAGGGATATGCGTAACATGTCTTGTTTTACAACAAGCCTGGCCCAGTGAACAACTCTGTGGTATGCTAGACCTTGTTTCAAGCAGTGACAGGTGACAAAGAAAACAGTCCTCCAAAGTGGTGGTGACAGCGTGGGTGACAGCCTTGCAGCATAGGCCCGTCTCGCCCGCCGCTGATTGCAGCATGTAGAAGGAAGCTTCCTACCATCAAACTGGCATGCAAAGCACACCAGCTTCTGTTAATACTGAATCCTTGGCAGTGACCTTGAAGCTTATGGTAAGATTGCCAGAAGCAGGGCCCCTCCAGCAGGGGAAGCATCCATGTTGAAAACCACACTTTTTGCTGCCTGTAGCAATGCTCAGCATTGCAGGGATAGCTAATGTGGGGCCTGCTGTGCAGAGCATGCATGACTGCAGCTAGTGACATGGTACTGTAAAGCCAAGGAAAGCTTGCTGATAAATGGGAGAAGTTCCATTCCATGCACCCTAACTCAGGTGACCACAGGGGCGTACCCACTTTTGACCAAAATCTGAAAAGTCAGCTCAAGCACTTTCTCAATGCGGTTGCGGTTGCCACCAATTTAGCACAGCAGGCAATAATTGCATCAACAAGTTCTTTGCAACAGGCTAGACACAGCTGTTATCTCTGCTTGCACTTGAGGAAACAGGAGGTGCAAACATTGGACACAGTTGGTTGCAAAAGTTTTGGCCCAAAACTCAGATTTTGTTAGGAAATGGTCTGCTTCTGTGAAATGGCATGGCCGTTCATTGCTCTCTTGCACAGGCAGCTTCTGTATGAGGTCCAGGTTGTCACCAATGGGTGCGGTCAGCATCTCTGTTGCTCTGTGTTGCTTGGCTGCTGAGAAAAGCAGGGGTCTTGCAAGGGAGACAGCGGAGGCATTTTTGCTGCTTTTTAAGGGGGTAAATGCTGAGAACTGCCAGCAGGCACAGGTGCCCTTTCTTTACTGTTTAGGGGCAGTAGCATATAGACCAGGTGTGAAGCAGGTGCAGGGGCTATACCAGTTCAATGGCAGGGCAGGTGGGGGTAGGCAGGGCATGCGAGAAGTTGGGGCAAGTGCAAGGCTGAGCTGAGAGGGCTGTGGGAGGGGAGCAGATGGGGTGTGGGGCTGGCAACCACAGGAGGGGCAGAGGTGGAAGGGGAGAGCCAGGTTAAAAAAAGCAGGAGGGCTATAGGAACAGGGGGGAGGCTTGCTGGTCTGCGTCTGCGGCTAAGGCTAAGGCTGGCTGGCTGGCTGGCTTTTATATAGTATATTTATAGGGCACGCCCGGGGCTCGAACTCGGGACGTCTCGCGTGCGAGGCTACTTGTGGTACCACTTGGGCATACCAACTGCAGCACATTGATGCTCTGCCTGTTTACTTTCTTAAACATAAATGGTTGTAAATCAGGTCTTGCTGCTGCTGCTTAAACCCCAGCCTTATGTTCCGGCCAAAACTTTTGCAACCAACTGTGGACATTGGTTCTGCTGCTGCTGTTTGACAGAGGCAAGGGCTTTGGCTTGGGGCAGGGCTGGTTTAAGGTACCAGGGGCTGGACCTATGCAACAGTCACAGCCAGGGTGAATAAATTGTTGCATGTGCTGGCAACCCATGACGGGGGCCCTTCCTACCCCTACCCTCACCAGCTGCAGCAGTACACTAAGCAAATACCAACAACTGAGATACCTTGACTTGCACACTTCCCCTGGTAGCACATGCCATAGGACATTACAGCTGGAGCAGGGGCTGTCTCTGAAGCTGCCTGGGCCATGCGGAATACCCAAAGGGCATATCTGGCGCCCCCAAAGCAGGGTATACCCCCAGCACATGTAGCGAGCTGCTGTTCTCTGCAGGTGGAGCATGATTGGCATAGCCGATGTGGTATTGTAGAAAGGGGGAGCGGTGCTGAATAAAAACATATGCTTTGAGGAGGTTGTTGAGAGATCTGCTAGCACTATCATGGCAAGATCTGGTGGAAAGTGTTAAAACAGCAGTAGCAAGGGCACGTCGGGTCTAGAAGGTGGTGCTGCACCGAAGGGATATGCGTAACATGTCTTGTTTTACAACAAGCCTGGCCCAGTGAACAACTCTGTGGTATGCTAGACCTTGTTTCAAGCAGTGACAGGTGACAAAGAAAACAGTCCTCCAAAGTGGTGGTGACAGCGTGGGTGACAGCCTTGCAGCATAGGCCCGTCTCGCCCGCCGCTGATTGCAGCATGTAGAAGGAAGCTTCCTACCATCAAACTGGCATGCAAAGCACACCAGCTTCTGTTAATACTGAATCCTTGGCAGTGACCTTGAAGCTTATGGTAAGATTGCCAGAAGCAGGGCCCCTCCAGCAGGGGAAGCATCCATGTTGAAAACCACACTTTTTGCTGCCTGTAGCAATGCTCAGCATTGCAGGGATAGCTAATGTGGGGCCTGCTGTGCAGAGCATGCATGACTGCAGCTAGTGACATGGTACTGTAAAGCCAAGGAAAGCTTGCTGATAAATGGGAGAAGTTCCATTCCATGCACCCTAACTCAGGTGACCACAGGGGCGTACCCACTTTTGACCAAAATCTGAAAAGTCAGCTCAAGCACTTTCTCAATGCGGTTGCGGTTGCCACCAATTTAGCACAGCAGGCAATAATTGCATCAACAAGTTCTTTGCAACAGGCTAGACACAGCTGTTATCTCTGCTTGCACTTGAGGAAACAGGAGGTGCAAACATTGGACTCTGTGGACATTGGTTCTGCTGCTGCTGTTTGACAGAGGCAAGGGCTTTGGCTTGGGGCAGGGCTGGTTTAAGGTACCAGGGGCTGGACCTATGCAACAGTCACAGCCAGGGTGAATAAATTGTTGCATGTGCTGGCAACCCATGACGGGGGCCCTTCCTACCCCTACCCTCACCAGCTGCAGCAGTACACTAAGCAAATACCAACAACTGAGATACCTTGACTTGCACACTTCCCCTGGTAGCACATGCCATAGGACATTACAGCTGGAGCAGGGGCTGTCTCTGAAGCTGCCTGTGCCATGCGGAATACCCAAAGGGCATATCTGGCGCCCCCAAAGCAGGGTATACCCCCAGCACATGTAGCGAGCTGCTGTTCTCTGCAGGTGGAGCATGATTGGCATAGCCGATGTGGTATTGTAGAAAGGGGGAGCGGTGCTGAATAAAAACATATGCTTTGAGGAGGTTGTTGAGAGATCTGCTAGCACTATCATGGCAAGATCTGGTGGAAAGTGTTAAAACAGCAGTAGCAAGGGCACGTCGGGTCTAGAAGGTGGTGCTGCACCGAAGGGATATGCGTAACATGTCTTGTTTTACAACAAGCCTGGCCCAGTGAACAACTCTGTGGTATGCTAGACCTTGTTTCAAGCAGTGACAGGTGACAAAGAAAACAGTCCTCCAAAGTGGTGGTGACAGCGTGGGTGACAGCCTTGCAGCATAGGCCCGTCTCGCCCGCCGCTGATTGCAGCATGTAGAAGGAAGCTTCCTACCATCAAACTGGCATGCAAAGCACACCAGCTTCTGTTAATACTGAATCCTTGGCAGTGACCTTGAAGCTTATGGTAAGATTGCCAGAAGCAGGGCCCCTCCAGCAGGGGAAGCATCCATGTTGAAAACCACACTTTTTGCTGCCTGTAGCAATGCTCAGCATTGCAGGGATAGCTAATGTGGGGCCTGCTGTGCAGAGCATGCATGACTGCAGCTAGTGACATGGTACTGTAAAGCCAAGGAAAGCTTGCTGATAAATGGGAGAAGTTCCATTCCATGCACCCTAACTCAGGTGACCACAGGGGCGTACCCACTTTTGACCAAAATCTGAAAAGTCAGCTCAAGCACTTTCTCAATGCGGTTGCGGTTGCCACCAATTTAGCACAGCAGGCAATAATTGCATCAACAAGTTCTTTGCAACAGGCTAGACACAGCTGTTATCTCTGCTTGCACTTGAGGAAACAGGAGGTGCAAACATTGGACATTGGTTCTGCTGCTGCTGTTTGACAGAGGCAAGGGCTTTGGCTTGGGGCAGGGCTGGTTTAAGGTACCAGGGGCTGGACCTATGCAACAGTCACAGCCAGGGTGAATAAATTGTTGCATGTGCTGGCAACCCATGACGGGGGCCCTTCCTACCCCTACCCTCACCAGCTGCAGCAGTACACTAAGCAAATACCAACAACTGAGATACCTTGACTTGCACACTTCCCCTGGTAGCACATGCCATAGGACATTACAGCTGGAGCAGGGGCTGTCTCTGAAGCTGCCTGTGCCATGCGGAATACCCAAAGGGCATATCTGGCGCCCCCAAAGCAGGGTATACCCCCAGCACATGTAGCGAGCTGCTGTTCTCTGCAGGTGGAGCATGATTGGCATAGCCGATGTGGTATTGTAGAAAGGGGGAGCGGTGCTGAATAAAAACATATGCTTTGAGGAGGTTGTTGAGAGATCTGCTAGCACTATCATGGCAAGATCTGGTGGAAAGTGTTAAAACAGCAGTAGCAAGGGCACGTCGGGTCTAGAAGGTGGTGCTGCACCGAAGGGATATGCGTAACATGTCTTGTTTTACAACAAGCCTGGCCCAGTGAACAACTCTGTGGTATGCTAGACCTTGTTTCAAGCAGTGACAGGTGACAAAGAAAACAGTCCTCCAAAGTGGTGGTGACAGCGTGGGTGACAGCCTTGCAGCATAGGCCCGTCTCGCCCGCCGCTGATTGCAGCATGTAGAAGGAAGCTTCCTACCATCAAACTGGCATGCAAAGCACACCAGCTTCTGTTAATACTGAATCCTTGGCAGTGACCTTGAAGCTTATGGTAAGATTGCCAGAAGCAGGGCCCCTCCAGCAGGGGAAGCATCCATGTTGAAAACCACACTTTTTGCTGCCTGTAGCAATGCTCAGCATTGCAGGGATAGCTAATGTGGGGCCTGCTGTGCAGAGCATGCATGACTGCAGCTAGTGACATGGTACTGTAAAGCCAAGGAAAGCTTGCTGATAAATGGGAGAAGTTCCATTCCATGCACCCTAACTCAGGTGACCACAGGGGCGTACCCACTTTTGACCAAAATCTGAAAAGTCAGCTCAAGCACTTTCTCAATGCGGTTGCGGTTGCCACCAATTTAGCACAGCAGGCAATAATTGCATCAACAAGTTCTTTGCAACAGGCTAGACACAGCTGTTATCTCTGCTTGCACTTGAGGAAACAGGAGGTGCAAACATTGGACACAGTTGGTTGCAAAAGTTTTGGCCCAAAACTCAGATTTTGTTAGGAAATGGTCTGCTTCTGTGAAATGGCATGGCCGTTCATTGCTCTCTTGCACAGGCAGCTTCTGTATGAGGTCCAGGTTGTCACCAATGGGTGCGGTCAGCATCTCTGTTGCTCTGTGTTGCTTGGCTGCTGAGAAAAGCAGGGGTCTTGCAAGGGAGACAGCGGAGGCATTTTTGCTGCTTTTTAAGGGGGTAAATGCTGAGAACTGCCAGCAGGCACAGGTGCCCTTTCTTTACTGTTTAGGGGCAGTAGCATATAGACCAGGTGTGAAGCAGGTGCAGGGGCTATACCAGTTCAATGGCAGGGCAGGTGGGGGTAGGCAGGGCATGCGAGAAGTTGGGGCAAGTGCAAGGCTGAGCTGAGAGGGCTGTGGGAGGGGAGCAGATGGGGTGTGGGGCTGGCAACCACAGGAGGGGCAGAGGTGGAAGGGGAGAGCCAGGTTAAAAAAAGCAGGAGGGCTATAGGAACAGGGGGGAGGCTTGCTGGTCTGCGTCTGCGGCTAAGGCTAAGGCTGGCTGGCTGGCTTTTATATAGTATATTTATAGGGCACGCCCGGGGCTCGAACTCGGGACGTCTCGCGTGCGAGGCTACTTGTGGTACCACTTGGGCATACCAACTGCAGCACATTGATGCTCTGCCTGTTTACTTTCTTAAACATAAATGGTTGTAAATCAGGTCTTGCTGCTGCTGCTTAAACCCCAGCCTTATGTTCCGGCCAAAACTTTTGCAACCAACTGTGGACATTGGTTCTGCTGCTGCTGTTTGACAGAGGCAAGGGCTTTGGCTTGGGGCAGGGCTGGTTTAAGGTACCAGGGGCTGGACCTATGCAACAGTCACAGCCAGGGTGAATAAATTGTTGCATGTGCTGGCAACCCATGACGGGGGCCCTTCCTACCCCTACCCTCACCAGCTGCAGCAGTACACTAAGCAAATACCAACAACTGAGATACCTTGACTTGCACACTTCCCCTGGTAGCACATGCCATAGGACATTACAGCTGGAGCAGGGGCTGTCTCTGAAGCTGCCTGTGCCATGCGGAATACCCAAAGGGCATATCTGGCGCCCCCAAAGCAGGGTATACCCCCAGCACATGTAGCGAGCTGCTGTTCTCTGCAGGTGGAGCATGATTGGCATAGCCGATGTGGTATTGTAGAAAGGGGGAGCGGTGCTGAATAAAAACATATGCTTTGAGGAGGTTGTTGAGAGATCTGCTAGCACTATCATGGCAAGATCTGGTGGAAAGTGTTAAAACAGCAGTAGCAAGGGCACGTCGGGTCTAGAAGGTGGTGCTGCACCGAAGGGATATGCGTAACATGTCTTGTTTTACAACAAGCCTGGCCCAGTGAACAACTCTGTGGTATGCTAGACCTTGTTTCAAGCAGTGACAGGTGACAAAGAAAACAGTCCTCCAAAGTGGTGGTGACAGCGTGGGTGACAGCCTTGCAGCATAGGCCCGTCTCGCCCGCCGCTGATTGCAGCATGTAGAAGGAAGCTTCCTACCATCAAACTGGCATGCAAAGCACACCAGCTTCTGTTAATACTGAATCCTTGGCAGTGACCTTGAAGCTTATGGTAAGATTGCCAGAAGCAGGGCCCCTCCAGCAGGGGAAGCATCCATGTTGAAAACCACACTTTTTGCTGCCTGTAGCAATGCTCAGCATTGCAGGGATAGCTAATGTGGGGCCTGCTGTGCAGAGCATGCATGACTGCAGCTAGTGACATGGTACTGTAAAGCCAAGGAAAGCTTGCTGATAAATGGGAGAAGTTCCATTCCATGCACCCTAACTCAGGTGACCACAGGGGCGTACCCACTTTTGACCAAAATCTGAAAAGTCAGCTCAAGCACTTTCTCAATGCGGTTGCGGTTGCCACCAATTTAGCACAGCAGGCAATAATTGCATCAACAAGTTCTTTGCAACAGGCTAGACACAGCTGTTATCTCTGCTTGCACTTGAGGAAACAGGAGGTGCAAACATTGGACACAGTTGGTTGCAAAAGTTTTGGCCCAAAACTCAGATTTTGTTAGGAAATGGTCTGCTTCTGTGAAATGGCATGGCCGTTCATTGCTCTCTTGCACAGGCAGCTTCTGTATGAGGTCCAGGTTGTCACCAATGGGTGCGGTCAGCATCTCTGTTGCTCTGTGTTGCTTGGCTGCTGAGAAAAGCAGGGGTCTTGCAAGGGAGACAGCGGAGGCATTTTTGCTGCTTTTTAAGGGGGTAAATGCTGAGAACTGCCAGCAGGCACAGGTGCCCTTTCTTTACTGTTTAGGGGCAGTAGCATATAGACCAGGTGTGAAGCAGGTGCAGGGGCTATACCAGTTCAATGGCAGGGCAGGTGGGGGTAGGCAGGGCATGCGAGAAGTTGGGGCAAGTGCAAGGCTGAGCTGAGAGGGCTGTGGGAGGGGAGCAGATGGGGTGTGGGGCTGGCAACCACAGGAGGGGCAGAGGTGGAAGGGGAGAGCCAGGTTAAAAAAAGCAGGAGGGCTATAGGAACAGGGGGGAGGCTTGCTGGTCTGCGTCTGCGGCTAAGGCTAAGGCTGGCTGGCTGGCTGGCTTTTATATAGTATATTTATAGGGCACGCCCGGGGCTCGAACTCGGGACGTCTCGCGTGCGAGGCTACTTGTGGTACCACTTGGGCATACCAACTGCAGCACATTGATGCTCTGCCTGTTTACTTTCTTAAACATAAATGGTTGTAAATCAGGTCTTGCTGCTGCTGCTTAAACCCCAGCCTTATGTTCCGGCCAAAACTTTTGCAACCAACTGTGGACATTGGTTCTGCTGCTGCTGTTTGACAGAGGCAAGGGCTTTGGCTTGGGGCAGGGCTGGTTTAAGGTACCAGGGGCTGGACCTATGCAACAGTCACAGCCAGGGTGAATAAATTGTTGCATGTGCTGGCAACCCATGACGGGGGCCCTTCCTACCCCTACCCTCACCAGCTGCAGCAGTACACTAAGCAAATACCAACAACTGAGATACCTTGACTTGCACACTTCCCCTGGTAGCACATGCCATAGGACATTACAGCTGGAGCAGGGGCTGTCTCTGAAGCTGCCTGGGCCATGCGGAATACCCAAAGGGCATATCTGGCGCCCCCAAAGCAGGGTATACCCCCAGCACATGTAGCGAGCTGCTGTTCTCTGCAGGTGGAGCATGATTGGCATAGCCGATGTGGTATTGTAGAAAGGGGGAGCGGTGCTGAATAAAAACATATGCTTTGAGGAGGTTGTTGAGAGATCTGCTAGCACTATCATGGCAAGATCTGGTGGAAAGTGTTAAAACAGCAGTAGCAAGGGCACGTCGGGTCTAGAAGGTGGTGCTGCACCGAAGGGATATGCGTAACATGTCTTGTTTTACAACAAGCCTGGCCCAGTGAACAACTCTGTGGTATGCTAGACCTTGTTTCAAGCAGTGACAGGTGACAAAGAAAACAGTCCTCCAAAGTGGTGGTGACAGCGTGGGTGACAGCCTTGCAGCATAGGCCCGTCTCGCCCGCCGCTGATTGCAGCATGTAGAAGGAAGCTTCCTACCATCAAACTGGCATGCAAAGCACACCAGCTTCTGTTAATACTGAATCCTTGGCAGTGACCTTGAAGCTTATGGTAAGATTGCCAGAAGCAGGGCCCCTCCAGCAGGGGAAGCATCCATGTTGAAAACCACACTTTTTGCTGCCTGTAGCAATGCTCAGCATTGCAGGGATAGCTAATGTGGGGCCTGCTGTGCAGAGCATGCATGACTGCAGCTAGTGACATGGTACTGTAAAGCCAAGGAAAGCTTGCTGATAAATGGGAGAAGTTCCATTCCATGCACCCTAACTCAGGTGACCACAGGGGCGTACCCACTTTTGACCAAAATCTGAAAAGTCAGCTCAAGCACTTTCTCAATGCGGTTGCGGTTGCCACCAATTTAGCACAGCAGGCAATAATTGCATCAACAAGTTCTTTGCAACAGGCTAGACACAGCTGTTATCTCTGCTTGCACTTGAGGAAACAGGAGGTGCAAACATTGGACTCTGTGGACATTGGTTCTGCTGCTGCTGTTTGACAGAGGCAAGGGCTTTGGCTTGGGGCAGGGCTGGTTTAAGGTACCAGGGGCTGGACCTATGCAACAGTCACAGCCAGGGTGAATAAATTGTTGCATGTGCTGGCAACCCATGACGGGGGCCCTTCCTACCCCTACCCTCACCAGCTGCAGCAGTACACTAAGCAAATACCAACAACTGAGATACCTTGACTTGCACACTTCCCCTGGTAGCACATGCCATAGGACATTACAGCTGGAGCAGGGGCTGTCTCTGAAGCTGCCTGTGCCATGCGGAATACCCAAAGGGCATATCTGGCGCCCCCAAAGCAGGGTATACCCCCAGCACATGTAGCGAGCTGCTGTTCTCTGCAGGTGGAGCATGATTGGCATAGCCGATGTGGTATTGTAGAAAGGGGGAGCGGTGCTGAATAAAAACATATGCTTTGAGGAGGTTGTTGAGAGATCTGCTAGCACTATCATGGCAAGATCTGGTGGAAAGTGTTAAAACAGCAGTAGCAAGGGCACGTCGGGTCTAGAAGGTGGTGCTGCACCGAAGGGATATGCGTAACATGTCTTGTTTTACAACAAGCCTGGCCCAGTGAACAACTCTGTGGTATGCTAGACCTTGTTTCAAGCAGTGACAGGTGACAAAGAAAACAGTCCTCCAAAGTGGTGGTGACAGCGTGGGTGACAGCCTTGCAGCATAGGCCCGTCTCGCCCGCCGCTGATTGCAGCATGTAGAAGGAAGCTTCCTACCATCAAACTGGCATGCAAAGCACACCAGCTTCTGTTAATACTGAATCCTTGGCAGTGACCTTGAAGCTTATGGTAAGATTGCCAGAAGCAGGGCCCCTCCAGCAGGGGAAGCATCCATGTTGAAAACCACACTTTTTGCTGCCTGTAGCAATGCTCAGCATTGCAGGGATAGCTAATGTGGGGCCTGCTGTGCAGAGCATGCATGACTGCAGCTAGTGACATGGTACTGTAAAGCCAAGGAAAGCTTGCTGATAAATGGGAGAAGTTCCATTCCATGCACCCTAACTCAGGTGACCACAGGGGCGTACCCACTTTTGACCAAAATCTGAAAAGTCAGCTCAAGCACTTTCTCAATGCGGTTGCGGTTGCCACCAATTTAGCACAGCAGGCAATAATTGCATCAACAAGTTCTTTGCAACAGGCTAGACACAGCTGTTATCTCTGCTTGCACTTGAGGAAACAGGAGGTGCAAACATTGGACATTGGTTCTGCTGCTGCTGTTTGACAGAGGCAAGGGCTTTGGCTTGGGGCAGGGCTGGTTTAAGGTACCAGGGGCTGGACCTATGCAACAGTCACAGCCAGGGTGAATAAATTGTTGCATGTGCTGGCAACCCATGACGGGGGCCCTTCCTACCCCTACCCTCACCAGCTGCAGCAGTACACTAAGCAAATACCAACAACTGAGATACCTTGACTTGCACACTTCCCCTGGTAGCACATGCCATAGGACATTACAGCTGGAGCAGGGGCTGTCTCTGAAGCTGCCTGTGCCATGCGGAATACCCAAAGGGCATATCTGGCGCCCCCAAAGCAGGGTATACCCCCAGCACATGTAGCGAGCTGCTGTTCTCTGCAGGTGGAGCATGATTGGCATAGCCGATGTGGTATTGTAGAAAGGGGGAGCGGTGCTGAATAAAAACATATGCTTTGAGGAGGTTGTTGAGAGATCTGCTAGCACTATCATGGCAAGATCTGGTGGAAAGTGTTAAAACAGCAGTAGCAAGGGCACGTCGGGTCTAGAAGGTGGTGCTGCACCGAAGGGATATGCGTAACATGTCTTGTTTTACAACAAGCCTGGCCCAGTGAACAACTCTGTGGTATGCTAGACCTTGTTTCAAGCAGTGACAGGTGACAAAGAAAACAGTCCTCCAAAGTGGTGGTGACAGCGTGGGTGACAGCCTTGCAGCATAGGCCCGTCTCGCCCGCCGCTGATTGCAGCATGTAGAAGGAAGCTTCCTACCATCAAACTGGCATGCAAAGCACACCAGCTTCTGTTAATACTGAATCCTTGGCAGTGACCTTGAAGCTTATGGTAAGATTGCCAGAAGCAGGGCCCCTCCAGCAGGGGAAGCATCCATGTTGAAAACCACACTTTTTGCTGCCTGTAGCAATGCTCAGCATTGCAGGGATAGCTAATGTGGGGCCTGCTGTGCAGAGCATGCATGACTGCAGCTAGTGACATGGTACTGTAAAGCCAAGGAAAGCTTGCTGATAAATGGGAGAAGTTCCATTCCATGCACCCTAACTCAGGTGACCACAGGGGCGTACCCACTTTTGACCAAAATCTGAAAAGTCAGCTCAAGCACTTTCTCAATGCGGTTGCGGTTGCCACCAATTTAGCACAGCAGGCAATAATTGCATCAACAAGTTCTTTGCAACAGGCTAGACACAGCTGTTATCTCTGCTTGCACTTGAGGAAACAGGAGGTGCAAACATTGGACACAGTTGGTTGCAAAAGTTTTGGCCCAAAACTCAGATTTTGTTAGGAAATGGTCTGCTTCTGTGAAATGGCATGGCCGTTCATTGCTCTCTTGCACAGGCAGCTTCTGTATGAGGTCCAGGTTGTCACCAATGGGTGCGGTCAGCATCTCTGTTGCTCTGTGTTGCTTGGCTGCTGAGAAAAGCAGGGGTCTTGCAAGGGAGACAGCGGAGGCATTTTTGCTGCTTTTTAAGGGGGTAAATGCTGAGAACTGCCAGCAGGCACAGGTGCCCTTTCTTTACTGTTTAGGGGCAGTAGCATATAGACCAGGTGTGAAGCAGGTGCAGGGGCTATACCAGTTCAATGGCAGGGCAGGTGGGGGTAGGCAGGGCATGCGAGAAGTTGGGGCAAGTGCAAGGCTGAGCTGAGAGGGCTGTGGGAGGGGAGCAGATGGGGTGTGGGGCTGGCAACCACAGGAGGGGCAGAGGTGGAAGGGGAGAGCCAGGTTAAAAAAAGCAGGAGGGCTATAGGAACAGGGGGGAGGCTTGCTGGTCTGCGTCTGCGGCTAAGGCTAAGGCTGGCTGGCTGGCTTTTATATAGTATATTTATAGGGCACGCCCGGGGCTCGAACTCGGGACGTCTCGCGTGCGAGGCTACTTGTGGTACCACTTGGGCATACCAACTGCAGCACATTGATGCTCTGCCTGTTTACTTTCTTAAACATAAATGGTTGTAAATCAGGTCTTGCTGCTGCTGCTTAAACCCCAGCCTTATGTTCCGGCCAAAACTTTTGCAACCAACTGTGGACATTGGTTCTGCTGCTGCTGTTTGACAGAGGCAAGGGCTTTGGCTTGGGGCAGGGCTGGTTTAAGGTACCAGGGGCTGGACCTATGCAACAGTCACAGCCAGGGTGAATAAATTGTTGCATGTGCTGGCAACCCATGACGGGGGCCCTTCCTACCCCTACCCTCACCAGCTGCAGCAGTACACTAAGCAAATACCAACAACTGAGATACCTTGACTTGCACACTTCCCCTGGTAGCACATGCCATAGGACATTACAGCTGGAGCAGGGGCTGTCTCTGAAGCTGCCTGTGCCATGCGGAATACCCAAAGGGCATATCTGGCGCCCCCAAAGCAGGGTATACCCCCAGCACATGTAGCGAGCTGCTGTTCTC
Source organism: Pseudopediastrum boryanum (assembly GCA_963556185.1). Lineage (NCBI taxonomy): Eukaryota > Viridiplantae > Chlorophyta > Chlorophyceae > Sphaeropleales > Hydrodictyaceae > Pseudopediastrum > Pseudopediastrum boryanum. The sequence continues at coordinate 10,952,835 of OY744495.1, forward strand.
TGCAGGTGGAGCATGATTGGCATAGCCGATGTGGTATTGTAGAAAGGGGGAGCGGTGCTGAATAAAAACATATGCTTTGAGGAGGTTGTTGAGAGATCTGCTAGCACTATCATGGCAAGATCTGGTGGAAAGTGTTAAAACAGCAGTAGCAAGGGCACGTCGGGTCTAGAAGGTGGTGCTGCACCGAAGGGATATGCGTAACATGTCTTGTTTTACAACAAGCCTGGCCCAGTGAACAACTCTGTGGTATGCTAGACCTTGTTTCAAGCAGTGACAGGTGACAAAGAAAACAGTCCTCCAAAGTGGTGGTGACAGCGTGGGTGACAGCCTTGCAGCATAGGCCCGTCTCGCCCGCCGCTGATTGCAGCATGTAGAAGGAAGCTTCCTACCATCAAACTGGCATGCAAAGCACACCAGCTTCTGTTAATACTGAATCCTTGGCAGTGACCTTGAAGCTTATGGTAAGATTGCCAGAAGCAGGGCCCCTCCAGCAGGGGAAGCATCCATGTTGAAAACCACACTTTTTGCTGCCTGTAGCAATGCTCAGCATTGCAGGGATAGCTAATGTGGGGCCTGCTGTGCAGAGCATGCATGACTGCAGCTAGTGACATGGTACTGTAAAGCCAAGGAAAGCTTGCTGATAAATGGGAGAAGTTCCATTCCATGCACCCTAACTCAGGTGACCACAGGGGCGTACCCACTTTTGACCAAAATCTGAAAAGTCAGCTCAAGCACTTTCTCAATGCGGTTGCGGTTGCCACCAATTTAGCACAGCAGGCAATAATTGCATCAACAAGTTCTTTGCAACAGGCTAGACACAGCTGTTATCTCTGCTTGCACTTGAGGAAACAGGAGGTGCAAACATTGGACATTGGTTCTGCTGCTGCTGTTTGACAGAGGCAAGGGCTTTGGCTTGGGGCAGGGCTGGTTTAAGGTACCAGGGGCTGGACCTATGCAACAGTCACAGCCAGGGTGAATAAATTGTTGCATGTGCTGGCAACCCATGACGGGGGCCCTTCCTACCCCTACCCTCACCAGCTGCAGCAGTACACTAAGCAAATACCAACAACTGAGATACCTTGACTTGCACACTTCCCCTGGTAGCACATGCCATAGGACATTACAGCTGGAGCAGGGGCTGTCTCTGAAGCTGCCTGTGCCATGCGGAATACCCAAAGGGCATATCTGGCGCCCCCAAAGCAGGGTATACCCCCAGCACATGTAGCGAGCTGCTGTTCTCTGCAGGTGGAGCATGATTGGCATAGCCGATGTGGTATTGTAGAAAGGGGGAGCGGTGCTGAATAAAAACATATGCTTTGAGGAGGTTGTTGAGAGATCTGCTAGCACTATCATGGCAAGATCTGGTGGAAAGTGTTAAAACAGCAGTAGCAAGGGCACGTCGGGTCTAGAAGGTGGTGCTGCACCGAAGGGATATGCGTAACATGTCTTGTTTTACAACAAGCCTGGCCCAGTGAACAACTCTGTGGTATGCTAGACCTTGTTTCAAGCAGTGACAGGTGACAAAGAAAACAGTCCTCCAAAGTGGTGGTGACAGCGTGGGTGACAGCCTTGCAGCATAGGCCCGTCTCGCCCGCCGCTGATTGCAGCATGTAGAAGGAAGCTTCCTACCATCAAACTGGCATGCAAAGCACACCAGCTTCTGTTAATACTGAATCCTTGGCAGTGACCTTGAAGCTTATGGTAAGATTGCCAGAAGCAGGGCCCCTCCAGCAGGGGAAGCATCCATGTTGAAAACCACACTTTTTGCTGCCTGTAGCAATGCTCAGCATTGCAGGGATAGCTAATGTGGGGCCTGCTGTGCAGAGCATGCATGACTGCAGCTAGTGACATGGTACTGTAAAGCCAAGGAAAGCTTGCTGATAAATGGGAGAAGTTCCATTCCATGCACCCTAACTCAGGTGACCACAGGGGCGTACCCACTTTTGACCAAAATCTGAAAAGTCAGCTCAAGCACTTTCTCAATGCGGTTGCGGTTGCCACCAATTTAGCACAGCAGGCAATAATTGCATCAACAAGTTCTTTGCAACAGGCTAGACACAGCTGTTATCTCTGCTTGCACTTGAGGAAACAGGAGGTGCAAACATTGGACACAGTTGGTTGCAAAAGTTTTGGCCCAAAACTCAGATTTTGTTAGGAAATGGTCTGCTTCTGTGAAATGGCATGGCCGTTCATTGCTCTCTTGCACAGGCAGCTTCTGTATGAGGTCCAGGTTGTCACCAATGGGTGCGGTCAGCATCTCTGTTGCTCTGTGTTGCTTGGCTGCTGAGAAAAGCAGGGGTCTTGCAAGGGAGACAGCGGAGGCATTTTTGCTGCTTTTTAAGGGGGTAAATGCTGAGAACTGCCAGCAGGCACAGGTGCCCTTTCTTTACTGTTTAGGGGCAGTAGCATATAGACCAGGTGTGAAGCAGGTGCAGGGGCTATACCAGTTCAATGGCAGGGCAGGTGGGGGTAGGCAGGGCATGCGAGAAGTTGGGGCAAGTGCAAGGCTGAGCTGAGAGGGCTGTGGGAGGGGAGCAGATGGGGTGTGGGGCTGGCAACCACAGGAGGGGCAGAGGTGGAAGGGGAGAGCCAGGTTAAAAAAAGCAGGAGGGCTATAGGAACAGGGGGGAGGCTTGCTGGTCTGCGTCTGCGGCTAAGGCTAAGGCTGGCTGGCTGGCTTTTATATAGTATATTTATAGGGCACGCCCGGGGCTCGAACTCGGGACGTCTCGCGTGCGAGGCTACTTGTGGTACCACTTGGGCATACCAACTGCAGCACATTGATGCTCTGCCTGTTTACTTTCTTAAACATAAATGGTTGTAAATCAGGTCTTGCTGCTGCTGCTTAAACCCCAGCCTTATGTTCCGGCCAAAACTTTTGCAACCAACTGTGGACATTGGTTCTGCTGCTGCTGTTTGACAGAGGCAAGGGCTTTGGCTTGGGGCAGGGCTGGTTTAAGGTACCAGGGGCTGGACCTATGCAACAGTCACAGCCAGGGTGAATAAATTGTTGCATGTGCTGGCAACCCATGACGGGGGCCCTTCCTACCCCTACCCTCACCAGCTGCAGCAGTACACTAAGCAAATACCAACAACTGAGATACCTTGACTTGCACACTTCCCCTGGTAGCACATGCCATAGGACATTACAGCTGGAGCAGGGGCTGTCTCTGAAGCTGCCTGTGCCATGCGGAATACCCAAAGGGCATATCTGGCGCCCCCAAAGCAGGGTATACCCCCAGCACATGTAGCGAGCTGCTGTTCTCTGCAGGTGGAGCATGATTGGCATAGCCGATGTGGTATTGTAGAAAGGGGGAGCGGTGCTGAATAAAAACATATGCTTTGAGGAGGTTGTTGAGAGATCTGCTAGCACTATCATGGCAAGATCTGGTGGAAAGTGTTAAAACAGCAGTAGCAAGGGCACGTCGGGTCTAGAAGGTGGTGCTGCACCGAAGGGATATGCGTAACATGTCTTGTTTTACAACAAGCCTGGCCCAGTGAACAACTCTGTGGTATGCTAGACCTTGTTTCAAGCAGTGACAGGTGACAAAGAAAACAGTCCTCCAAAGTGGTGGTGACAGCGTGGGTGACAGCCTTGCAGCATAGGCCCGTCTCGCCCGCCGCTGATTGCAGCATGTAGAAGGAAGCTTCCTACCATCAAACTGGCATGCAAAGCACACCAGCTTCTGTTAATACTGAATCCTTGGCAGTGACCTTGAAGCTTATGGTAAGATTGCCAGAAGCAGGGCCCCTCCAGCAGGGGAAGCATCCATGTTGAAAACCACACTTTTTGCTGCCTGTAGCAATGCTCAGCATTGCAGGGATAGCTAATGTGGGGCCTGCTGTGCAGAGCATGCATGACTGCAGCTAGTGACATGGTACTGTAAAGCCAAGGAAAGCTTGCTGATAAATGGGAGAAGTTCCATTCCATGCACCCTAACTCAGGTGACCACAGGGGCGTACCCACTTTTGACCAAAATCTGAAAAGTCAGCTCAAGCACTTTCTCAATGCGGTTGCGGTTGCCACCAATTTAGCACAGCAGGCAATAATTGCATCAACAAGTTCTTTGCAACAGGCTAGACACAGCTGTTATCTCTGCTTGCACTTGAGGAAACAGGAGGTGCAAACATTGGACTCTGTGGACATTGGTTCTGCTGCTGCTGTTTGACAGAGGCAAGGGCTTTGGCTTGGGGCAGGGCTGGTTTAAGGTACCAGGGGCTGGACCTATGCAACAGTCACAGCCAGGGTGAATAAATTGTTGCATGTGCTGGCAACCCATGACGGGGGCCCTTCCTACCCCTACCCTCACCAGCTGCAGCAGTACACTAAGCAAATACCAACAACTGAGATACCTTGACTTGCACACTTCCCCTGGTAGCACATGCCATAGGACATTACAGCTGGAGCAGGGGCTGTCTCTGAAGCTGCCTGTGCCATGCGGAATACCCAAAGGGCATATCTGGCGCCCCCAAAGCAGGGTATACCCCCAGCACATGTAGCGAGCTGCTGTTCTCTGCAGGTGGAGCATGATTGGCATAGCCGATGTGGTATTGTAGAAAGGGGGAGCGGTGCTGAATAAAAACATATGCTTTGAGGAGGTTGTTGAGAGATCTGCTAGCACTATCATGGCAAGATCTGGTGGAAAGTGTTAAAACAGCAGTAGCAAGGGCACGTCGGGTCTAGAAGGTGGTGCTGCACCGAAGGGATATGCGTAACATGTCTTGTTTTACAACAAGCCTGGCCCAGTGAACAACTCTGTGGTATGCTAGACCTTGTTTCAAGCAGTGACAGGTGACAAAGAAAACAGTCCTCCAAAGTGGTGGTGACAGCGTGGGTGACAGCCTTGCAGCATAGGCCCGTCTCGCCCGCCGCTGATTGCAGCATGTAGAAGGAAGCTTCCTACCATCAAACTGGCATGCAAAGCACACCAGCTTCTGTTAATACTGAATCCTTGGCAGTGACCTTGAAGCTTATGGTAAGATTGCCAGAAGCAGGGCCCCTCCAGCAGGGGAAGCATCCATGTTGAAAACCACACTTTTTGCTGCCCGACCACCCAGGTATAAGCGTCTACATATATTCGTTTCAGTGTCCCTTCCTAGTGAAACATCATTCTTGACGGCTGGTGCACGGGTGCTTACCGCTTAGTCAACCGCTGCGCGGCCGTTATGCCCATATGGCTGCCCCGGCTGCTATCGTTGAATGCGGGCAACGGCCCTTTTATGTGGAGCCTTAAGCCTGTATTGGCCCAAGGCCGATCAGTTTAACAACGGTTTAGTGTCCGACAGCAGGTACTTGGGCCGAGCTGCCGTGACCGAAGGCTTAGTTGACCCTCAGCTTGAGCGCATGTAATCGGGGCCGCCCCTGGGGAACTTCTCAGAAGCTTTTGCAACCGAATGCAGCAGCCAAACGTGGGATTGCAAGCATATAATTAGCCAATGCACTCAACCTGGAAGAAATATTTAAGCAGATACCATGTGCCGGTCGCACAGGCTTCCAATCATACTGCCGGCACATGCCAAGCCATATTGGTACTGACCAACATGCCAAGCAGCCTTTGACATTGGGCATGCCAAGCAGACTTACTTTGTACTGCCTTAATACTGCCGCCGTATGCAAAGCAAAGTTTCACACCGCCCATGCCATGCAAACAGTTCGTACCGCCCCACAGGCTTGCGCACAGCAGCAATTCAAGACCATAATGGACTAGGACTGCCATTAGTCACGAACAGCAAGCTTCTATGCTGCTGCAACTGCCATCACTCAAAGGCACTCATCTGGCTTCTCTTAGCCAGGCACAAAGGAAGGCGGCTGATTTGCTTGCAATGCCCAGGGCCCCTCACTTCTTCCCTGCACGAACAGCCAACAAGCTATCATCTGAGCGTAGATCAAGCCCTAAATAGGTCAACAATATCTTCAGTGGGTGGAAATCCAGCTAGCATCTGGTGCATGAGAAGGTAGCAAGGAGTTGGTGCCATGACATGATTTACCAACCCTCCTAGAAGCACCATGGTTTAAGAAGTTCATGATCCACGGTGCCAATGCACCCACTGGGGTGTGCTAGGTCTGCAGCATTCATGAAGTTAAAGTTTTTACGCTGCCGTCTGGGGTGCATAGCGCCCATGAGAAAGTAGCAGACTCGGGATGGCATGGTCTGGCTAGGTCTGCAGACACTCATGTTTTACTCCACCACCTACATATATCGCTGAGCCACTTCTGGGGCTGAAAAAAGCCCATGAGAAAGTGGCAGTTTTGGCAAAGCGTGGTTTTACAATCCCCTCTGGAGGCATCAGGGCCACAGAGGTTCGTAATCCCACGGTGCAAACGCAACCACTGGGATGGGCTAGGTCTGCAGACACTCATGTTTTACTCCACCACCTACATATATCGCTGAGCCACTTCTGGGGCTGGAAAATGCCCATGAGAAAGTGGCAAGATCGGCAAAGCATGGTTTTACAATCCCCTCTGGAGGCATCAGGGCCACAGAGGTTCATAATCCCACGGTGCAAACGCAACCACTGGGATGTGCTAGGTCTGCAGACACTCAAATCTTGGCTGGCACTGGTAACTGCATATAGACTGTTGGGGGCATATCAGTAAGACACATGTACTTATATGTGCAGAAGTCAGCATGTCTTCTGTGTTGTTGCCAGTGCGTTGATCAAGAAGGCCTGCAGACAAGACATGAACCATTAACTGGTCAGCCATTTATCTAAGCCACAAATCAGAATGCTAGCTACAGCTGTTAGCACCATAGATATCAATATGTGCTTCCTTTGAGTACTTCTTGGCCACCTTCTGGGGAATCACCCATGAGAAAGTGGCAGTATCGGCAAAGCATGGTTTTACAATCCGTCCCCTCTGGAGGCATCATGGCCACAGAGGTTCATAATCCCACGGTGCAAACGCAACCACTGGGATGTGCTAGGTCTGCAAACACTCATGTTTTACTTCACCATCTACATATATCGCTGAGCCACTTCTGGGGCTGGATACAGCCCATGAGAAAGTGGCAGTTTCGGCAAAGCACGGTTTTACAATCCCCTCTGGAGGCATCATGCCCACAGAGGTTCATAATCCCACGGTGCAAACGCAACCACTGGGATGTGCTAGGTCTGCAGACACTCATGTTTTACTCCACCATCTACATATATCGCTGAGCCACTTCTGGGGCTGGAAAAAGCCCATGAGAAAGTGGCAGTATCGGCAAAGCATGGTTTTACAATCCCCTCTGGAGGCATCATGGCCACAGAGGTTTATAATCCCACGGTGCAAACGCAACCACTGGGATGTGCTAGGTCTGCAGACACTTATGTTTTACTCCACCACCTACATATATCGCTGAGCCACTTCTGGGGCTGGAAAAAGCCCATGAGAAAGTGGCAGTATCGGCAAAGCATGGTTTTACAATCCCCTCTGGAGGCATCATGGCCACAGAGGTTCATAATCCCACGGTGCAAACGCAACCACTGGGATGTGCTAGGTCTGCAGACACTCATGTTTTACTCCACCATCTTCATATATTGCTGAGCCACTTCTGGGGCTGGAAAAAGCCCATGAGAAAGTGGCAGTATCGGCAAAGCATGGTTTTGCAATCCCCTCTGGAGGCATCATGGCCACAGAGGTTCATAATCCCACGGTGCAAACGCAACCACTGGGATGTGCTAGGTCTGCAGACACTCAAATCTTGGCTGGCACTGGTAACTGCATATAGACTGTTGGGGGCATATCAATAAGACACATGTACTTATCTGTGCAGAAGTCAGCATGTCTTCTGTGTTGTTGCCAGTGCGTTGATCAAGAAGGCCTGCAAACAAGACATGAACCAACATAAACTGGTCAGCCCATTATCTTAGCCACAAATCAGAATGCTAGCTACAGCTGTTAGCACCATAGATATCAATATGTGCTTCCTTTGAGTACTTTCAAGCCACCTTCTGGGGAATCACCCATGAGAAAGTGGCAGTATCGGCAAAGCATGGTTTAACAATCCCCTCTGGAGGCATCATGGCCACAGAGGTTCATAATCCCACGGTGCAAACGCAACCACTGGGATGTGCTAGGTCTGCAGACACTCATGTTTTACTCCACCATCTTCATATATCGCTAAGCCACTTCTGGGGCTGGAAAAAGCCCATGAGAAAGTGGCAGTTTCGGCAAAGCATGGTTTTACAATCCCCTCTGGAGGCATCAGGGCCACAGAGGTTCATAATCCCACGGTGCAAACGCAACCACTGGGATGTGCTAGGTCTGCAGACACTCAAATCTTGGCTGGCACTGGTAACTGCATATAGACTGTTGGGGGCATATCAATAAGACACATGTACTTATCTGTGCAGAAGTCAGCATGTCTTCTGTGTTGCTGCCAGTGCGTTGATCAAGAAGGCCTGCAGACAAGACATGAACCAACATAAACTGGTCAGCCCATTATTCAAGCCACAAATCAGAATGCTAGCTACAGCTGTTAGCACCATACTAGATATCAATATGTGCTTCCTTTGAGTGCTTCTAAGCCACCTTCTGGGGGATCACCCATGAGAAAGTGGCAGTATCGGCAAAGCATGGTTTTACAATCCCCTCTGGAGGCATCATGGCCACAGAGGTTCATAATCCCACGGTGCAAACGCAGCCCTTGGGATGTGCTAGGTCTGCAGACACTCATGTTTTACTCCACCACATTCATATATCGCTGAGCCACTTCTGGGGCTGGAAAAAGCCCATGAGAAACTGGCAGTTTCGGCAAAGCATGGTTTTACAATCCCCTCTGGAGGCATCATGGCCACAGAGGTTCATAATCCCACGGTGCAAACGCAACCACTGGGATGTGCTAGGTCCGCAGACACTCAAATCTTGGCTGGCACTGGTAACTGCATATAGACTGTTGGGGGCATATCAATAAGACACATGTACTTATCTGTGCAGAAGTCAGCATGTCTTCTGTGTTGCTGCCAGTGCGTTGATCAAGAAGGCCTGCAGACAAGACATGAACCAACATAAACTGGTCAGCCCATTATCTAAGCCACAGATCAGAATGCTAGCTACAGCTGTTAGCACCATAGATATCAATATGTGCTTCCTTTGAGTACTTTCAAGCCACCTTCTGGGGGATCACCCATGAGAAAGTGGCAGTTTCGGCAAAGCATGGTTTTACAATCCCCTCTGGAGGCATCATGGCCACAGAGGTTCATAATCCCACGGTGCAAACGCAACCACTGGGATGTGCTAGGTCTGCAGACACTCAAATCTTGGCTGGCACTGGTAACTGCATATAGACTGTTGGGGGCATATCAATAAGACACATGTACTTATCTGTGCAGAAGTCAACATGTCTTCTGTGTTGTTGCCAGTGCGTTGATCAAGAAGGCCTGCAGACAAGACATGAACCAACATAAACTGGTCAGCCCATTATCTAAGCCACAAATCAGAATGCTAGCTACAGCTGTTAGCACCATAGATATCAATATGTGCTTCCGTTGAGTACTTCTAAGCCACCTTCTGGGGAATCACCCATGAGAAAGTGGCAGTATCGGCAAAGCATGGTTTAACAATCCCCTCTGGAGGCATCATGGCCACAGAGGTTCATAATCCCACGGTGCAAACGCAACCACTGGATTGTGCTAGGTCTGCAGACACTCATGTTCTACTCCACCACCTACATATATCGCTGAGCCACTTCTGGGGCTGGAAAAAGCCCATGAGAAAGTGGCAGTATCGGCAAAGCATGGTTTTACAATCCCCTCTGGAGGCATCATGGCCACAGAGGTTCATAATCCCACGGTGCAAACGCAACCACTGGGATGTGCTAGGTCTGCAAAACTCATGTTTAACTCCACCACCTACATATATCGGTGAGCCACTTCTGGGGCTGGAAAGAGCCCATGAGAAAGTGGCAGTTTCGGCAAAGCATGGTTTTACAATCCCCTCTGGAGGCATCAGGGCCACAGAGGTTCATAATCCCACGGTGCAAACGCAACCACTGGATTGTGCTAGGTCTGCAGACACTCTTGTTTTACTTCACCACCTACATATATCGCTGAGCCACTTCTGGGGCTGGAAAAAGCCCATGAGAAAGTGGCAGTATCGGCAAAGCACGGTTTTACAATCCCCTCTAGAGGCATCAGGGCCACAGAGGTTCACAATCCCACGGTGCAAAGGCAACCACTGGGATGTGCTAGGTCTGCAGACACTCATGTTTTACTCCACCACCTACATATATCGCTGAGCCACTTCTGGGGCTGGAAAAAGCCCATGAGTAAGTGGCAGTATCGGCAAAGCATGGTTTTACAATCCCCTCTGGAGGCATCAGGGCCACAGAGGTTCATAATCCCACGGTGCAAACGCAACCACTGGGATGTGCTAGGTCCGCAGACACTCAAATCTTGGCTGGCACTGGTAACTGCATATAGACTGTTGGGGGCATATCACTAAGACACATGTACTTATCTGTGCAGAAGTCAGCATGTCTTCTGTGTTGTTGCCAGTGCGTTGATCAAGAAGGCCTGCAGACAAGACATGAACCAACATAAACTGGTCAGCCCATTATCTAAGCCACAAATCAGAATGCTAGCTACAGCTGTTAGCACCATAGATATCAATATGTGCTTCCTTTGAGTACTTCTAAGCCACCTTCTTGGGAATCACCCATGAGAAAGTGGCAGTATCGGCAAAGCATGGTTTAACAATCCCCTCTGGAGGCATCATGGCCACAGAGGTTCATAATCCCACGGTGCAAACGCAACCACTGGGATGTGCTAGGTCTGCAGACACTCATGTTTTACTCCACCATCTACATATATCGCTGAGCCACTTCTGGGGCTGGAAAAAGCCCATGAGTAAGTGGCAGTATCGGCAAAGCATGGTTTTACAATCCCCTCTGGAGGCATCAGGGCCACAGAGGTTCATAATCCCACGGTGCAAACGCAACCACTGGGATGTGCTAGGTCTGCAGACACTCAAATCTTGGCTGGCACTGGTAACTGCATATAGACTGTTGGGGGCATATCACTAAGACACATGTACTTATCTGTGCAGAAGTCAGCATGTCTTCTGTGTTGTTGCCAGTGCGTTGATCAAGAAGGCCTGCAGACAAGACATGAACCAACATAAACTGGTCAGCCCATTATCTAAGCCACAAATCAGAATGCTAGCTACAGCTGTTAGCACCATAGATATCAATATGTGCTTCCTTTGAGTACTTCTAAGCCACCTTCTTGGGAATCACCCATGAGAAAGTGGCAGTATCGGCAAAGCATGGTTTAACAATCCCCTCTGGAGGCATCATGGCCACAGAGGTTCATAATCCCACGGTGCAAACGCAACCACTGGGATGTGCTAGGTCTGCAGACACTCATGTTTTACTCCACCATCTACATATATCGCTGAGCCACTTCTGGGGCCCATGAGAAAGTGGCAGTTTCGGCAAAGCATGGTTTTACAATCCCCTCTGGAGGCATCATGGCCACAGAGGTTCATAATCCCACGGTGCAAACGCAACCACTGGGATGTGCTAGGTCTGCAAAAACTCATGTTTAACTCCACCACCTACATATATCGGTGAGCCACTTCTGGGGCTGGAAAGAGCCCATGAGAAAGTGGCAGTTTCGGCAAAGCATGGTTTTACAATCCCCTCTGGAGGCATCAGGGCCACAGAGGTTCATAATCCCACGGTGCAAACGCAACCACTGGGATGTGCTAGGTCTGCAGACACTCATGTTCTACTCCACCACCTACATTTATCGATGAGCCACTTCTGGGGCTGGAAAAAGCCCATGAGAAAGTGGCAGTATCGGCAAAGCATGGTTTTACAATCCCCTCTGGAGGCATCATGGCCACAGAGGTTCATAATCCCACGGTGCTAACGCAACCACTGGGATGTGCTAGGTCCGCAGACACTCAAATCTTGGCTGGCACTGGTAACTGCATATAGACTGTTGGGGGCATATCAATAAGACACATGTACTTATCTGTGCAGAAGTCAGCATGTCTTCTGTGTTGCTGCCAGTGCGTTGATCAAGAAGGCCTGCAGACAAGACATGAACCAACATAAACTGGTCAGCCCATTATCTAAGCCACAAATCAGAATGCTAGCTACAGCTGTTAGCACCATAGATATCAATATGTGCTTCCTTTGAGTACTTCTAAGCCACCTTCTGGGGAATCACCCATGAGAAAGTGGCAGTATCGGCAAAGCATGGTTTTACAATCCCCCTGGAGGCATCATGGCCACAGAGGTTCATAATCCCACGGTGCAAACGCAACCACTGGGATGTGCTAGGTCTGCAGACACTCATGTTCTACTCCACCACCTACATATATCGGTGAGCCACGTCTGGGGCCCATGAGAAAGTGGCAGTTTCGGCAAAGCATGGTTTTACAATCCCCTCTGGAGGCATCATGGCCACAGAGGTTCATAATCCCACGGTGCAAACGCAACCATTGGGATGTGCTAGGTCTGCAAACACTCATGTTTAACTCCACCACCTACATATATCGATGAGCCACTTCTGGGGCTGGAAAGAGCCCATGAGAAAGTGGCAGTTTCGGCAAAGCATGGTTTTACAATCCCCTCTGGAGGCATCAGGGCCACAGAGGTTCATAATCCCACGGTGCAAACGCAACCACTGGGATGTGCTAGGTCTGCAGACACTCATGTTCTACTCCACCACCTACATTTATCGCTGAGCCACTTCTGGGGCTGGAAAAAGCCCATGAGAAAGTGGCAGTATCGGCAAAGCACGGTTTTACAATCCCCTCTAGAGGCATCAGGGCCACAGAGGTTCACAATCCCACGGTGCAAAGGCAACCACTGGGATGTGCTAGGTCTGCAGACACTCATGTTCTACTCCACCACCTACATTTATCGATGAGCCACTTCTGGGGCTGGAAAAAGCCCATGAGAAAGTGGCAGTATCGGCAAAGCATGGTTTTACAATCCCCTCTGGAGGCATCATGGCCACAGAGGTTCATAATCCCACGGTGCTAACGCAACCACTGGGATGTGCTAGGTCCGCAGACACTCAAATCTTGGCTGGCACTGGTAACTGCATATAGACTGTTGGGGGCATATCAATAAGACACATGTACTTATCTGTGCAGAAGTCAGCATGTCTTCTGTGTTGCTGCCAGTGCGTTGATCAAGAAGGCCTGCAGACAAGACATGAACCAACATAAACTGGTCAGCCCATTATCTAAGCCACAAATCAGAATGCTAGCTACAGCTGTTAGCACCATAGATATCAATATGTGCTTCCTTTGAGTACTTCTAAGCCACCTTCTGGGGAATCACCCATGAGAAAGTGGCAGTATCGGCAAAGCATGGTTTTACAATCCCCCTGGAGGCATCATGGCCACAGAGGTTCATAATCCCACGGTGCAAACGCAACCACTGGGATGTGCTAGGTCTGCAGACACTCATGTTCTACTCCACCACCTACATATATCGGTGAGCCACTTCTGGGGCCCATGAGAAAGTGGCAGTTTCGGCAAAGCATGGTTTTACAATCCCCTCTGGAGGCATCATGGCCACAGAGGTTCATAATCCCACGGTGCAAACGCAACCATTGGGATGTGCTAGGTCTGCAAACACTCATGTTTAACTCCACCACCTACATATATCGATGAGCCACTTCTGGGGCTGGAAAGAGCCCATGAGAAAGTGGCAGTTTCGGCAAAGCATGGTTTTACAATCCCCTCTGGAGGCATCAGGGCCACAGAGGTTCATAATCCCACGGTGCAAACGCAACCACTGGGATGTGCTAGGTCTGCAGACACTCATGTTCTACTCCACCACCTACATTTATCGCTGAGCCACTTCTGGGGCTGGAAAAAGCCCATGAGAAAGTGGCAGTATCGGCAAAGCATGGTTTTACAATCCCCTCTGGAGGCATCATGGCCACAGAGGTTCATAATCCCACGGTGCTAACGCAACCACTGGGATGTGCTAGGTCCGCAGACACTCAAATCTTGGCTGGCACTGGTAACTGCATATAGACTGTTGGGGGCATATCAATAAGACACATGTACTTATCTGTGCAGAAGTCAGCATGTCTTCTGTGTTGCTGCCAGTGCGTTGATCAAGAAGGCCTGCAGACAAGACATGAACCAACATAAACTGGTCAGCCCATTATCTAAGCCACAAATCAGAATGCTAGCTACAGCTGTTAGCACCATAGATATCAATATGTGCTTCCTTTGAGTACTTCTAAGCCACCTTCTGGGGAATCACCCATGAGAAAGTGGCAGTATCGGCAAAGCATGGTTTTACAATCCCCCTGGAGGCATCATGGCCACAGAGGTTCATAATCCCACGGTGCAAACGCAACCACTGGGATGTGCTAGGTCTGCAGACACTCATGTTCTACTCCACCACCTACATATATCGGTGAGCCACTTCTGGGGCCCATGAGAAAGTGGCAGTTTCGGCAAAGCATGGTTTTACAATCCCCTCTGGAGGCATCATGGCCACAGAGGTTCATAATCCCACGGTGCAAACGCAACCATTGGGATGTGCTAGGTCTGCAAACACTCATGTTTAACTCCACCACCTACATATATCGATGAGCCACTTCTGGGGCTGGAAAGAGCCCATGAGAAAGTGGCAGTTTCGGCAAAGCATGGTTTTACAATCCCCTCTGGAGGCATCAGGGCCACAGAGGTTCATAATCCCACGGTGCAAACGCAACCACTGGGATGTGCTAGGTCTGCAGACACTCATGTTCTACTCCACCACCTACATTTATCGCTGAGCCACTTCTGGGGCTGGAAAAAGCCCATGAGAAAGTGGCAGTATCGGCAAAGCATGGTTTTACAATCCCCTCTAAAGGCATCATGGCCACAGAGGTTCATAATCCCACGGTGCAAACGCAACCACTGGATTGTGCTAGGTCTGCAGACACTCTTGTTTTACTTCACCACCTACATATATCGCTGAGCCACTTCTGGGGCTGGAAAAAGCCCATGAGAAAGTGGCAGTATCGGCAAAGCATGGCTTTACAATCCCCTCTAGAGGCATCAGGGCCACAGAGGTTCACAATCCCACGGTGCAAAGGCAACCACTGGGATGTGCTAGGTCTGCAGACACTCATGTTTTACTCCACCACCTACATATATCGCTGAGCCACTTCTGGGGCTGGAAAAAGCCCATGAGTAAGTGGCAGTATCGGCAAAGCATGGTTTTACAATCCCCTCTGGAGGCATCATGGCCACAGAGGTTCATAATCCCACGGTGCAAACGCAACCACTGGGATGTGCTAGGTCTGCAGACACTCAAATCTTGGCTGGCACTGGTAACTGCATATAGACTGTTGGGGGCATATCAAAAAGACACATGTACTTATCTGTGCAGAAGTCAGCATGTCTTCTGTGTTGTTGCCAGTGCGTTGATCAAGAAGGCCTGCAGACAAGACATGAACCAACATAAACTGGTCAGCCCATTATCTAAGCCACAAATCAGAATGCTAGCTACAGCTGTTAGCACCATAGATATCAATATGTGCTTCCTTTGAGTACTTCTAAGCCACCTTCTGGGGAATCACCCATGAGAAAGTGGCAGTATCGGCAAAGCATGGTTTTACAATCCCCTCTGGAGGCATCATGGCCACAGAGGTTCATAATCCCACGGTGCAAACGCAACCATTGGGATGTGCTAGGTCTGCAAACACTCATGTTTAACTCCACCACCTACATATATCGATGAGCCACTTCTGGGGCTGGAAAGAGCCCATGAGAAAGTGGCAGTTTCGGCAAAGCATGGTTTTACAATCCCCTCTGGAGGCATCAGGGCCACAGAGGTTCATAATCCCACGGTGCAAACGCAACCACTGGGATGTGCTAGGTCTGCAGACACTCATGTTCTACTCCACCACCTACATTTATCGCTGAGCCACTTCTGGGGCTGGAAAAAGCCCATGAGAAAGTGGCAGTATCGGCAAAGCATGGTTTTACAATCCCCTCTAAAGGCATCATGGCCACAGAGGTTCATAATCCCACGGTGCAAACGCAACCACTGGATTGTGCTAGGTCTGCAGACACTCTTGTTTTACTTCACCACCTACATATATCGCTGAGCCACTTCTGGGGCTGGAAAAAGCCCATGAGAAAGTGGCAGTATCGGCAAAGCATGGTTTTACAATCCCCTCTAGAGGCATCAGGGCCACAGAGGTTCACAATCCCACGGTGCAAAGGCAACCACTGGGATGTGCTAGGTCTGCAGACACTCATGTTTTACTCCACCACCTACATATATCGCTGAGCCACTTCTGGGGCTGGAAAAAGCCCATGAGTAAGTGGCAGTATCGGCAAAGCATGGTTTTACAATCCCCTCTGGAGGCATCATGGCCACAGAGGTTCATAATCCCACGGTGCAAACGCAACCACTGGGATGTGCTAGGTCTGCAGACACTCAAATCTTGGCTGGCATTGGTAACTGCATATAGACTGTTGGGGGCATATCAATAAGACACATGTACTTATCTGTGCAGAAGTCAGCATGTCTTCTGTGTTGTTGCCAGTGCGTTGATCAAGAAGGCCTGCAGACAAGACATGAACCAACATAAACTGGTCAGCCCATTATCTAAGCCACAAATCAGAATGCTAGCTACAGCTGTTAGCACCATAGATATCAATATGTGCTTCCTTTGAGTACTTCTAAGCCACCTTCTTGGGAATCACCCATGAGAAAGTGGCAGTATCGGCAAAGCATGGTTTAACAATCCCCTCTGGAGGCATCATGGCCACAGAGGTTCATAATCCCACGGTGCAAACGCAACCACTGGGATGTGCTAGGTCTGCAGACACTCATGTTTTACTCCACCATCTACATATATCGCTGAGCCACTTCTGGGGCCCATGAGAAAGTGGCAGTTTCGGCAAAGCATGGTTTTACAATCCCCTCTGGAGGCATCATGGCCACAGAGGTTCATAATCCCATGGTGCAAACGCAACCACTGGGATGTGCTAGGTCTGCAAACACTCATGTTTAACTCCACCACCTACATATATCGATGAGCCACTCCTGGGGCTGGAAAGAGCCCATGAGAAAGTGGCAGTTTCGGCAAAGCATGGTTTTACAATCCCCTCTGGAGGCATCAGGGCCACAGAGGTTCATAATCCCACGGTGCAAACGCAACCACTGGGATGTGCTAGGTCTGCAGACACTCATGTTCTACTCCACCACCTACATATATCGCTGAGCCACTTCTGGGGCTGGAAAAAGCCCATGAGAAAGTGGCAGTATCGGCAAAGCATGGTTTTACAATCCCCTCGGGAGGCATCATGGCCACAGAGGTTCATAATCCCACGGTGCAAACGCAACCACTGGGATGTGCTAGGTCCGCAGACACTCAAATCTTGCCTGGCACTGGTAACTGCATATAGACTGTTGGGGGCATATCAATAAGACACATGTACTTATCTGTGCAGAAGTCAGCATGTCTTCTGTGTTGCTGCCAGTGCGTTGATCAAGAAGGCCTGCAGACAAGACATGAACCAACATAAACTGGTCAGCCCATTATCTAAGCCACAAATCAGAATGCTAGCTACAGCTGTTAGCACCATAGATATCAATGTGTGCTTCCGTTGAGTACTTCTAAGCCACCTTCTGGGGAATCACCCATGAGAAAGTGGCAGTATCGGCAAAGCATGGTTTTACAATGCCCTCTGGAGGCATCATGGCCACAGAGGTTCATAATCCCACGGTGCAAACGCAACCACTGGGATGTGCTAGGTCTGCAGACACTCATGTTCTACTCCTCCACCTACATATATCGGTGAGCCACTTCTGGGGCTGGAAAAAGCCCATGAGAAAGTGGCAGTTTCGGCAAAGCATGGTTTTACAATCCCCTCTGGAGGCATCATGGCCACAGAGGTTCATAATCCCACGGTGCAAACGCAACCACTGGGATGTGCCAGGTCTGCAGACACTCATGTTTTACTCCACCACCTACATATATCGCTGAGCCACTTCTGGGGCTGGAAAAAGCCCATGAGAAAGTGGCAGTATCGGCAAAGCATGGTTTTACAATCCCCTCTGGAGGCATTATGGCCACAGAGGTTCATAATCCCACGGTGCAAACGCAACCACTGGGATGTGCTAGGTCTGCAGACACTCAAATCTTGGCTGGCACTGGTAACTGCATATAGACTGTTGGGGGCATATCAATAAGACACATGTACTTATCTGTGCAGAAGTCAACATGTCTTCTGTGTTGTGGCCAGTGCGTTGATCAAGAAGGCATGCAGACAAGACATGAGCCAACATAAACTGGTCAGCCCATTATCTAAGCCACAAATCAGAATGCTAGCTACAGCTGTTAGCACCATAGATATCAATGTGTGCTTCCGTTGAGTACTTCTAAGCCACCTTCTGGGGAATCACCCATGAGAAAGTGGCAGTATCGGCAAAGCATGGTTTTACAATCCCCTCTGGAGGCATCATGGCCACAGAGGTTCATAATCCCACGGTGCAAACGCAACCACTGGGATGTGCTAGGTCTGCAGACACTCAAATCTTGGCTGGCACTGGTAACTGCATATAGATTTTTGGGGGCATATCAATAGGAAAAATGTACTTATCTGTGCAAATGTCAGGATGTCTTCTGTGTTGTTGCCAGTGCGTTGATCAAGAAGGCCTGCAAACAAAACATGAACCAACATTAACTGGTCAGCCCATTATCTAAGCCACAAATCAGAATGCTAGCTACAGCTGTTAGCATCATAGATATCAATATGTGCTTCCTTTCAGTACTTCTAAGCCAGTTCACTTCTAAGCCACCTTCTGCTTTGCTGCTGCTGAAGTGGAAGTTGACTACCAAGTGCTGTTGAAGTCCACTTTACTGGCTGTCTTGGCAACGGCATGGACTTGTGCATGCTTAGCACATCTGCTGTTGTAATCTTGTATCATCTGGAGGCGGGGGTTTCCTGGACGTATCAGTCTGTGCAGCAGATAGGAATGGTGTGCTAGGTACTGATTGGTATAAATGCTCAGATGGCTCAAGATGCCTCTGTCTCTTGATTAGAACAGAGTTCAGCAGGCACACCTTGCCAGCACGAGCTGCTGCTGTGCCGTCGTGAACTAACGAAAGTCCTCGACGTTCTGATGGTTCACTCACTCCATTTGGTTGCCCTTGAATAAGCCCGCGGACAGAAATGCAGCCATTCATCTTATGATGACATGCTCACAGGCGTCTCTCCGTAGGCGATAAGGGTGAAATTCCAAATACGCCCTCACCCTGATGGGCCTCCCGGCTAGCTCATAAGCAGACTTCACCATATGCCCCTGTTCTGTAGTTGATTGGCCTAAAAGCATCTATAAAGCAATGAACAAAGGATATGTAGTCAGTGACGCTGAAAGAAAGCGACTGCCGGTCATTGTGCTCTCTCTCTCGTAGGCAGGTTCAATGGTCGGTAAGGGCCCCAAAAGGCATTACTCAATTTCAAAACTATCGTGTGTCAGCAGATGAGCATCGAACAAGCATTTACTGCACCTTAGCCATGAGATGTGGCATGCTTGTAGAACTACATGTTGCCAGCTTTCATTACGGGTCACTGCCGTGTGAGTCAGGGCCTACGAGTGAGGGAGTGTGCCTCTAAACCCCTCAGAGTCAGACTCGAGGCTCAAAAACGTTTTGCATATCCCTCATGTGCGTCCCTCGAGCACATTGTTCTTCCTTGTACTTGCCCCTACCACAAAATGCAGCTCACATGCATGCACACTCCCACAATCTAGCCAAGCCTGAGGGGCATAGGTCCGCTAAATACTTGAAGCGACACGATATTGAAGTATCGCTCAAGAGAATAACACGTTCTGCACCAGCTTGCAGAAGAACGTACAAGGCCCTGTGCACGGCAGTAAGAACTGAGACCACACAGCCACGCCTCCTGGCACAGGGGATCATGACTCTGATGACTCCTTGCCTGCACTGCTGCGTCTGCGTACTCCCTTCTTTCCCCCGCTACTGCTGCTGCTGCTGCCATCATTCTCGCTGCTACTACTGCTGGCACTGTTCCCTGGTTCTGTCTTCTCAGCTGCTGGTGCTGCTCCTACAGCTGGTTTAGTCCCAGTTGGGCTTTCTTGGTTCCAATTTGTTCCCCCTGAGATGCTGCCATCTGGTTGAATGATCTCCCATGCAAAGATCTGGTTCGTGTACACGCAGCGCTCAGCTGCAATAGCCATAGCTCGTCGAGCAACCTGTCGCAAGGACACAAACGGACAAACAAACTACTAAGTTGTCGCAACCGCAAAAAAGCTGCTAGGTGGAATGGATTCAAGGACAATAGTTTCCAGGCAATGGCTCCCGGACACAACACAGCAATGTCGGCAGAAGATGGGGTTGATAGCTGCAAAACACAGCAATGTCTATGGAACCCGCAGGCACGTGTCAATTTTCTGATCAATGCAGCTCAGCAAATGATGCCATCTCTCCACTGCTCCATAATGTGCAACTGGTAAATTTTTCTAGCTGGATAAATGAATGGATATCAATCCTGGTTGGTGGTCTGGGATCCAGTGTCTTTGGATCCATCTGATGGTGTCTTTAGTCAGTCCGACCTAGCAGCTCTCTAATGGTTGCAACACCTTCAATGATTGTTTGTGTCATTGTCTGGAGTGTGTTTTCTTGAAGGCACCGCATGAGCAACAGCAGTGACACGAGAGTCCACAAGGGCATTATCTGCATCCTTTCTGCTAGGCATTCATGGGATCCATGATAATGACTACTAAATCTCCAGCTCTGGCCCCAAAATATGCCGGGCTAGACATCAGTATCTCCTCTGCCCTGCTAGACATAGGACTGCACAGTGCATATATTAGTAGGCCCAGAGCCCCACACACAAGGATACTCTACCAACCCTCAAGGGTGGGTGGTTGCCCTCCATATTTGCACTAAGCCACCTACTCACACCCAACACACCCTCCCACTGAGGGGCGCACTCCTGCCTTAACAGAGGGACCGGCGGACCCTGCCTAGTCTTTCACCCCCTACCCCCTTTCACCTTGTCTCTTGACCTCAGACCCCTTCTTCTATTCTCACCCCGCAAGCCTCTCCACCCCTTATCCAGTCCTCCTTGTTCCCCCATCTCATGTCCCCACCCTCCATTTCACCCTTCCTCCCCCCCTCTCCCACCGCTTACAACCAGACCCAGTTGTCCCCCCACCCTCCTACCTCTTCAGCTGTAAGGTCTGGTAAGTCCACCAAGGCTCGTGCTGCTGCGATAGCAAAGCGTGATCCAGACCCAATGGCATGCACTCCATCACTGGGCTCCAACACCTCCCCTGAACCACTGACCTCAAGACATGTGCTACCATCAGCAATGATCATGGTGGCCTGCGAGGACAAGAGCATCACAAAAGCTTGTGTATATCAAGTAGAAGATCACCAAGATTGAAAGACGAGGGTCTCAGGGCCTTGTGCTCTCAATGTGCAGTGAAGCAAACATTCTGGCCTAGGAGGACAGGACCATTACACAGGTTTTAGCATTATGCTGTGGTTAATGTCTGAGGCTTAGTGTTTGCTGACATGTGCTGATCCATCAGCAGTTATCATGGTGGCCTGGGAGAGCAGGAGGATCAGAAAGGCTTAGATTTAGGCTTAATGGTGCTACAGTTTGGAAGTTTAGGGTTTGCTCACATGTGTTGTGGTCAGCAATGATCATGCCTGCCTGCTAGAGACATGGATGCACAGTGGAACTTAGCAACATAGCGGAACGTTCAATTGCTGTCACTTTGGTCTGTGTCATACAAGGGCCCTCTGGCAGCAAGTTGCAATTAATGTTGGTGTTGGTGTTTGTGTTTGCGTCTATTCATCAGCAATTTCTTTGCTTCTATGCATTGCTTAGGCTCAGATGGGAAGCGCTATAAGAGCTGCATCCTTATGCTGCGGCATGTGTCAAGGTAATGATCAAAGTCCTGCACATGCGGTTTTATAGTAACAACCACCTGCTTAAAACCAGATGTCTGAAAAGAAGGATCTTTAGAAGCAAATGCAGGTTTTTTCTTACCTGCAAGTGGCGCAGCACCCGGTCTTGCCGCCATGCCTTCGCTAGTTCCACTGCAGCGCGACGAAGTTGACCTGAGCACAGCATTCAGCAGGAGAACAAAGAAAGCTCACACGAGGGAATGCAGATGCTGTACAACCTCTAATGCAGGTTTGCGACAATGCATGTGGCAAGGCCACTATCTTGTTCTGCCCACCCAGCTGAACAGGGTCGCTTGCATGTATGGTCCACAAAAAGAGGAGCTTCCAAAGGCTCTTGCAAACTCGAAAAGCACCCACAGAAGCGCGCTGATTATATGTGCTGTGAATATAGCAGGCTCAATATGACTTTAGCACTTGTGGCTGCAGGACTGACAGAGCCACAAAAGAGGAGAAGGCTGCTCCTGAACTATTAACGCTGCCCGTGCTGTCTCCAAAATTCTAGGCCCAAAAGCATGTTTTACAGGCAGATTGGACTGAAAATGGCCAACAGTGTGCGTCTGCGTAGCTGTGCAGTATTGCTTGTCCCTCTATGGTCCCAAGCTGTACTGCTGTGCTGCTTGCAGGTGCACTGGGCCGCTGTACCTGGGTGCTCTTCCAGACGTTGTTCAAGCCGCTCAAACAACGTAAGCCCGTCAGCAGTGCTACCCGCAAAGCCCCCTAAAGATGCTGGGCCGAGCCTTCTAAGCTTGCGAGCATTTGCTTTGACCACCTTGGCTCCTGCAGTTATCTGGCCATCTGCCATCATCACCACCTATGACACGTGAGGCCCGAAATCAGTTAGGTGCTTGGCCAACCACTAGCGCTAGCCCTGCAACTGCCAATAGGAGCTACTGGGGCTCTGCTTGACTAACGAAAACCAACTCGAGCCACATGAGATCTTAGCAGGCGCCCTGCTGCCTGGCGCGGCTTACCTGGCCGTCTTTCCTAACGCAAAGCACTGTTGTGCCATGCATGTCTGGTATTGAATGTAAATGCCGTGATAGTGCCCATGCTCCCTGCGCTGCTTGCCAGTGTTGCCAAGCATTGCCTCCGACCGCGGCCCATGCTTGTCGCAACATGGTCGCTTAAAGAGCTGCTATACTTGATCCAATGACATCAAAACTATTCACAGAAAAAGCACTATGTCCTTGGCTGAAAGGAATATGAATTTAGCCGGAGTTTCAGCGTAGCAGGTCGCGCGCGTACCGCATGAGGCTACTTGTCTGTGTGAGGTGAAGATCAAATCAAGCAACTATCCAGGACGACCTATACGCTACACCAGACAAGTGATCTGCGGAAATTGTAAGGCCCTCTCGGCATGCAGTTGAGGGTGGCACCCGGCCTTGTCACCGCGGCACTCGGGTGAGTACACAAGACCTCTGGTCTGTAATCATGGCGCCTGATGACCGCATTTGTGCACCTAAAACAGGACTGCAACGGAGCCAATGTGCCATGCCAGCTTCTAAGAAAGGCTGTTGCATGCCACCATATCCCCCCTTGCCAATCTGACAACGAACAGTGGTTGCCTTCAGGCTTCTGCATTCATGTCAGTACTGCGCTTCTTTAGCACATCTGGAGACCTTTGTCTCCAATCTGTCAGGCTGTACAGGGAACTGCTCCGGTCAACCCTTCAACTGCCAAGGTACTGCAGCCATACAACCTGCACCCGCTGCAGTTGGAACCACAGGTCCTACATTGTGAGATGTTGTTGCAGAGAGTCTCAAGGATACTACAGGGCGTACATAAAGCAGAACTTCATCAACTACAACGACGAGTCCGACCCTGACACCATAGCAGCTTTGGCAGCTCGAGCCAGGCAGCACAAGGACTGGATATTAAGCAAGGTGATGCCCATGTTCATTAGCTTCCAATAACTTCAAGATTGTATGTTCCTTCGACGCATGACGGTTGCTCCTTCAATCTGCTGCAGTACGCCAAGTAAATTCAAAGGCCTGCTTGGCAGGGCAGCAATTGCAAGCTCTTTGCAGCTGTCTGAGCCAAGCAACATAGCTGCAGAGCACTCTGGGACCAGGCTTCATAAAGCAGCTCAATCAATCCCAGCAAGTTGCAGCCACGTCACTCCCCACCATACCACAGCCACTTCCGCAAGCCAGCCAAGCAGAGACATCAAAACGCAGCCCCACGAGCCTTCACGTACCCATCACCTCCCACAGCCAATTTCCGGAGCCAGCCAACCTGCACCTAGAAACGCAAACCTGAACTGAAGAGCCATGGCCAATGCTTCTACAACGCACAAACGGTATAGTTTGAGTGGGGGCAGCCAACAAGCTGCAGCAGCAGGAG
Organism: Pseudopediastrum boryanum; assembly: GCA_963556185.1. Lineage (NCBI taxonomy): Eukaryota > Viridiplantae > Chlorophyta > Chlorophyceae > Sphaeropleales > Hydrodictyaceae > Pseudopediastrum > Pseudopediastrum boryanum. Next base: position 10,977,087 of record OY744495.1, read on the forward strand.
CAGATGCTGGGCCCACCCATTTTGGTGTCAGCACAGGCAGCAGCAGCAGGAGCAAGGCAAAAGCAGCAAAGGAGCAGCAGCAGAGACAACAGCAGTGGCTGCTGGCGGTCACTTCCAGCTTGTTCTGGTGCTTCTGTTCTTCAGCACTCATTATTACCAACAAGCAGCTGTATGACAATGGACTACCCTTCCCTATGACAGTGACAGGAATGGGCCAGGTACGAAACGTCGACATGCCTAGGAAGTGATACTGGTTGGAACCAAAATTGATGCATGCAGGGGAGTTTTCAAGTTGGCAATGACCGAGTGCTGCAGCATGTCTCGGTATTAGTGATGCGGCTATGACACTGTCTTGTGTAACTCCCATTCTTGAACAGCCCAGCTCACATGCACTTTTGCCTTTCCAAATGCACAAAGATTTGTCCTTGCTGTAGAGGGATTGCGTATGGATCACATGTTAAGAAATCTGAGTATTCACATTCCACGTAAAATACCCATTTGTGTTCCACAGGGAGATGAGAAATCTTGCTGAAAGGCACGGATTGCCGGTGTAAATTCCGGGTAGTCTACCTCCCCGTCGTGGACAAAACACAAACACTTTTACCCACCCACTCCATGCCGTTGACGTGGTCCAGCTCACGGCTGCGTCCCTTCTGTCTGGTGTTCTGAGTAAGCCAGCGATTACCGAGATGGCAGCATGCTATTCACTCTAACCCGAATACCAGGTGGACTTCTGTGCTGCCAGTAGTAGGCCTGGTCATATTGCCCACATCCGTTTTTGTTGTTGTTGTTTCTTACAAAACACCTATAGGGAGGTCTATTAATCTACCGAGTTTGCTGTTGTCAGACAGGAGTTGAGCCACACACAAACACCAAAAAATGATGTATGCTATCAAGCAGCGTGGATAATCACTAACCGCCATGCTTCTGTTGCTGCCACGTGTGCTCTTGCTTGCAGGCAGCCTCAGCAGTAGTCGCTCTGCTCATGTCAGCCAGTGGCACCAGCACCATCAGAGCACCACCAGACCTGCGCTTCTTCATCGTGCACATTGGGCCCATTGTGCTATCATGTGCAGGGACCATGTTTTTTGGGAATGTAGCCTACCTGTACCTGAGCATGGCATTCATTCAGGTGTGAGCCAAAGGGTACTGGGCTGTGTATCTGTTTGTATTGTTATCTGGCTTTTTTGAACATCACACATCGCTGTGGACTTGGGACCTTGCCTATCTTTCACAGCATTGTGAATCACTCTAGCTGCCCACATGGAAGAATTTGATAGTGCTATTTGGCGCCATTGGTGCCGGTGGTCATATGGGGGCGGCTCGGACAATGCCAGGGTTCTCCCCTTGAAGGCATGTTTGTATGGATTGCTTGTATGAAGTGCATGAGTTCTGGATGTGTGTGCTTGCCTTCCTGATGGCAGAAAGGGGATTGCTGTGTTAGCCCTTCCCCTCCGTGCTGTTGCTGCTGCCAATGCTGCTGATAATGGTAAAGCTGGGCATGGCTCATTATCACCACTGCCAGCATAGCTGTTCTGACAATGTCAGGTGCAGGCACTATCACGGCACTTGTGCTATGGCAGATCATGGTCCATTCTAACCACACTGCTTGCCTGCTGTTGCTGGTCCAGGTGCTGAAGACGGCTACCCCTGCTGTTACCCTCGTACTGGGGCTGCTGGCTGGGGTGGAGACTGCTAATGTGGAACTGGTGGTAGCGCTGGGGCTCATCATGGGAGGAACAGCGTAAGTATCACCGGTAGATAGGAACAGGAACTCGGATGGAAAACTGGGCGACCTGCTTGGTTTGTGTGTCTGGGACCGGGGACTTGGGGAATGGTATTTGACAGCCCCAGCATGTCCACGATCATTGGAAGTAGCATCTATAGGTGTAAGCTTGATGTGAAGGACACTTACCAAGCCACTTGGAGCTGGCAAGGACTTCAGCCGGAGCATGTATCACATTGTCTGGAGTGCTGGCAGTGGTATGATTTGCCATATTCCCAGACTGCTGGAGAATGCTGGTCAACCTTGCTTTGCGTGTCAGGAGGGGTATGGAGATCAAAATATGAATTTCTTTTGAAGTGCAGTGGCCTGCTTGCCTCTTTGACTCTCCACAAGTACAGATTCAAGCTGCTGGTAATTTGTGTCGTTGATCATCCACTGTCTGTACTGCACAGACTGCCCGGGGTGCCCTGCAGAGGCTAAACTTACACCTTATCAGCTCATGTAAGGCTTGCACAACACAATCCGCACATGAGTCATTGAATGTCCTTAATTGCTGCTGCTGTGGCTGCTGTGACGTGCATGCTGTTTTTCCAGTGTTGCTGTCCTGCTGGAGAGTGGAGCCGCATCCTTCAGTGGGCTGGGTGTGTTTCTATTCAGCCTGTCATGCATCACTGAAGCGACACGGGTCGTCTGGAGTCAGCTGCTCCTTGGGCCAGCCAAGTATAACAGTGCAGAGGTCATGCTTTATGTGAATGCCCCTGCAGCTGTGGTGCTGCTGCTGTGTGGAGTTGTTTGGGAGGGGCCGAAAGGGGTCTGGCAAGCATATTTGCATCTTGTGCTGCATAAGCCATGGTTGGTCATGCTAGCGCTGGCATCTAGTGCGCTTGTGAATTTGTCGTCATATATAGCGATAGGAGCGACGGGGAGTTTGACGTTCAAAGTGGTGGGTTGTGTGAAAAATGTTGGGGTGGTTCTGTATGGGGCATTGGTATATGGGGATCATGTTACAGGCCTGCAGATGGTTGCATATGCAGTATCTATGGCTGGGTTTGGGTTGTACACTCAGGCTAAGACATATATGGTTTCGGTGGCAGCTGGTGGGGATGGCAAGGGTCTAAGTACTGGCAGGAACTCATGGAGGGGGTCATCAGGGGGTGGAAGTGACAGTGGTGGGCTGCAGAAGTTGGCATAATGTAAGTTTTCCCAACATTAAACTGCACAGCGTTCAGATTTGTTTGTCGCTTGGGCCATCGCAGGCCGTTACATTGTTGTGGCTGAAGTTCTGAGGGAGGAAGAGGCTTCGCTTATCAGTCGGAAAGCACATTACCGATCTGGGCACGGTCGGGACGGCGGGGTCCCTGTATTTTAGCCCGTATAATAGCTAGGATAGCTGAACTTGAAGTTGCTTGTCCCTCCCGCCGGAGAACTGCACTGTGGGCGGGGATCTGCGGCAGGGCCGCCCTCCGATGCGGCATCACGGCCAGTACTCTCACACTGGCCCGAGTGCGCAGCTATGAGCGACCATTTGCGGGGGCCTACTAAGGAATCCAGCATGACTCGTTTCGGCGAGTAGGGCGCCCTGAGAGCATTTGTAGGTCAGCCTGCCGTTAAGGCATCCGACTGGCATGCGACCCCACTCTCACTTTGACGCCTATTTACAGACTGTTGGCCGTCCAAGTCCAGGCAACAACTCTTGTCAGATGCCATGGTAATGACAGGATCTGGTCACGTTAAGAGACAATATACAAAGGTGAAAATCCTATGCGGAGGGTCTACATCAAAAGGTCAATAGGTCAGTCGCGCGTCAATACCGCTCTCTATTCTCTCACTTACTCACCACCCCACACCCCTAACAAACTGGTTGGCGTCATGCTTGGGTGCTGCATGGCCCGGAGGGCTGTGCAGTGGTCTCTCTTAACAAAAGGTCAATAGGCCATCGGCCAAGCAACAAGTCAGACGTGAACTCAGTACAATGGTAGCCAGAAACACATCAATGAGTGAGTCTGAGAGTGAACATGTAAAACTGTGCTTCCGTGTATTGGGGCCAAACGGTTCAGTGCTGCATGCAGACATGACAGAGAGAGACAGAGAGCGACCCCCGGTCAGTGCCTGCTGGTCAAGCATGCCTTTAAAAGGCTGCAAAAGGCGACAGAAAAGATCCCAGAATGCAGAAATTTATCAGCCCTCAGACAAGGCAGGCAATGTCAACTTGCAGCATGAAGAAATATCAGGCCTGACAAGTTCAGGCCTGTGGATCCATCCAATAACTGCAAAGGTAGTCAGTCACCACGCGTCTTGAGTCCACCTTGCCTAACGATTACCCGCAAAATGACCAATGCTGTGACAGGAGACATGTCGGAATCTGTGAGTCTGCCTTTGACAGCAGCTGGTCATACAAAGTTTTCAATGAAATAAATGCAGCAGAGGCCACAGAATGGAAGCATGCTGTCCCTCCTAAGCATGCAACCTCACGTGCTTCCAGTCAGCGTCAGCAGCTATTTAACAAGGCCCTAGCTTCCCCACCAGGTACCCTTAAAGAAAGCAAACCCAGGGTACAGCAACACAAACTCCAACAGGACCAAGCAAGCACCTTCTTTGAACACAGCAGGGTGGAAAAGTGCAAACCTGCCCTGCATCTGCTGAAGGTGTTTTGCATGAACAATGGACCATGCAGACAGCAGCTAGACTTCTGTGGTGCAGAATGTCAAAGGCCAACCTACGATAAATTGCCAGTTTACAATCTGCCTTTTAACCTGTTTTCAGCGGCTTGCGAGGCCCCTATCATCTAAATAGCAGCAGGCCACAATATATCTGAAACATCAAATGCACGACAATGAGTTGACACCACTAGAGCTTCACATCACACCGACATCCCAACAATCCAAGCATATGTCATGCAGCTCCTGGAGTTTGACTTCCTTGGCACAAGTTATCCAGCCAAACCAACTGAATGCTCGGCATAGCTGCTCAGTATCATCAAACTACCTCTCCTTAGCACTAAGCACTAGATCCACATGACACCTTTGCTGAAGCTCTTCCAGCCCACATTCAAGGGCTGCGCCAGCCACTTGCACCTTAAGGCAAGACATAGATCTGAGCCAGTAACACAGGATGCTCGCTGGGTAGGGCAGCACTATTTTGTGAGCTGTCCCTATCAACTATTTCCGTCCTGACGCACATCTGCATTTGATGCATCCAGGCTTCAGCTTTATTACAAAATTCAGGTGATTCTGTTCCAGAAGCATCCGCAATTTCCATTGATCTGGTTGCGATCAGCATGCAACCAAAGCACCCACGCCCCACATGCTGGGTGTGGTCCCTTACTTCAAAAGGGCATGGAAGCAGCATATGCTGCTACGCCTAATCCAAGGTGGGACTGTGTCCCCCTTAGGGACCCCATGATGATGAGCATCCAGACTTTCCAGCAGATCGCAGCTGTCTAGTCATTCATTCCATCTGCTGCCACAGCAGCGGCGTTCTGCTGCTGTTTTGCCGCGTCGCTAGCCAAGATCATCAGTTTCCAGCCAAACTCCTCCAGCTCCTGCTGCAATAGCAACATTTTTGGCCTTGCTCAAAAAGGCCCCCATCCCTGTCAATCATGAAGGAACACTTCAACTGATCCTCGTTGGCAGCTGCTGGACTGTTCATCACTCCTCTGATGCATCCTCACTTTGGCTCCTCCTCCCCTCCTCTGCATCCTCCTCATCCCCCTGTTGCTGCTGCTGCCCCCAGCCCTTGCCACCGCCACCATAGCTTCCCCCACCGCCCCCTCTCTGCATTGCTTGCTGCTGCTGTGCCATCATCATCATCATCTGCTGCTGCTGGTTCATCATCTGCATCTGACCAGCCCCTGAGGTACCCTTCCCTGAGGTACCCTTCCCAAAGCCCCAACCACCCTTAGCAGCACCCCCAGGTGCTCCAGGGTACCCAGGCAGGAGCATGCCCGGCATACTCCCCATCATACTCCCCATCATCCCATCCATTGGCCCCCCTCCCAGCGACTTGGCTGGATCATGAGAGGACTTAGCAATGCCAAACACCACAGTCCTCACATGCCCCTCTACGTCCACCTCATTTGGTAGCTGGCTAAGCAGCCCCGCAATGGTCTTGCTCTCAGCATGGAGCTTCCGGTAGTAGGGGCGGAAGAGTAGGACGAGGAAGGCGAGCATGAGGACCAGAGTAGCCACAAGAAGGATGATATGCAGCATCTTCACCTGCTCAAAGCGGTTAATGGTGTGCTGCACAAACATGTCAGAGGCGGTGTTGAGCCCATCGTACATGTCCTTGGGAGCTATTGCTGTTGCGGACGAATACCTGTGTTACAGACAGAAGTGTGAATAAGCTTGGTTTTGGCATCCAAGCCAAATGCTATCATGACCTTCAAAGCATCTTGTGGGCACAATAAGGTGTTGTTGGGCCCCTTGGCATAGCTGGCTTGGGTTGGCAGTTGTGAGTCAGAAGCTATGTGGTGAGTGCGGACCAGATACAGCTCACTCACGCTGGCTGGTGCCTGTTACTGATCACACTCTCAACATTACGAGGAGACTTCTTCCCAGCAGTATCCAAGCCTGAAGCAGTAGCAGTTGCAATGGTGATGCAGATTATCAGCACACTCTGACAATAGGCCCCTAATTGGTAATTGGTGGTTTGGTGGTTGCTGGCCCAGTTAAGAGCAGTTCCTTGCTGCAAAGCTCTCCACAGTTCTATTCTTTGCATGGACACCCCAACATGGATAAGTGAGCTGTGTTTGTACAGAAAAAGCAAGCCAATGACCTGGTTTATGTATATGGCTGTGCTGCCACTTACAAGGGGTGGTCTGGCCAAGCAATGTCATAGCCAAGCTTCAGGAACGCCTTCACGTCATCCATGTACCTGCAGCATAAGGACAGTTGCCCTCCGTGACGTATAATGCATTGGGCATACGACAACATAAGCAAAATGTGCATGCAAACATTTATAGGAGATGCTGGTAAAAAAAATGGGCATTGCTTGACTGGAGCGGAGACAGCTTTAGGAATCCAGTCCAGGCAGATAGCTTACTGTATAACAGTGGTGTGCATGGCATCTCAATTAACATTTTGAGATGTTAATAGTGGCAGCAGGAGAACACAGCACATAGATCCTTGAACTTGGTAAGGTGAGAACACTCAACCTATGTGTAGTTGGGGCTGGTATGATGTGTGCTCCTGTTCTCATGTCTCAAATCTACTTGGCTGTGGACCAATGGGCACAACGACAATGCAGTATGCATGAAGATAGGCCATGTCAAGAAGGCCCTAATGCTGCTCACCGAACCATAATGGCATCCAATCCATGGTGTGTAACATCATGCAGGTAATGCCCCTCAGGGAAGCAGCCGGACTTGTCGTGGCGTAGACACTCTGTGGTCTTGAAGAAGAGATTGGCAAAGTCTGCATTTGCAAATGCCCCAGCTGGTGCAATGAAGTCAAAGCTGACTTCAGCCTACAATGAAGCACAAGTTTGCATGGAACAATCAGGCCAGGAACTTTGCTATAGAAAAAAATGTCCTTGTGCCCTGAGTTGGACTGTAGCTGATAGCAAAGCCGCACAAGCTTAAAACCAGGCCGTTTCTTTAGGATTTGCTTAAACTTAAATGCTAGAGCTGTTTGATGGTGCTGATGAGTGCTAGCCACATGCAGGGTGCTTCATAGGCAACAATGAGACAAGGACTGATTGGCTCGCATGGCTCAAATGCTGTAGCTGAGATCACCTGCAAGCATGCACAGGCCAGTCTGGTTCCACTCAGGGTGTCTTTTGTAAATCTGCTTTCATATGCCATGCCCTTGGCAGCACGCACTTCTATCCCTATTCAAGCTAGCACCCTTGCCAGTTTAGCTTTCTGCAAGCCTTGCTTACCAGGGTCACCACTGTGCCTCCATACATCAGAGTGTCATACTCCTTCTCCAGCAGATTCAGCTCTACTTCCACGCTGTCATGCAGCTCAATCATGGTTGCTGGGTCCTCTTCAAATGCAAAAAGGCTGATGCCAGAGCGCACACGTGCTACACGGTACATGACATGGGCGGCCACGTTGAGGGATGCCAAGGGGCCTTGCAGATTGGAAAGCTCCTTGAATGAGACACCAAATACAATCACAACAGCGGCCACCCAAAGGCAGAGGGGTACCTGATGAGGCAGCCACCACCAGCAACAATATGGGCAGAGCTCAGTATTCCATTTCAGCACAGAAAAACGCATGCGGGGGTGCAGATAAACACGGTTTAGTGGATAGACTCTTGGTATAAGGAGGAGGTTCACACTTACAGGATATGCGGTTCTAGTTGAAGTCCTACTTTATTGCCATTTGTAGCAGATTCGGCTTTTTGACACGCACATCACTGCAGCTCCTGCTGTCGTCCTTCCTCCCCCATCTTCATTGGTGTGATATGAAGCCACAAGGCACGGTACAGATTAGAGCTGCATGCCAAAAATAAACCCAGACAGCTGTGCTCTTCTGCTGTCTCATAGCCAAGTTGCACACAGTGACAACTGTTAAAGACCTCGACCCCCACTACAGTTGCCAATCTTGCCATACCATGAACTTCCAAATGACATAGTCGTTTGGTACAAGCTTCTTGCCATTGATCTTGAACTTGCCCTCCATCCAACCGAAGACCTTCTTGTGCAGCCTGTAACTCAGGGTGGCATGTCTCGCCCGCTTGGCAGCAGCCTTGATCTCAGCTGCAGACTTCTTGGACTTGCCTCCTTTTCCATCTCTGCCCTTGCTCTTGGCCTTGTCAGGCCTTTCACCATCCTCGGCATCTCCTAAGCAAATCAGCAGCAAACAATGGGTGATTGGTACAACTTAGGCAAGGATCGACTGCGGGAGATGTGGAAGCCGCAGGTGCAGTCACCAACACGCCAGAACAAACAAAACAAAAAAACAAAAATTTAAGGTGTGGCTGCACCAAGACAGAAACTGGGTTGATGGCCAGGATCATATCAAATGGTCTGTACCCTTACCACCTTATGCTCCGCACTATGCAAGTGAATTGGCAGTCCTAGTAAGGGCGAGTATTACAGGTGGATCTACTCTCCATATGCTCTCATGCGTTGACAGCATGACCAAGCAACACTTACCAACAACAGACATACGAACAGACTTGTTCTGTTTGGTCACTGTCTCCTGTCCTGCTTTGCTAGCGTCCCCAGCCGCTTGGACATCTGCCCCTGCCACCTCCATGTCATCATCGTCTACATCACTCTTATCGTCATCGTCCACCTGACAAGAGCACATGTATGATGTCAAGATGAGCATGAGCCAGCAGGACAGCAAGCAATAGAGGCCACAAGCCGACCTTCTTGCAAGAACACCAAGTCCTCTGCTTGCAGAGCAGTGCACAACATGCTTCAAAGCTTCACTTATTCACAACCACAGCGCCAAAGTGAGGCATTGCAAGGCTCCTTGTAAGAGATATTCATTCCCTTGCATATGTTCGAGACACATTAGTCCTAGAAGCTGTACTGCGTGCAGCAATTCTTTCATGTATGTGTGTGTGTGTGCCCATGTGTGTGTGCAGCATTGCAAGGTGTGCCCGGAGCACCTGCTGGCCATAAATGGCATACCCCATTGTCCTTGTTCCCTAAAATGCTCCAGCTGGGTGGGAAGAAGTACACCTACCAAGCAGGGCCTGTTGGTCATGCCACGGATGGTTGCAGAGGGTAGCGCTAGGAACACACTCATGCGCCGCATGTGCTGCAAGTTGCAGAGCTTCAACAGCACAAACTCATATCCCATGCAGGACATCTGCACCAGGATAGCCTGCAGACCATCGTAAGACACAGTCATCACGTAGGGCAGCATGCATAACAATATTTAAGCTCCATTAGGCATATCAATGGCCCAACCAAGTGTTTCAATTACGTGGTTGGACCCTCCCTTCATTGAGCTGCCAACAGAACATTTGGGATGCAAACCTGACACTCAGGCTTATTGTTTTGAAGCAATTTCACAGACGCTCCTGCAAAGGCTGGCTCAGCTGTGAAGGTCCCTGAGGAGACGGCTTGGTGCCACTATCCCATTTGACTGCTGTTCCATGTGACCTCAAACAACAGCTGAGGTCTGCAGAGTATCGTATCTTCTTTTGCCATGCCTCACATATGCTCGCATGACACACCATGTCATGGCCAAAGGGGTTATGTATATGCAACCTGGTTCTCACCTCGAGAACCAGCAGAATGATCAGCAAAGTGCTGAGTGCACCCAGCTGTGTCCACGTATACTCCACCAATACATCCAACGACCATCCGTAGCCTTCAAAGACGCTTTGTGGGCCATTCAAGCGAATGTATTGGTAGGCACGTGTTTCGTTCAGGCGATATCCCTTCTTTTCAGGCTGTGGGCCAGCCAAGAATTTCACGTCATCAGCTGCACCCAAGTACCTACAAGACATTTGGCAGCTGGCATCAGGTAATCGGTAGAGGGAGGCACACTTCTAGCACAAGATTGCTCAGTGGAGCAAAGGCACGGTTACATAATGCGTTCACTCCTGTAGCAATCACAAGACAATCACACTCACTCACTATTTCTATTAATCTCTCACCCTCAACCCACTAAAACACTGGTTGGAGTCATGCTTGGGTGCTGCTCGGGTACGGCCGTAAGGGCTGTGCACTGTCTCAAGACACGCAAGACCAGGCTTGCAAATCTAGGCTTGCTCTGTCCCATTAAGGAATCAACACCTGGCGGCACGTTGTGATAATGGCCCAGATTGTCATTATCAGATGATAACGGCACTCAGCAACGCCGTCCCCCCTCTGAAGCATAACGCAGGACACACACTTCACTTCCACATTTTTAGCATAGCACAGATGCTTGTCTATCTCAGGCTGACGCTTTTCAGGCAGGCACTTGACTCAGGTGCGCAACTCACTTACTTGCTATTGTCTTATAAGCATTACCTGTTGCCCATCTCCCAGAGACTCCGCTCGTGTTGCTCAACAATCCCCATCTGATTATCTCCAGCCCCCTCCAAGAAGATGTGCTCCGGCAGGCGGTATCTTGTCCAATAATCCTGCAAGCAACCATGAGCCGCAAGAATATGTTAAAATACCCAATCCTTCAGCTTTCATGTACTGATACATACGGGGTATATAGGAGGACATGGTAGGGGGGAACGCACTACGTGTGCTAGTACCGCCTCTTCCTTAAAACTACGCAGGGCTAACGCCCGGTGTTCACTCATTCACTCACTACGGTGTATTTGCTCCATCAACGGAGGTCAGCAGAACAAGTGGGTCTGTCCTGGAAGCATCTGCTGTGTCAGACAGAGCAAGGATCCCATCTGGCCTCAAAATTAAGCCCTGGAGCTGCAACAATATCAATTATAAGTGATCACCACTCAATGGCTGATAGCTGCATACTCAAAAGCAGTCAAGATTTACTCTAGCACCTGTTACGGGACAGGCAGTAGCTTACCATCAATCGTTTATCCGCAAACTGCTTCAAGGCATTGAAGCCAAGGTAGAGTCCGTGATGGCAGAAGCGCATGTGTTCTGTATTGGTGATCAGAAGGTTGTGGTAGCCGTCTATACTCTCCTGGTTGCAACTTGGAAGATGCGCCCAATTAGCATGGTAGCAATCTCTCAGCAGCATGGCACGTAACACCAACAGCTGGCCTTTATCAGCTGCGACGGCCATGTTTTGCACAGCATAAGAGTTCCTGCAGAAGTAAAAGTGAGGCGGCAAGGAGAAGAAGGGATGAATAAGTGCCATGGTTGCCTTGCTTGTGTATGCAATCAGCTCCTGATTTGGTGCAACACAGAACATGCAGGAAACGTTCTAATTGAAACACTCTTTTTCCATCACTCACAACATGGGATGTGACAAGGTGATAGAAGTTAGATGGGGTAGTAAGGGAGGTCCATTGCACTCGATGCGTAAAGCACATTGGTAAACAGACTGTGGTCAACGAGGCCCTGTAAGCGGTAGTATGACACACTAACCCATGCTTGTTTGCAAACAGACAGTAAAGGGGAACAAGTAGGAGAATGCTTGCCTGTACAACGACATATTTCCCAAAAAAAACAAATGATCTTTGTTGAGAGTTACATACTCGTAGCGGGCATTGATTCCAGTCATCAGGATGACGAAACAGACTGTATGTGCGACAAGGATGGCCAGCACCAGGTACAAGGTGTGCTTCCGGAAGCGCTCGGTGGAAGTCTGAGCTGCAGAGCTGGTCATCATGCGGTTAAGCTTCTTCAACCGTTTTGCCCGCCTGCAGCAGAGAAGCACAACTTTTGATTAGGAAGGATCAGCCAATAGGTGCACTACCTTTCCTTTTAAAAAATGGTCCGGCTGAGCCACCCTCGGCAGTAGAGCATCTTGCTGAAACTCGAGCAATGTAATATGTATTCGCTGAGGCTTCAGAAAGCCACTGGGACGCTGCAATCGACTTCTGCAGCAGGAGCGTCAAGTCATGTGCCTTGGACTCTGTCTCCTCGATCTTGTTACAAGATTCAGGGCTACTCGTAGAAGGTATAGATGCTTCTGTGGAAACATCGACCACAGCAACAGCACAAGCCAAACCCACCTCCAGTCAGCAACCAGCTCATCATCCACCTCCTCTGCCACACTGCTGGCGCCATCTCCTGCTTCAGAGCCAGGCCCACCTGACCTCTGAGAGCCCTGCTCAGAGCCGGCAGGCCCCCCAGCCTCGCTATCACTCTGTGAGGCACGGGGTCCTGCAGGAGCAGCATTGGAACATCAGGCTCTACCACAAACACAGCGGCTCATTAGGTCAGCCTCATTGGGCAAGTGAGCATGGCTTGGGCCCATCAGCATTAATGGGCCTGCTTTGTAGCCAGTATCAATGGATAGTTCTACAGAACCAGCACAGTTCAGAAGCCATCTGGAAACGCTGCCAGATCTGGAAACATTCACGTATGGCTCATACAGTCAACTGTTTTCTCCTCACAGCTTGGTTAGTGCTGGGTGTGGAGACGTTTGGCAGTGTTTAGAACAGTCTGGGGCTTGACCTCATTAGGGTGCTTACGTGCTGCCAGTATAAACCCTCCTGTGCCTCCATATCCTCCTGGCCCTTCGTCGAGGTCTTGTGCAGGCCCCTTGCCATGCTTTGTGGGCTTCTGCTCCTCAGCTCCATCCCGTCTGCGCTGTGACGTGGTCTTCACCCAATCTGCAACACGCAACCTGCATTTGAAGAAGACGGGTATTTGGAAGGTTAAAGTTGTATCTTCTCAGGCTGAAAACCGATAGTCCATGGTCAGACGATGTATTTAAGGACATGGACCTCCAGTCTTCCACCAGACACCGGCACAGCTCGTGCAGGATAAATAGTACACCCTACAACACATAGAGCCTAATTGATGTCCATCAACATGAAGTACTATAAGGAAAGAAAAGTGCTTGGTCGACGACCGCTGCAGCCCTTGAATCACAGCCTACAACTCATATGCTGCACGGCAGAATTATACTGCGATGCGACGCAATAACATCAACATGCTTGGTGTACGTGGCTTGCTGTATTGCCAGCTGCGTCCTCGGTGATGCTTTATAATCAACATACTTAGACATAAGCCAAGCTCTCATACCTGGAATCCAGCTTGTCATGCAGCTCAGGACTATGAGGCCGGGTGGTTGCACCAACACTGTCGTTGTCCCCATGACTGCTGCCGCTCTCTGACTCTCTCTCGGCTTCCTTGTCACCTTCTTGCCCTACTGCTCCAGGTCCTGATCCCTTGGCTTTATCTGCAGCAGCCTTGAGTGTAAGGAAGGGTGCAATGCTCCCGGTGCTGGGCTCCACAAGTTGCAGAGTGATCATCAGCTTAGTGGCACCGCCTTCCTTGGTAACAGGCTGCAAAAACGCAAAAACCATACACACACAATTTCACAGTCTTGGTAGGGGTGGGATTTTCAGGGCATTACCAATTGGAAAGCTACTGCCTTAAGGCTCGACGTGTGCACCACCATAGCCTTGTACGTATACACATACAACAGTGTTCTCTTGAACACCACATGTATGCTTTATACCGGGCGGTGCCCAAATTACTGGTCATGAAAGCTAAAACAATTGCCACCAATTTGAGGTGTTGTTCTTTCTAAATTTTGCTTACTTCATGTTGTTGTGATCCTTACCTTTCACAATGTGCCAGAGCAAAAAGTGCCATAGGCCCCAAACCTCGAAAAACAGCAAGGTGGACAAAAATACCCGTGGTCGTTGGAATGCAACCAGTGAGGAAAAATAGATCATGTAGACTAATCTCATTATCAAAACATACAAAACTAGAGTGTGACCCATCGTCTACCATTTGGAGAAAGATCCAAAACACCCCCACTGTGCACACTTGCATACCTGGAACCTGATACTGAGAGGGCTACCATCTGCATGACGTCCTGTTGCAGTCCTTTGCGGCCCTGTCTTATGGGAGGTGCCGCCCTTCATGGCTCCCTTCTTTGCCCCATGCTTTGCATGGCTCCCATCCAAGACACCTGATGCAAGCAGCTGGTTTGCTGTTACGGAAGAGGGCAGTCCCAACATCCTGCAGCCAGAGCATATGAAGACAGGTCAGTGATATTGGGGACAATGGTGCCTGAGACAGGCCATGGTGTGTTGTAAGGCAGTGAGTCAAGTATTCCTGAGCCTATCCACCTCTCTTTCCAACTGTCAGCCTTACACCAACACGTTAGGGGCACCCATGCTTGCATCCTGTCGTTCAGGTGCCGATATTTGGGAATGTCATGAGTTTTGACGTACCGCCACAATTACTACAGTGTATTGCTGCATTGCTGGGCAATGGTATCAGCAGGAGCAGGGAGTCAAGGGTGCGCAGAAGCTGCAGAGTCCTCTCATGCTACGCAAAGGGCAAAGCAACAGCCCATAGCACATACTTGTTGATACTCCTGTTCATCATGGTCTTGACTGGTTTCCCAAAGATTAGGCCAACTTCTGGCTCCAGCCGTATAACCTTGAGGTTCTGATCAACCTCTGCAACAGATGTCAGCACATCTGCCCTGTACAGCTGCAGCTGCAGTACTGGCGTGGCATCACTGCTGAGGTCCATATCGTCCTCCTCGGCGTATTTAATGGAGGAGATGGTCATCACTGCAGCACGCTCCTTATTGCGGTTGCTGAGCAGGTTGACTAAGCCTTCATACTCCTCCTGTAGCAGGCACGATACACCAGAAGCAGCAACAGTAGATGGCAAGGATTCAGGAACCAAAACATGTATGCTAGAAGCTGCATGTAGTTGCAGGCGATGTCTATAGGCCCACGTACATCAAGCCACATGGATCTGTACCTTGAATACACGCACTGAAACCTTATATTTCAAGGATAGCAAGACAGAGATGCAACAGCTCTGCTAGCCCAAGAGTGAGGACCCTTGGCATTCCTATTACCTTGCCTCCACTCTGCTTTCTGGCTGCTTCCTCCTGATCCTTCTTGGGATTGCGGATACCCACACGCCAGGAGTCGTCACATAGATCCCCTGCCATTTTGCACAGCAAGAGCAGCAATGAAGCATCCTCGCCGTACTTGGCCTTCCACTGGTCAAAGGAATTCAGGAAGGAGGACAATGACCGCCCCACTAGTTCTGTGGGATTGAACCCAAACAAGGACTTGGAAGCTCCTGGGTTGACAGTTAGCACATTGCCCCGCCTGTTGACAGTGATCACAAGGCGTTTCTGATCCTGTACGTCACTTGCACTGCACTTTGTCACCTGGGCAAGGCAGGAGAGCAACAAACCTTTCAAACTGTGCTAATGTTGGTTGGACAGCTCTGTGACACAGCAAGAGTGGTGGCAGAATAACAACCTAACCGCTAAGCAGACATCACTCAGTACGTCTGGCTTGCAAGCAACTGCTCAGGCAACTGCAATTGTCCTGGCTTGTAGCATCTAAAGCAGCACAATTCATGTGTTGCCATCACAAAGCCCGATGAATTGCCTTCAGGCGCAAGGATTTGACGACTCCGTCAACCTGCATGTTGGTTGCTTTGGGATGGGGCACCCCATCCAGTGAGCGTTTTGTGCACTCACTTTCACGATGTGCTTGAGGTGCTCTCCATCATCATGCTGCGAGATGTGCAGTGTCACAGGCACCTTCTGAGAGCTGGCATGCAGGAGCTGGACCACTGCACCATTGCGGCAACTAGTGGGGCCAGGCTTGTTGGACAAGTCCTGCAAAAGTAGGCCAAATTAGAAGTTAGTCCTTCTAGTATTCTTGCGCCACATACACTCTCATGCAGCAGCAACACAGGCGATTGTTTGCAGTCTTGGCTCCTTAAAAGGGGTTTGCGCCATATGTACCTTACATGGCCTTTCAAGCAAGCTGTAGGGCACCACAGATGTTGAAAAACAGCAAGCGTGCTTGTAACTGCACCCACCTTCATGAACCCAGGGTGAAGCTGAGCGTATGGTGGGGGAATTATGTTAGCCAAGCTGAGCTCTGTAAGGGTCTTGATGGGGTAACCCAGCGTCTGTGCCAGCTCACTGGTTGCATACACAATCCGTGTCTTGTGATCCACCACCATGAGGGACATGGCGTCAGTGAGACAACGGATGTTCAGCATTAACAGGCGCTGGTCTTCTGTACCACCAAACTCCACTGACATCTCCACGTCAATGGCTGGCATGAACTTGTGCAGCAGCTTCGTGCGAAGGACATGCTCCTTGCTGAGGACCACGTCTGGGGGAAGACTAGTACACTCCTGCACAAACCTGTTAAGGAAACACCGGTGAGTGAAGGATAGTTAGGCATATGGGCACAGGCTTTTGTGACAGACTTGGTCATGTACATTCTGACATGCCTCTCAGGCCTAGTTTAATAAAATAAGGTGCCCACTGTGTGCATGGCCAGCTGTAGCAGACCCCAATAAGTATACATGTAGGGATTGGGTCTCCTGACAAATATGACATCCTTAAGTAGGCCAAATACTTGCCAAGGACTGGTGCGTGGGGTTCTACCATGGATTTTGGCAGGATATATAATGGCTGGCCACCTGCCAAGTGATCTGCAAATGCAGCATCATTTTCATCCCTTGCCACTCACTTCTCCAGGACCTCTATCTCAGTGCCAAGTGATGTGAAGCTCCTTCCCAACATGTCTGTTGGTGTTACACCAAACCAGTCGCTGAACTTCTGATCAGCACACATGATAATGCCTGTGGTGGTGGTCCACAGCTTCACTACATTAGGGTCCTCAGTAACAGCAAACTTGATAGCACCCATGTAAATGGCTTCAGACCCAGTGCCAGACAGCCTCACCACCACCAGATTGATGGGGAAGACAGACCGATCCTGTTGCAGTGCAAAACCAGATGTTAGCTTTGTGTCAACCTTCCATGCTAGATGTCTAAGGATCTTGAAACAACATTTGCCATGGAGTTGGCTAATCTGCTCTGCAGTATGACCAATTTTGAAGCATTCGTATTTAACTCTTCTGCGGAATAGTGGCAAAATATTCCATTGATTAGTTTTCCCACGGCAAGTTTTGTTGTGATGCATTTCCTTAGGTTTCAGGATGAAAATCGATCTTCAAGCCAAAGTAATGCCTATGCATGCGATGCTACCTGCATGATGGCTGCCCAAGATCTTTACAAAGCCCAGCTACAAATGGCCATTCTAAAGCCCACGGATATAACAACACCTCTCTCAGGTGAAGCTGCCAATCCCACGCAAAACAAGCAGTTACATTAAGATGGAGTGTGACTTGCCTTATGTAGAGCAACAACTTGCCGCTGCGAGTCCAAAATTCTCGCTTCTCCTGTTTGTGCATAGCGCTGTAGGAAGCCGTTGTGCCGTGAACTGAAGGGCTGAGGCCTGTGACAACCATGCATCAACTCAGAAAAGAAGGTGTTTGGATTAAAGGCACACTGCAATGCAGTACTAAACTTTTGCATCAAGACAATCCGATGGTTCCTTCTGGATGCTCACCAATACTTGGACATAGCAGGAAAGCTGCATCGCAAGCTCATACGGAGGGAGTAGCCAATATCAAATGTATGGCTGCCTCCATTTCATACGGCAGACATATAAAAAGGTAGCACGTCAGGGGACCTTCGCCACTCTTCCCTCCACTTACATCAGCACAGATATATTTTTCCCTTCGAGCTCGCCTTTCTCAAAGCCCCACATCCTATAAGCAGCCTGCAATACAAGGAACAGCAAGATTGGATCAGATGTAAAACAGATGGAAGGCTGCTTAAGTCTGTGACAGAAGCATTATGCAAGGCCAGCCTGTTGTGGGGAGTTTTGGCACACCTGTCTATTGCTCAAAAGTGTGCAGAAGATGAATTTTCTTGATTGCATCTTAGGTCTCAAACGAATCAATACGGAAGGTTTCAGACACTGCATCAATGTCATGGTTCTGCTTTCCTTACCGGGCTGACCATCATGATGATCCCAGCAGCATTGATAATGATCAAACCATCCACCTTTTCATCGATCGGGCCAATTAATGAGGTCAGCTTTGTCTGCTCCCCATCCTTCCCACCAGTGAGGCTCAGCAGGCTCTCGCTTGTGCCTTGCTTGATCGCCTCTGCATAGCAGCGGTTGGCTGTCCAGGGGTCGTTACGCACAAACTCAAGGAAGCGGCCATAGATCTTGAGCAAGCGACCATTATTAGGATAGCGCTCCATGACCCTGCGGGAATATAGGAGCAATGGGGTGGGTGGTCTATACCAGGACTTTCAAGCACAGGTGAAACACCCTAGCCAAAATCACCAAGCAGATGAGGAACACCCCCACAAAGCTGCATGTAAGGAGAACAGCAGACATTTAGATGATGTGGACATGGATCATCATGATCAGGATCTGAAGAAGATCTTGAAATGCAACACATTTCCTCACAGGATAAGCAGGGAGTACCGATTTGATATTAATGGCTCTACCAAACACCCCAAGCACGTCACCAGCACCAGTGATGCCATGCGAGGTCCCGGGCCAGGATCTTATTGCAAATTTGACTACATGTGTTGCTGCTGATGGGCTGAAAATCCTTCTTGCAATGTCAGAAGCTCCCAGTAAAGCAAACTTGCCTGCGATACACCTGTGTTGCCTGCCTCTCGGTCAGGTCCAGCATCTCGAAGCACCGCTGCAGCTCAGCAAAGGGCACGGTGTCTCTCAACATAGTATGCCAGAAGTGGCGCTGAGCCTGCAGGGCCAGCTTGTGCGCCTTAACACATGCTCTGTAATTCCTCTGGTACTCAACGTAGCCCAGGAGATCCAGACCATCACTGTCTGTCTTGAGCCGTTTGGCGAGCTCTTGGCAGACATAGATGAAGTAGCGGTCCACTACGCTTGGGTTATTCTTGGTGGCAATCTGCAGCTGAGTACGGGCGGCCTGTCCATCATTATGGCCTTCCAAGAGGAAGTTGGCATACATGGTGAGGATGAAGGGGTGGTTGGGGAACCTGGCCATGCCACACTGCACAGGCACAATGGGCACAGAGGAAAACTCAATGTCAGAATAATTAATGACCAATGTTGGTATTTCATTCTTACTACTTGCAAAAGGCCTGGGCAAAGGACAGAACAAGCATCCAGGGGCGCAAGCCCCCCCGCCCACGATTGTTCTTGCAAAGCTTGTAGTGCTCTTTGTATACCGTACCTAGAAGAGAGGTTAGTAGGTTGCCGAAGGAGTACTTTGAATTTTTGCTCCAAGCACCCATGTACAGTGTCTCTTCAACCTGGCAGCTCCTTGGCTATCGTTTACATAAGCTTCCAAAATGTCAACTAGGTGCCTCAGGGAGACCAGCTGCTAAGCTTTGCAGTCGCACCTTGATGACAAACTCCCCAAAGTCTGCTGCTCCAGGCAGGGGTATCCCATCTTGATCCCACTGTCGCATTGCCCTGCTGCACAGCTCCACTTCTTCGGGGCTGCTGAACCTATACACCTCCTTGAGCCTGGTCAGACTGGCAGGGTCCCGGAAAGCTCCACGCAGCACAGTCAAGGGTTTATTCAAACGCTTGTGATTCAGCCAGGAAAGCCCCATGCCACCCACCACAACTGCGAAAATCCCATACAGAACCAACTGCAAGGACAGGGTGAAGGTGCACAGTCTTACAGGGGCAGGCGCTACGACTGGCGGATATATGTATACATGCATGTCCCAAAGTAGAATGCCAGGCGCCTCCAAAGCCAGCAACAAATAGGTTTCTGTAGATTGCAAGGCTAACAGTACTCCTTCTTGGTCAGAGCACGCACATCGAGCATGTGGTGTGATATGCTCTTTGATACTTGTTATCCACAACTCGTTCCCTGACACTCAGGTCACGTAACCACACAGATGTATCCTGTGCCTGCTGTCTACTGTGCTGGAGTTGCAGGTTCTGTGACATACCATAGTCATCTGACGGCGAAATTCAATGTCTCCCACGCGTGGATCAAATTCATCAGCTACCAACACAGCACATGTGTACAGCATGCCACACCACAACCCGACCCAAATGTGGTTTACCCACGGGTTGAAGTACTGGATCTGCAAACAATCCAACCAGTACAACAGTTGGTTGACTCAGCCAGATGAAATCATTCTGCTGTTGGACTTCTATGTTACCATCGTGCAGATCCCAATTAGCGTTGTGGGCACAAGAAGTGGTGCACATATTGGAGTTGCAGTAATTCTGAATGGCACATTGAAGTCCCCAAGTTGCATACATACACACTGACGTGCTAGCCTGATGGCTCTATGCACACTTCTGTTTGCTGGCAGGAAGAAGACCTTTGCTACGCGGGCTCAGTCTGTACTTTATGCCGGCAATGCTGCATGCCTCAACTGTCGGATGGTTGTGTGGTAAATTTACAGGCCCATTACGTATGATGAAGAGAGCACTCTGTCTGCGCAACCCTGCCGTAAGTCTGCTGGGCAGGGCTGCTGCTGCACGCTATATACTCCAGAGAGCCCTCGGCATCCATTAGCTTAAACTGCTCTGGTTCTGATGAGGCTCTGTGGCCAATATGGCCTTCCGCTGGCTGTGATGGCATATAAGCTGGCTGTTGTGGCATTTCTCATCAAGAAAGCTAGCAGAGAGGAGCAAGCGGTTGAGTGTGGGTCTTGCTACCTGTAGACATGCTTCATCAGCTCACTGCATTTGACCATCCAGCAATGTCACCTTGCTCGACCACAGCTACACTGGATCCTTACCGAACTGATGATGTAGTAACAGATGAAGGCTGTACATATAATCATCACTATTGGCTGTACCCTAGGGAAGGGGCTCAAGATGGTAGAAATGATCACCATGATCATCTTGAGGATCAGAATCTTGAAGCTGGCGAGAGGTGTTGGAGAACCTAGCAAGTTGCGGCTGAGCGGGTTCAAGTCACAGTCACTGATGGACTGCATGGCAAAAGAGAGGGAAAATGTAGGCTAACTGATAGTTGGCCTGGTGTTTGAGGAACCATTAAAGGGTTCCTTGTACTACTTACGAGAAGGGGGCACGTCAACCAGGGCATGGGTTTAAATGTGTGCAAGACACCATCATCAGCAAGTTACAATATCAAGCTTTCTGCTCTACAAGCATGAGATGCGCAAAATGCTGTCACTCTTGAAAAGGTGACCTGCAAAATGCATTGCATGACAAGCAGCAAGCAAGGCAAGAGGTGGTGTCCCTGTAACACCCCATGGCCTGGAAAATGCGCCATAGCACGCAAATAGACACATATGCCTCGTACACAATCCTGCACTCTGTGAACAAGGCCAAATACAGACAATTCCGCTTACCAAGCATAGAGTCACTATGATGAAGATGATGATGACGACAGCTGCAAATGCCATGTGAGCCAGATGGGGCATTGCCAAGCAACCTGCATTGAATCAAAATAAAGTCAGAACTGGCTGCTCAAGGAATACTAATAAGTCCCAACTGGTCCTCTGGCCCTCCCATGCACTTGCTCTGGATCTCCTGTGCCTCACCCACCCCGCTTACTTTTATCTCGCCAGTGCTGGTGCAATGGGTGCTTCAGGTTGTGCCAGTCACAGGCCAGGAGGAAGACAATGTAATCCAGGACGGCCACCCACATTAGGCTGTACACGTAAAATGCAGCTTGCTGACAGACCCAAACCAACCTGCAGAGTGTTTGGTATTGTGTCAGTCACACCCTGGCACATAGCACTTAAGCAGAGCAGCAGAATCTGCACTGGGAGCTGAATACACATGCAAAACGTCTCAACCACAACCAAAGGTGCTGCTTGGGGTTAATGAAAGGGGGGATGCTTTACCTCTTGATCCATGGGTTCCCGTTCTCATCCTTCTTCAGCAGCCATGCAGTCCAGAGGGTCAATACTATAGAGCTGAGGATGATGGCAGCGAGAACATAGAAGACGCTGATGTATGTATCGTAGCCCTGCACAGGCAGACAACAGGCTTGTATTAGCTCCAGAGCTATAAATTGCTGTCACCGCGCTGCTGGATGCTGCCATGGGATGCTTACTGCCCACATATTGCTGAGGTGGCTACATCACACACACTGATGCGCAGGTTGCTCCTGTATCACCGCATAAGGTGCACCTGCTGACCAGCTGAACAAACCTTACCTTCTCCCAGACCAAGAAGCGGAACAGAACCTGCAAACACAGCAGCAGCTGTTGTTATGATTGCATGGAGGCAATGAGAAGAGAGATATAGCAGCAAGGTCAAGCTTACCCAGTAGACGCACTTCCAAATCCTGCAGAAGGAGAGGGACAAATGTCAGAGAAGAGTGCCGACTCACAGCCTCATGCTAGTTAGCCAGCTAATAACGCACCAAAGGTTTGTGTTTATCTCCCATGCATGGAAAGTGCTGTTGAAAACCACCCGGAAGATCTGCAAGGTATGAACCAGGGTCAGTACAACTGCTATCTGCTTCAAGCTCTTAGGCTTTGGCTGGTCACCGCTATCACCTGTAAGAACTCCAGAACAACTCGTAAAGCTGTCCATTTTATGGATAGTGTCTGCCTATTCTTTGTCAGAGTGTAGAGCCCAGCAAAAGCCTGCGTTCACCAAGCACATGTCAGCAGGTTCTGGCTGCCCACTCCCTTCTCCACTTCCTCTCCTTGCCAAAGAAGGCAGTTACCGTTTCCTGCAGCCCCTTATTCTGTTCAAGGAGATCCCCAATGCTCTCATCACCACCCTCCCTGCAGTGGCACAGACAGTAAGATAAGACAGCCGCATAGCCACTGTAGCCTGAGCAGTAGCTGCAGGCACAGGCTGCATGGAACCTGGCATACGATCTGGGCTAAGGACCATGGCAATGCTAACCGAAAACAGGTCGAAGCATGCTCTCATCTGCTGAACGAGTGATGCCGAAGCCGCTGAAAAGACAGCAGAGCACATCTCGGAGAGTACATCCCCAAATTGCTAAGCTCACTTGTCTTGCAGAGCTCCAAGTGCTCTTGCATCTGTGTTGTCGCTGACTACGGAACTAGCTCCAGAAGAGAAAGAACCCCTGGAGCTGCTGTCCCCTGATTCACTCATAGCCGCAGCTGTGCCGCTGCAGGAACCTCAGTGCTCACAAGGCCAGGGTCCAGACTTTTAAGCTTGGACATAGTAGGTTCCAGCACGGGCTATACATCTTAAAAAAGACATAGGGGTTTCACGGGCTGGCCCGGCAGCACCTCCTCTCGTAATCTTGCAATAACAATGCCCCTTCTGCAGTCAGACATGTGCATATGGCACCATCCCCTCTTTGGCATGGATCTCGGCCAAATTCTTATTGCTTCAAGAGAATAAGAATGTTCCTGTCCCGGCGAAATGGCCGTAGACAACAGTCAACACACAATTTCGAAACCTAGTGCCGACGGAGCCAGTGCCACACTTCTGCGACAGCGGGTTGACTGTGACATATCTCACTTCACATCGCAGAGCAGAATGTTTATACATGCATATACATCAAAGTGTCTAACGTGGAATGTAGACATCGCTGTCGAGTGTCTAATAGTGCCAGTGCAAGGGGCCCAGGCACGCCCAGAGAGTGGGCGGGAGCGGTGTTTTCGAGTCGCTCGCTCCAGAGAATTTCACCTCTGCAATCGAATGAAGCATTTCATTGGGTGAAGGAGGCTACGTGCCGTTGACATTGCGATGTGGCTGACCAGCAGCAACTCCTGCTATGTGATCCGACTGTACACGCGTGAAAATTGACCAAGTCTGGATAATACAACAAGCTGCAGCTCGCTGCTATTGCACCAAACACATGGAATGTACACGTTCACGTAGACATGTTCTAGAATCTAGGTTAGAATTTCCTAGTACGCGTTCAACAGATGCACTAACACAACCCGACTGACGCCAACCACGTGATGGCTACCCAATTCCACGACGGCGCCAATGACATGGAGCGTTGCAGCACACCGACGGTAGTCTCCTGCCAAGGGAGAAAATCATACAGGAAAAGGGCTGACGCGCCGGGTGTGGCTTGGAAGACGGTTGGTATAACTCTGAAACCACTTCCACTAGTAAGGGGTATGCCTGGCCGTTACAATCCCCTTCCCTGCCTTCCCCTAACTTAGACGAGTCCGAAGTCACTCTGTTATGAGTCAAGAGATACCACTGCACAGCCCCTCGGACCGTGCAGCACCCGCCACACTTTGCTATGAACTGTGGAAGATCCTAACAACACACGCACACAACATACCCATCGGCAAGAAAAAGCTTACAACATCTTCGACAACATCAACCTTCATTTCTCCAGCATGTACTGTTGAGGTTCCCAAAGCAGTACCCAACTACTCTCACCACTGCCTGCCGGCCGACACAACTCGCACTACAGCATCCAACAAACACATTGTTCGCGTAAGCATCCCATACCAATTATCAAAACCAAAGTATTGTCAAAGAAGAGAAAGTGACGCAGTGCATCGCCATGGAATACAACGATGGAAGATACAGCTTGAACCACTTTGCGTTGCCATACTCGGCACTTCGCTAATATTCCATCTCCCACAAAGACCCACTGCCATGCGACCATCACACCCTAGGCACATGTGGGTAAGCACCTGAAGGTCCCCCAACCTGCCCGGGCGCATGGTATGCCTGCTCTCCATAGCCAGCCATGCCTTGCGCCATAGGTGATGGGTAGGGCTGTGGGGCATGTGGCGATGACTGACCATATGCATAGTTGCCATCTGGCTGCTCAATAATGTCTCCACTCTTGCAGCTTGGCAGCTGCGCATACACCTCATGGACCTCAATCCGGGTGCATGCATGGGCATCGCGGTCCATAGCGAAGCACAGGTACACAGCATCCACGATGCTTAGCAACACTGCAGTGCAGGAAGAGAGTTGAGTATACAGTCAGCAGGCTAACCAGTGGAGTGCCCTCCTTGGATGCACTGGAAGGAGCAAAGACGGAACAACCAATAATTTCCATGACACATGCAGTGCTGGCCATACCAATCATCTCCCTAATCTCCATACAGGGAAATACTGAAGGGGTTGTACATTACACAGTTGCAGGTGCCAAGCAACATTACTATGCATCATAGTATGGAATATTCAGACTGCGAGTCGCAGATTCCCCTGATTTGCATGCACTCCTACTCACCTGAGTTAATGAAGCCCAGAGTAACAAAAGCAAAGAAGAACGCCACTACGCCCACTGCAATGGCGCTCGACATCGCCACATTGTTGCGGCCCCAGTAGGCGTAGCTGGCTCCAAAGGCTCCCAAGCCCCAGGTGCCTGACAGAATAAATGCAGTCACCTGAAGGATCATGCCAGGGAACCACCACACGCCAACCTGCAATTCCCACAGACACACAGAGGCAACAAACAGTCAGGGCCCTTTCTATTCTTCACTATGACAACAAGCCCTTGTTGTAAGTACTCGTCTAACAAAGCTGTCCAAGTCTTTAGCTAACATTGCCTTGAACAGTACAGGCTGGAGTGCGTTCCACCAGAAAGTAGTCCCCACAGACGCAGACGCATGCTCTGTTACGAAGCTTGCTGTGCAGGCCCCCACTACCTCTACTGAACACTGTACTGCCCCTTACCATTGTGCTTCCATGCGAGCATGTGCATGGCCAGCAGCCACACTTCAAACTAAATATTTTAACCTGACCTGGCTAACCATTCATATCCTCGGCCTGTCATGTGGAAAGCCAAATAAAGACAAATTAAAAAGCAACAATCCATAAGTACAGTCTGGTCCACAGGCAAGGAGCTGACCACATGATAGCCCCCATCCCTACACCTTTCATATCCCTACTCACCGTGTCCAACAAGTTCCTAGTGAGCAGTGACACTGCTGCTCTGCAAGCTGGCATGAACGCCTCTCCAGTGATGGCAGCACGCACCACACCAAACTTGGTGAACTGCTCAAGGATCTGCAGGAAGGAATGACAGACACAGTAGTCGCTTGCAAAGCTACAAATCTACAGCTCATGATGCAGCGAGAACTCCAAGTACTGCCTGTTCTACAGTAAATGGGTACACGAGGGTTCCGCCCAGGCAGGAAGTCATGGACTAGGAAGTCATGGACTAGGCACAAGCTGCCAACATGTCTGAGAACGAGCTGCCAAGGGTGGCATACCGCAGACCCATGGGTGTTGTTGCTCTTCCCTCTGCAATGTCAGAGTACTCAACACAAACAGGATTGCAGCAATACCTCAGTAAACCCACCTCCCACGGCTATCATAACAGAGCTCCTCCACAGCCATTCCACAAGCTCAAGTGCAAGCTAAACGCACAAGTCCATGGACAACTCCAGCAGTATTTCTAGTGCACTGAGATTGCAGTGCTGCCCCCCCCCACACACCATACCCACCTGGTAGATCACATCCAAGCATGAGATGAGCAGCGCCATGCAGAGATTCCCATTGTTATCCCGCCTCGCTTGGTCCAACATCGAGCGGATGGTCCGGATCAGTGCTAGCAGCCAGCTGGCACAGCACAGGGTACCAAAGGAGGGGCCTAGGGCATGGCGGGTGCTGCGCATGAGCATACCCTTTGGCTTAGGCCCATTCACAGGAGCAAAGTACCTGCATGGGCCAAGGTAAACGCGTTTGGAGGGACTGCAGTAGCTCTATACAGGTAGCTGGAAGCGAGCAGAACCCCCACCACATAAAGGCTCACAGCTAAAGAATTGGGCCCACAAAACAGCATGACCCATGCAGCGCCCGTCGGCTGTATGGATGGGCAGAACGCTGGCCACTGCAGGGCCGAAAGAGAATTGCCCATCAAGGCACTTTAGTTCTGGCATACATTCGCTGTTCATGTACCCGGAAATGCACTATTAAAACAAACCCCTTGGAACGAGCCAGGCACCACACTCTCTTGAGATTGGTATAAAGATAGGGACCACACTTTAGCCCAAGTGGCATCGAAGTCAGCACATACCAGCAGAATGCATGCAGTACTTACCACTGTGCTGTGGCTCCTGAGATGATATACAGCTGGATGGTAAACATCAAAAGCATGGTCCAGCTCAACGCCAAGGATGTCCATGCCATGTAAGCAATGGCCCAGCCATCCGGCACCCAAGCACAACACATCACCTCCGATCCATCGTCAGCCTTGCAAATCCCCTCCTGGCTGATATGAGTCACACTGGCATTTGGTGCGACATGCCCGTTCATGAACGCCAAGAACAGGAATGCTGCGAAGGGCAGCATCAGCACCAAGCTGCCGATCTGGACCAGGAGAGCAACCACAACCATGCCGGGGTTCTGGGAGAGCGTGCGGGCGCCGATGCTGAGTAGGCGGCCCACTAGGGCAAGCTGTTCCCGGTAGAGATAGAACACCCAGGCGAGGATGCCAGCAAAGAGCAGAGGAGCAATAGCCCCAGCACCCGCGCCTGCTGCTAGTAGGGCAATGCCCATCGCTGCAGGGATGCCCACCTGCATTGGAAACAACAGCAAATGGGATGTAAGACAGGGTGACTGACTGCAAGGGTAGTCTAGCGCTTAGCGGCGGGAGGCGCAAGAATTGAGCAATGTGGCTCTTTCCTAAGGTTGGACTACTAGGCTGATGGTTTTTGCTCATACACAACAGCAGATGTGTTTCATTCCTCCAATGCAGCCTCAACACCTACCCCCTACAACCATGCAGCTTGTAAACTCAATGCTGGCAGGCAGGCCACCCATCTGTTTACACAAGACAACCGCCTGATGCATTCTAAGCTGTACAGTCCAGTGACAAGACCAGCAAACAAGCTTTATCTAACATCATTTGCCCCCACTGTTAACGTGTTCTACTTGATACTGGTCAGAACATGTACTGGTTCAGATCATATGCCTCTTGTGTGCGTCTCTTGTATTGCTGGAACGTACATTGCAATCAGTGTGATGCACTGCATGCCCCATTAGCTCACCTGCAATCCCACAGACAAGCCAACCATTGCATGGGGCTTGTGCTTGAACAGCAGCAAGGAGAGCAAGCCGATACCCAAACCACCGATGATACTACCACCTGCATGTTTGAAATTTGGGCACATTTTTGGTGCATGCAAGCAAGACACTTCGTGGGCGCATGTCAGCTGAAGGCTTCCAGATTGTTGCCTACCACCTCGCTGCTTGGTTAAATTCCACTGAGGAAACCGTCTGGCCGAGCTTGCGCACAAATGTGGATTCTACAGCCTACACATGCTACAGCATACGCATGCAAATTCAGAGGACAGCATATATGGTGGAAATTGTGCCCATGGAGCTAGAAGCACTTCCACCAGAGTTTGCACTGCTCCTAAAGGCCAGCTGCTGAGTAACATCAGTGTCTAAGGCCGCATTGCTGCTGTAAGCCAATCCCAAGTCGTGTTCAAGGCAAGCAGCTGCCAAAGAACATGAAGGTACCTGTCCAAAAACCAGCTGTCTGTAGGAAGTATGTGGGTTTGAAATCTGGCTCATCATCTGATAGGAGGGACCTGGGCATCCCATTATGAGCTGGGCAGTTCCGAGGATCATTCAGGTAATCATGGCTTATATACTCGCTGAACTTCTTATCCCTGCAAGTGGCAACAAGTGGCCAAAACCAGAGAGCAGTCAGAGCGGCATGGTGACCCCTGAGCTGTTTCCCGCATGAAAGCACATTATTCCTCGACATACCAGCTGTTGCGGGCCCTTACCTATGTGTTCCGGCATAGATTCCCCCCACTACTGTCAACGTGCACGTAAGAGCAAAAAGGACAGACCACAGGGTGTCTCTAAAAGGGCGATTCCTCTGTTCATAGAAACTCGGCGTGAGCATAGGCTCTTCATCCCCATATTCTCTCCGACCCATTTCGACAAGTTTATGTCTGTCGTAGTCCGCAAAGAGTTTGATACCGAAGATGAGCGACCCAGAAGGCGTATGCTTAGGTCTGCATTAACAAGCGCTTTCGTTAACACTTGCTGATCGCGCCCATTTAGCCAGCATATGGCGCACAGGGAGCATGTATTATGTCCATGCAGACGCTGGAAGCTGAGTGGCCTGAGTCACTTCTCCGGGGCCCCTGGTAGAACCCCAAGCAAGCAATCGTCACCTGTTGTACCTTGTACCTCAACGTTGTATGGTCTCAGCCATTACGGCGCAAGCCAGCTGGACCAAGGCACCCAAGCGGCGTATGCGTGACCCAGTGGCAATTATCGCGAGTCCGAGGCTGTCCAGTGCATTCTCTGCATCAGGGGCTGCATCGCGTGTTTGGTCCGGGAGCCTGCTGGCACCGGTGCAGCCGTCTAGGCTCGTACACTTCACCACGGCTTCCACGAGCTCAGAGCCTGCGGTTGGAGCTAGGACAAGGACCGGCTGGCTCAGCTGCTGAGCAATCTTGTGGTAAGTCTTGTCGCTTGGGCGATCTTTGCTTCGCCACTTTCTATGCCGCAGACAGGGGATCAGATATCTCCGGCAGATTCAATGCGGATAAGCGCAGAAACCTATGTGACGGAGTATTATCACCCGAGAGCAGCTTTTGACATATCCAGGCCGCTGAACCCTCTGCTTGAATGCACAGGGATGGAACCGCAACTGGCCGTGGAAGATGAGGTTGTGGCAGGTTTGCAAGGCAAGGGCGACCAGCAGCAGTCCAACATGCTGGACTTCGACCAGCTCTTCCAGGAAGGTAAGAACCAGAGGCACGTTTGCCCAGGTGTGGTGCACCTGGTGATAAGAGTTGTGCTGCTATGCATATCTCCATCTTCCCAGGCAATTTTTGTCAATGAGCAGATCAGGAACTCAGCAAATGTTGCATGATGTGTACAGTGATGTTCACTTTGTGGTTGCCAAGCACATGGTCCTGCAGTAACGCCGCAACGTTAGCGGACTGAATCAAGTGCTCAAGAGCTGCTGCTACGTGTTATGTGAGACTGGACCCTTCCTGCAGCCCTTGGTCAGGCCACTGCCCTCACTCTCTCTGCAATTCATATACAGGAGATGATAAGACCTGGGAGCTGGAGGACTGGAACTGGGACCCTTACCACATGTTTGCAGAGCCGAAGGGCATCCCCAACTGCCACTCCTGCCAAGCTTTCAAACGCCATAAGCCAGCAGCTGACGACAGCACCACATTACCAGCAGGAGGAGCTGCAGGTAGCTGCGGCGATAAGCAGCTGCAGACACAGGCACATGATGGTCTGCAGTTCCCTTGGCTACAAGGAAGTGTCCCACAGCAGCAGCACCAGCCCCAACAGCAGCAGCCACAGCTCACAGCAGGCCCTCAAATGCCTAATGCTGCTGCAAC
Source organism: Pseudopediastrum boryanum (assembly GCA_963556185.1). Classification (NCBI taxonomy): domain Eukaryota; kingdom Viridiplantae; phylum Chlorophyta; class Chlorophyceae; order Sphaeropleales; family Hydrodictyaceae; genus Pseudopediastrum; species Pseudopediastrum boryanum. Next base: position 11,007,418 of record OY744495.1, read on the forward strand.
AGCCACAGCAGCCGCGGCAGCTGCAGCTGCTGCTGCTGCTGCACACGGAGGACCCTGGCCTGGAAATCCCCATCAGTCTGCTATGACAGCAGCGGCTGCTGCTTTACAGCAGATGGGCTTCCCCTTCACGGCAGACGCTGCTGCTGCCGCTGCTGCTGCTGCAGCCGCAGCAACAGCCGGGAATGCAACTACAGCAGCAGCAGGCATGGTTCCGGCAATGCAGATGCCCACAGCACTAACTGCAGCCCCAGGTGGGAATGAAGCAGCTGTGTGCATGCCTCCAGGCCTGTCAGGGGTAGCACCTATGGGCCTATGGGGGATTGCAAACACCTCTTGCTCAGCCATGTCTGGGCCTGGGAACCCCTTCGCGCAGCAGCAGCAGCAAGCAGATGGCTTTGCTGCGGCAGGTCCAGGTTTGAACTTAAGCAGCCCTGCATCCGCTGCGTCTGTGCTCCCTCCTGCAGCTGCTGCTGGCATGGCGGTCCCTTGGGGACAAGCGCTGGCTGCATCGCCTTTTGCAGGCATGCAAGACACAGCTGTAGCAGCTTCAGGTGCTGGTGCTATGGCTACTGCAGCAGCAGCAGCGGTAGCAGCAGGGGTTACTGGTCAGCAGCAGCATCTTGTCCCTACTGCTGGGACTGCAGGATGTCCAGCAGGTTGCTGTGCAGGGGGTACGGCTGCTGCGGAGACGTGCCATGCCAGGAGAGTTGCGGACAGCATCAGCAGCAAGGATGATGATAGCGGGTCAGCAGATAGTGCACCAACAGCAGCTGCCATGCGTGGTGCAGCAACTGCTGCTGCTGCTGCCCCGGCTGTGTCTGCAGCTGCTCCTTCTGCTTCAGGAAGTTTGGGAGCAAACACAGCAGCAGCAGCAGCTGGAGCTGCAGGGGTTAACTTAGATGGGGTGGTGGTCATGGAAGACGATGGGGACGAGAGGCTGGTGTGTCAGGTGTTAGGGTGTGGGAAGGATCTTACAGGCTTGAAGGACTACCACCAGCGGTATAAGATATGCGACGTGCACATTCGCCTGCCGCAAGTGCTGAAAGACGGCCGGCTGCAGCGGTTCTGCCAGCAGTGTGGTCGCTTCCATGACCTAGCAGCTTTTGATGGGAACCGGAAGAGTTGCAGGGAGCAGTTGCAGAAGCATAACGCCCGCAGGCGGCGCCGCGCGCAGATGGAGTCGAACATGAACCTCGCTGAATCGCTGACGTCGGCTGTGGATGAGAAGACCGAGGTGGGACGGCTGCTGCAGAACTTGCTGAGCAACCCCTTCCAGCTGCATGCGCTGCGGGTGCTGCTGGGGGTGCAGACAAACCCTGCATTGCCGGCGGTTAAACCCTGCCCGGCAGGCCATGCAGGAGCTTTGGAGGCAGCGGGGGTGCCGGGTACTGCTACGGCTACGCCTGCTGCAGCTGCCGCTGGTGGTGGGGGTATGTTGATGGAGGGTGTATCGAATGCAGCTGGGGGAAATGGTGTGGGGGAGCCTGGGTCGTATCAGATTGCTAGGGAGGTGATGGAGAGCAATGGGGAGTTTGGAAGTGAGTTTGAGAGCAGTCATAAGGTGGTGAGGTTGAGCATGAAGCTGCTGCGCTCTACTCCCGCTGATTTGCCGCCTGATTTGCGACAGCAGCTGTTGGGGTGGATGGCGGCGGCACCTGTGGGGATGGAGGCGTACATTAGGCCTGGGTGTGTGATGTTGACAGCACACATCACTGTGCATGATAGGTGAGGGTGGGTGTAGGCGGTGGGAAGGGGTTTAGCGGGGCTGAAGGATTCCGTTGAGGTTGTGTGAGGGGGGCAAGTGATAAGATGGATGGACTTGTGAGGGCATAGGGTGGGGTGAAGCCCAGGGGTATGGTCTTTGGTCGAGAGGGGTGGTGCATGTGAAGGGTTGTGGTGGAGTTGGGGAAGCAGCTTGGCTGCGAATATTGCAGAATTGAAGAGGGCGCAAAAGAACGAGCAAACAGGAGGTGTTGGGAGCCCAGGGGTATGGTCTTTGGTCGAGAGGGGTGGTGCATGTGAAGGGTTGTGGTGGAGTTGGGGAAGCAGCTTGGCTGCGAATATTGCAGAATTGAAGAGGGCGCAAAAGAACGAGCAAACAGGAGGTGTTGGGAGCCTCACTGCCAGGTGGAACAGGCGACTGGATTATACCATTTTATAACATGTCATCGCGAGATCGACATAGATGGAAGCTGTTACGAAAGCAGCGAGATGAAACAATGCGGATGGGAACGTATGTCGATGCCAGATGCTTACATTCTTTGCTTGATTGCTGAACCCCTACTCTTGTTGGGAAGAGTTTTGTGGCTGACTGGGTTCTTTGCTGTTCCTGTGTTTAGGTGCTACCAAGACGCAAAGGAGCATGGCCTACGCCGGCTGCTGTCACGGCTGCTGCAGCCCAGCTCCCACCCCTTCTGGCACTCCCGCACCTATATGGTACAGCTCTTTGACCAAATCGCACTAGTCAATGCTGGTCAAATCATGTCAATCACCCGCTACAGCCCTCAAAAGGCACTCGCACACAAGCTGCCGGTGGTTACAGCAGTGACACCCACGTGCCGCACCGGTAGTGGCAGGGGAACTGTCCGTCTTCTCGGTGCAAATCTGACGGCGTTCGGTTGCACGGTTGTGGTGAAGAGCAGGGGAGGTCACTTGTGTGTTGCGCCTGGGAGGCCAGTGGCAGCAGCAGGGGCAGTTGGGGAGGAAGGGAGTGGGGTGTTGGGTGGAGGGGGGAATGTGAAGGGGCAGGAGGGGGTGGAGGTGGAGGTGTTTCTGCCGAGTGGGCCGCAACTGGTGTGGGTGGAGTGTGCTAATGGGTCGTATCATTCCGTGGCGCGGCCGGTGCTGCTGGTGGAGGATGAGTTGGTAGCAGAGGTGAGTCGGGGGAGGTGGGGAGAGAGAGAGAGAGCGGGCAGCAGGTAAAGGATCTGGATGGCGAAGATTGTGGTTGTATGAAGGAGAAGTTTGAAGATGATCTTGGCCTGGAGCAGCTTGTCCAACCAGGGAGCAGTGCCCAGCGTCTTCTTTCTCAAGCATGCAGCAAGGTGGTTCTGTCTTTGTTACAGACAGAACTGTGTTGGAGTCGGTGTGTCCAGATGTTTGAAGTGCTTGTAGCGCTTCCAGAGCACTTTAAACATCTGGACAATCACAGTCTAAGCTAGGACTATCCCTTGCACTCAAGAAGCATCTTCTGTTGGGACATTTTTACATACACTGCCCTACTGCAGCAATTTGGAATGATTACAAAAAAGTGTACCACCGTTTTCAGATTCCGTGTGAACCTCTTTTGGCAGAGATGGTGAAGCTTTTAGCATCTTGTTGTCATATGTTGCTGCGTATCACAGGAGGTGTGCCGCCTTGAGAACAACAGTGTGCTCAGTCCAGATCAAGCGGATATGCTGCTAGTGGACTTGGCCCTGGTGCTTCAGCACATTAAGCAGGGCCAAGCACACCCCCGAGGCCACAGTAACAACAGCAGCAGCAGTAACACCGGGGCAGGGGTTGATGGCCGTATGGCTGGCCCCAGTCATGCGGATATAGCTACGAAAGCAAGCAGGCTGCTAGCGTTTGCTTGTGATCAGGGTTGGGTGGCGGTGGCGGGAGCGGTGCTGCCGCTGGTGAATGCATGTGGGCATTGTGCAGAGGATATTGTGTGGAGCGCACATGCGGCAACAGCACAGGTAGGAGAGTGGCGGGGGTTCCTGAGCGGAAGGATGCATTTGGAATGGAGAATGAAAAGCACATGTTGACATGTTTGGGGGTTGCTTTCTATCCGTGTGCTCATGTTGATGGTGATAGAACAGGGGAAGTTCGGTACTCAGAAAGCAGTGTCCATCTGCAGTGTCCAATGGGACAGTGAGGCCGTATTCTTCGCATTTCTAAGGGCCATGGCATCTCTTTGAATTTGTGTTCCATACACGCCTTGGTAGCCAGACTTGCCGTAGTATTTCATGCTGCTACTTGCACTGACGTCCCATTCAACTAGCACTGGTCCAGGTCCTGGTCCTACGAACCAGTGCTCTTCCCTACGAACCTGTGCTGCGCAGCAGGAAATAGTACTGCTGCGCAGCAGCACAAACCAGTGCTAAAGCCATGTGTCATTGATTCCAATTCAAAGCATCTGTAGAATGCGGTGGTCATGCTGAGATGGTCCTTCATTCAGGAACTGCTTTTGCTTCAAGAAAAATGCATTGAAGGCAACTTTCTCTGACTGGTGCATTCCTGTTTCAATCTTTGTTGCAACCCAGAACGGCTTGTCCCTCCTGCACCGTGCTGTGCGCTCCGGCAACATTGACCTTGTGCGCGGAATCCTGGACTGGGGCACCCAGCGGGGTTACACTTGGCCGATCACCTCGGGCGGCCCGTGCGGTGTCACCCCACTGCATCTGGCAGCATTGCTCGAGGACGATGGAGTGATGGCGCTGACCCTGCTGGACGCTTGTGAGGGCCCCGATGCCTTCAGCATCTGCAGTACGGATGACGGGGTCACTCCCTTCCACATGGCGTTCCAGCAGGGTCACTACAGTTTGGATCGGGTGCTACGCGGGTTACACCTGCTGCCCAATATCACTCGGGTGAGTGAGGAGAAGCCGCTGACAGGGTGGGACTTGTTGCGGGCGGCCGATGCGGCAGAGGACGGGGAGGAGGAGGGTGCAGGGAAGCAGGCCGTGGCCGCCGCTGCAGCGGCAGGGAGGGAGTGGAGAATGACCCATCAGCTGGATGCATGTTTGAACTGCCAGTCTATGGTCCCACCGCTGTTGATTTCTATCATGGCGCAATGCGTGGGCTGTGGGCAGCGGCAGCCGTGCGTGGCGGATAATCAAAAGCTGCAGCAGGAGCAACAGGCAGTTGCGGCAGCAGCGACAGCGGCTGCTGCTGCTGCTTTGGGTCGTAAAGGGAGGAACAGCAGCAGGGGGAGGTTGGTGGCTGGTGGTGATGGAGCAGGCGAGAAAAAAGGGCCTGTGAAGAGGGCTAGGAACAGCAGCTACTCAGCGGCAGCAGTAGCGGCTGCAGCTGCTGCGGTCTGTGGGGATGAGAGGTGCTCTGCTCAGGGGGAGTGTGTGTGCAAGGAGGGAGGGGACAGGTCGTGTGCACATGAGAAGGGGCGTGTGTTGTGTGTCAAAGCTATGTGTCAGACCTGTCATGCAAACAGGGTTCTGGAGGTGGCTTAGGCACACAGTGGGGTGGTGGTGGTGGTGGGTGAGGTGCATGCAGGTGGGGTCACAGGAGCTTATTGGGATATGATGGGTGGCTTGGCATAAGCTTATACTTTTGCTTTGATGTGTGGGAATGGAAACTTGTAGCAACACTGGTATTGACCATTGTCACCTGGCTGGGGGTGGAGGGGCATGGTAGCCAGTCTGTTGCTGTTCCGACAGATGATGGACGTGAGGTGAAGCTGCTGCGCATGAAGGTAGCACCTGAAGCGAGGACTTAGGTTCTGGGCTATTTCTGTGTGGCTTGCTAAACGAGTGTTTTTGGCATTGGCGTCCTTTTTGACTCTCAGAAGACATTGAGCTGCTGCAGTAGGATAGGACAACATGGTTAAGTTTGAGAGGAGGCTTTCTTTGGGTGGTGATGAGGAAGAGCTGGTCCAGGTGGGAATGATAAAGCAGGGGATTTGAGCCTGGAAAGATTGCGGCGCATGCTGCGGGCCATCACCTGCTGGTTTGGTAGTAGGGGCCGTTTGACCATAAATATGTGCCTGCATTTGTGTGAGTATTGCATTGGCATATTGCTTTGAGTAGTTTGCATTACTTATTGTGACTCTCTTAAAAGCCAACATACTCACCGGATTCCAGAGGGTTGAGATTGGGAAGGTGGCTCCTGTGCGTGGGGTTTTGGCTGATTTTCTGGCAGAGATTGCATGCAAGTATTTCCCAACGAGTCATAAAACAGAAACTTGTTTGTTTACTGTTACCTGAACCTTGAAAGCTTATTGGAGGCGGAGAGGGGTGTGTCACAGCTCATGGTGTGTTAATCAAATGTTCCTGCACGGGCACAAGAGCTTGGAGGTTGGTGCAGGTAATCAAAGCAGGGTAGAGTGATGCGACAAGGGAAGTTGAGGTCCTGGAAGCGACATGATAGGGTTAGTGCGGAGTGAAAGACGTACCTGCAAAACTAGAGCTGTTATAAATGAATACACCGTGAGTTGTGACACATTCCCTCTCCGCCTGTGATGCTCGGGCATGCTTTGCGTTTGGCGAGGACAATGTGTTGTCACTTGCCTTCTGTTTGTCAGTAAGTATGTATTGTCTGTTCGTCATGCATCGTGTTCTGAAAGTGCATGCCAGAATGTTGTCCATCTGCCTTTGATCGCTATTACGCCCTTGTTTGCAGAGGATGATCTTCATCCGTGAAGCAGAGTGATGTGCACCGCCGAGTCCGCGGGTGCTGCTCAAGCGTACCTGTTTGCTGGGTTTCGGCATGGTCAGAAGTGTTTTAAATATTCAGATGAACTCAAATGAGTGGAATGCAGATGGACTGGGCTGCCAGGTGCATGGGGTGGTCCCTTGGGCTGTATGTTGTGGACGAGACTGCTTCCTTCACATTCTGTTGGAGCACTATGACTATTTGTTTGTTAATCGGGAGTTTATATCTAATATTCACTTCTGTGCAAATGCTCCGACGAGCCACCGGCTGCAGTTTGGTCGGTATCAGTTGAGTGAAGCACCCTGTGTAATGCCGCAACTTCCTTGGCAACTTGTCACTGCCCTGGTTTTCGTAGCCGCTGCCATATCTGCCTCCCCCGCCAGTGTCCGTGCCTGACATTTATGATATAGTGGTAGCTGCTCCTATTGAGGTAGTGCATTCAGTTTCCGGTCAGGCATTAATGCGCAGGCTAGCATTCACATAAGACACGGAGGCACCCCTGCATTTTTGCCTGTACCAAAGATACTACGTGGCTCCCTTCTGCAGATGTGGCAGTCAGAGCTGGTATGTGAAAGGCGAGGAGCCCAGGTACTCGTACCAGCCCAGGAGCTCATGCAGAGTGTCGGAGCATACCGTACAGCAGGCTCAACGATGCAAGCATTACGCAGTTAGTAGTCCTCCCTTAACACTGCTTATCAGCGTCCATTCTGTGGACTCCGCCAGCACATGAATCGGCTGACTAGGATTGGCGAGGTGCGTAGAAACGCTGTTGATTCAGCTGACGTCACATTCATTGTAACTTTGTCACAGCGCTCTTCCTACAGCTTACAAGACGTTTCAATGGTGGCAGCACCCACATACATGCTACATTGCATTCGGATGAACAATTCTACAAACAACCGTCGTCTAGAGAGTTTTCGAAGATCACCGTAACAACCTGACAGTGTCTCGCATGGTTTGCATGCTCAACGCTCAATCATGCGTTGTTAGGTCCCTGTTCATGCATATCTTTGTCTTACACCTACTTGGTGCCAGCTTAGTTGTCTTGACTTTGCTCCCCAAAGGTATGTGGTTGTGGGCAAGGGGTCAAGGACGGAAAGCTTGACGACCAGACTAGAATCGGGAGATTATTCGTTTTTAGACAGCATTGATGATAGTGAAAAGGCATACGTTCATGAGCCGCACCAGCGTCGTGACTTCGCTTGCTTTGCTGGACAGGTAGAAGTTCCGGTACCTTCCGAGACCCATATCTTCTCTTCGTTGGCGCAGGTGCTTGTCAAGACTTCACGGCAGAAGGCAGTCTATTGGTCCTGGATGTGCAGTCGCTGTGGACTAAGGAGCGAGATGCGTATATCGCATACACCGATATCGACTGCAAAGCAAAGTGCCGGTCCTTGCCAGGATGCGCCTCCTATGCCTTCTGTAGCAACCCCAAAGGCTGTGGCTCTGGCTGTCAGAAGCACATTGCCAAGTACCCTCCATGTAAGTTTTGCAACCGGGCTCTCCGGGACAACAGTTTCCCATTTCCACTGCCCAACTAAATTGTCCATGCTGACTTCTGGTCCACAGTGAAACCAGAGGATGATAGCCCTGGAGGGAATCCGCTGCATGCCAAGTTGCCCGTGCTGTCATCCGGTCCTTTCCCTCTTGAAAAGGACTTCTGCAGCCAAGACAAATGGCCATATGGCATGTGCGCCCTGAAGCGCTCAAGGCCTGTGGCTGTCAATGCACGTAAGTAGGCTCCTTGCTCCTTAAGAGGCTGCATTGTGGTCGTGAGCAGCGGTAGTAGTAGGAACAGCCTTCATTCAATGCAATCATCAATATTCAGTGTCACTGCACCCATACATGCACAACCTTCATGCACAGTTTTTGGGAGGCTGCATCACCACATCACAGCTTTCCAGGGGCCTTTTATCACAGATGCTGTTGCATTCGAATAGAAGGCATGACTTAACACTTGCAAGTGTGCATATCTGGATCCCGTTTAATAATTGCAGTGCAGGCACGCAGGGCCTCACCTGTGCCAAAGAGAAAGCCACATGTTTGAGGCATACTCTCCTATGTCTCCATACACCCTGTGACATTGCTTCTTACCACCCATCCCCTCCTGCCCCATGCCTGCAGTTGGCAAAGGTGGCACACCAGAAAACGTAGCCCAGGGCTGGGTGACTGGTCGTCTGCCTGATACGCCTCCTTCCTGTGAGGGGCTAAGTGGCGCCATCTGCGCCATGTGTAGCACCACAGCAGCACCAGCCACCTGCTTCTCATGTGTCAGAGACCCACGGGTGGCAGGGCAGCTGCTTTCTGTGACTCTGCTAGCTGATGGGGTGGCCCCAGGCTCGTCTGGGAACATGCAGCTGGACCAGTGTGCAACATGTGCAAACTTGGCAACTGAAGAGGACAGGCAGAAGTAAGTGGTAGTGAGGAAAGGCGTGTTTAATCTTCTGGGGTGTTGCTTGTCAGGAAGCGCTTCCAGCTTTGACTGCTCAGCTAGGTTTAGTGAGGAGTTGCTGCGGTGTAAGGGTGCAGCAGCTGTAGCAGGAGGGGTAGTTGAGGTACTGAATTTTATGCGTGCTGGACCAAGGACACTTACTGCGTTGGATTGAAGGGCGCGTGTAGCATGCCACTACCACCGGTACATATGGTGAGCTGCTCTTTGGTGAGGCTTTGGGCTTCTGGCTATCACATGTTCGTTCGGATGTGGTGCGGCAAGGGGTGGCTCATGCTCAGCACCTAATGCCACACGGGTAAATGCATTCTTGCATATCGTGAACCTAACCCACCCAAGTGCATCCTTTGCTCTGCATGTGTGCAGGTGCATGGCATGTGTCCTGGACAAGAGCACGTGTGAGGAGTGTATCAACCACCCAGCAGCAAAGCAGCAGATTCCCTTGGCAGCAACCCGCACCTGCATGGACTGCGCCACCACCCGCGGCCGCCGCTTCCTCCCCACTTGCTTAACCTGTGCCCTAGCGCCAGACCCAGCCAGCTGCAACACCTGCCTCTCTAGCTTCTACCCCAGGACAATCTGCCGCAGCAGCAGCTACAGCAACTGCTACAAGCCAGACTTTGACAATCCCTGTGCAAGGTGCCAAGCTGTAGCTCAGGGCGCCCCACAGCTGCAATCAGCATGCTTGGAATGCTACGCTACTCCCAACCGGCGCCAGGACTGTGATTCATGTGGTCACTTGGCGTCACCGGAGGAGCAGCAGGCGTGCTTTGCGTGCGCTGCCAAAGTGCCGCAGCAGGACAGCAAAATTACGAGCTGTGCCCTGTGTTTTAACAACATGGCAGCGGGCCCAGCACGGCAGCAGTGTCTCACATGTGTCATGAACCCTGCAACACCCATGGCGGCGCGGCGGGTGTGTGCTTCTTGCTCAGGCAATGACTTAGGGATGATGGGTGCTGATCAGCAGGGCAGATGTCTGAAATGCTTGAGCAGCCCTGAAGGTGGGGACTCTTGTTACCGTTGTGCACAGGCTACGTCGAGCCCAGCTGCATTTGAGCAGTGCATGGCCTGCTATAAGGACACTTCTAATGGCTTGGATTGTGCGGAATGCTCCATGCTCGGCACAGACACAGATCGCAGCAGCTGCTACCGGTGCGTGATTAGTTCCAAGCTCGTGCTCCCAGAGGATGCTCCCTTCTCGCCTTTGGGCACCTGTGCTGAGTGCTTTGGGTCTGCTGCGGATAAAGCGACTTGCATGCTGTGCAACTTGGATAGTGAGATTAGCACAAATGCTAAGTCTTGGTGTAGTGGTTGTGCATTGAAACCGGCAGCCAAGCGATCAGCTTGCTTGGCGTGTTTGCGTACCAAGCACGCTACGGAAGAGTATGGCGCAGCCTGCGGTTTATGAGCAGATAGGGGTGAGTATACGCGGAGGAGAAGGACTGGGGGAAGAATTACGCTATGCTACTTTTAGGGAAGGCTGGTTCTGGCTGCCACACTGCCGTTGCAGCCGAAGTACAAGATGGGGGAAAGGTGGCTCAAGCATCCTAGTTGCCATGCCATTGGTGTTTTGTCCAATGAAGTGGTCTCTACCATGCTTGCCTCAAGAGCTTACTGTACCGCCATGGTAGATTTGCCCACTTTCTATCCTTAAGCTACTGGCGCTCCTCTAGCTCTGCCTATCATTATAGGTATTGCTGGCAGGAAGTTTTGTGATTATGCTGCGGTGGTTGTAGGTCTTGTCTGGGGGCCGTTGTGTGTAACTTGACCTGGGTGACGGCTCAGGGTTTGGTCTATAGCTTGACATGGGCGATGGCTCGCGCTGTAAGGAGACAGTGCTGTGGGTGAAGCCTAACGCACACCTCAATTTTGGCCCTCTGCATCTTATATGCTGGTGAGGACAGCCTCGGTGGTTTGTTTGTACTGTGAATAAGGCGGGCTAGTCAAACCAGCTCCGGTAATGCTGGTTTCCAAAGGCTTGGGTGCTTTCGCTGGAAAACAGACGTGTTCTGACATTCACAACTAGTAGTGTTTGACAGCACACTTTTGCGGGTTTGCAAGGTGTCATGTTCTGCAAGGCTGTTTTACTGGCTGTTGCCTGTGGTCTTGATACCATCATCAGTCTGGCGGCATGGACCATGTATGCTCTATCGCCTCTATTCATTCACCTATATGTTCTTGCATGCTATGTCGACCCAAGAGTACAACTAAATAACACAAGGTGTAGAAGGATTGGCACGCCCCGCTTGGTGACCTAGTGATTCAGAATGGAGAGTGGGTAGCAGTGAATCGCTACGTGCATGTGGTCCTGATGCCCCTAAGGTGTGGACTGAAGCCGGGCCTTACAGCTGGAGTTTTATGCTGTTTGGGTTTGGTTTGGCGATGACCGCATGCCACCTCGGGAGCTGTATTCTACTTGACTGCAGCACATGGGGCCATGTGCTTCAGTTGTGATATGGCAGGGGAGAGCAGCTCCTAGTGGACTGCTGCGAGGCCATTTGCAGATGACAGCTTTGTTAACTGCTTCTTTGCTTTATGTATCTGTGTCCGGCAAGGATGGTTCTGCATACGATGGCAGGGCGGATCGATGGCAGGATGAATCTTGATCCAGAGGGCAAGATGGAGGACAATGGTTATTCTGCTAGCATAAAGCAGTCATTTTCAGATTCTTCTGGTTTGTTGCCAATTGCCTCGTCTTTTTCTACTCTGGCAGGTGGGCTGTCTAAAGGACAACAGGCCCAAGCAGTCACGGCTTGTATGTGCCATTGTTCAAACACGCTGCTGGTGATTCCCACGAGCCTCTCAAGGCAGCGGTTTTCTTAGAACTGATGAGGTTGTGCAGTGTGTGCTGTACTTTGCATTGGCTGTGCAGAAGCAGTTGCAGATATGGTAGGCTGTTGGAAAGGCACAATGAGTCCATAGGCTCACAATGTCTCGCAAACTTTGCAAAGCTGGGCTGCCAGCGATCTTGTATAATGTGTTTGCATAGGCTGAATGGGTGGTTTGGCTGGCTGGATACAAGGTGTTGGCAACCCTGCTTTGCGGCCCTGGAAGAAGTTGATGATACGTCCTCTATTGCAATTTGTTTGTGGTCCTTTGACAAAGAGGTCTGTCTTGTTATGCTTCTGATGGTTGTGCGGGGTGTGGGCCTTCTAAGCATTCCAGGGAATGCATTCTTCCATAGGGCATCGTTCTACTGACTGTTGCATTACGTGATTTTCCTGGTCAGCAGGGCTGAATTAGGACATGTGGTTGGCAGAAGGCAAACACGCACATTGTGCGATTAAAGTGCATCAGAGAGGGTTTTGTTTAGTTGCAGCAGCAATGGCTTGGCTGCTGTGTTAGGCCTATTTGTGAACCAAGCCATATGCTTGGATGAATTGTGTAGTGACTTATGAAGAATCTTTTGTAAATGCAGGTATGGTATGTTTCTTTGCTCCTGTTTGATTAGTGCCTGTTATGTACAAACTGATCATCCTGAGTGGCCTTGCATTGGTAGTTGTTGCACAGCCCTGGGGATACGGACATGAACTGCAGTTTGGGACTCTGGTTGGGACATTCCATCCCTGTCATGCTGGGCTCAACTGCTGAGTTGCAGGTGAATTTGGTATTCATGGCATGCGCCCTTCTTAAGAGTGCCTGTGGGTCGGTGATGGTGCAAAATGCACTCTGGGCTTTTGCATGCAGAGATGGCGAATCCTGTGGCAAGCCACTCCTGTGAGTGGGCACTGATCACTCTTTGCATTGGCTCTTCTGGTGTGTACGACAGTAGTGTTGGGTTGAAGACAGGGGTTCTGCTGACCTCCAATTGACACATTGCGAGAGTCGATTATGACAGCGATTGGCAGAGCATACTGGCAGGTGTACAATAGTCAGCATCAGGGCTGTGCATTTGGAAATGGCTCTTCTGGGTTCACCGCCCTTGGCGGCCATTTGGCGCTCATTGCGCTGGTCTGAGAAGATGGAGGTGCATGAGAACTGGTACTGAGGATTACGCAGCCGCCTGGCTGTGGACCCATTACCCGTCATCCTGTAGGGTATGAGGTTGGGGAGCTGCATGGCGTATTGAGGTAATAGTTTTTGATTGCATGTGACGCAACTGCTTAGCTTTGGCAAGGTCCTGAGGTTTGAGAGGTGTCAGGAGACCGGAGTCTGTCAGTGCGCATCAACCAGGAAACCGGCTCAACAGCCTGCCGGTCCGGTGGGACATGTGGACAGTCAGAACTTGCGCACACTGACCCTGCTTTTATCTACAACTACAAGGGATTTACAAGGGCATCTGTAATCAAGTATGTCCTGCGGCGCTGAGAGCCTTTCACAGACTAGGAGATTCTGGCAACCTAAGCCCTGGCCTCTAGTCTGCCCTTTCCACGATGATGCGACCCTGACTCAACCTCAACCGACACACTGTACCCATGCAACATTTTCCATGCTCAGGGCTACCAGGGCTACCATACATACATCTCCATCTTGGCCTCGCCCGCTCTTGCACCCGACCTCCGCGCCTACTAGCACCTCAACAACAGCAGATCAGTGCTTGAGACCACCAGTCCACCACCCCTTTCTCAACCGAATCAGATCATACCGCAATGGCTGGGCTTTTTGGCAAGATCACCAGCTTCGTATCTAGCTACATTGACGACCCCGCCAAGCTGGAGCCCATCATTGTCCAGTGCTTTGGCATGTTCGACAAGGATAAAAGCGGATTCGTGGAGGGCACCGAGGTCAAGGTACGAATGTGATCACCCTGTACATAAGGTTATATACGGCCGCTTCTAACCATCCTGCGTTCCATGTGCTGCTTGTTGTCAGGCCTGCGCCCAGATGGTCTGCGAGAAAGTTGGTGAGTGTTCATGTGTTTGCAAGTCACAGCAAGCAAATGAATGGGGTGCATGAGCGCGTACTTGCGCGTACTCCGCAACAATTGAGGGCGCATTGGACACGCAGCGATTGCATGGCCAGCACTTAAGCAACTTCAGGCCCTACGAGTGACCTCCCCAACTATAGTATGCTGCTGGTGGTTTAGCAAGGAAGATGTCCAGGCATCGGGCGCCTACTTCCCTGTCCACAGGGAATCATACTGCAGCACAGTCAATTTGTGAACTGCAGTATCCAAGTCCTGTACCATGCATGCAGTAGGTTGCAGCAAATAGCATTGAGCTATTAGTTGTGGGCCACAGTGGCTTCAAGTTTCCGGGCTGGGGATGTATCATGCATGGATGCATGACATGCTGCACATCAAAACGATGGAACCATTGATGTAAAGTGCGCTATGCAGTCGCAACTTTTTGATGTGAACTAGCTCCCCTGCTATGAGTGCACCTGCCGGGCACCTAGTGTGCAGCACCACAACATAGGGCTTTTGTGTTGGTTAGTTGCAGCTCAGTCTCTTGAGTCTTGACCAGTCACGCTCAAGCAGATTTGCAGTCATCTGACATCTGACACGGCGAAACTCACTTGGCAGTGCTGCAACTGTCTCTTTAGCCAATTTGTCATGATGATGAGGGTTTCTTGTTCAGATCATCATCACCACAATGGCCAGCACCTGGCAAGGGCTGTATGCAGATCTTCATACAGTCACCTTCGCATGCAGGTCAGGCATGCTTACTTTGTTGACTAACTTAGAACATGTTTCTTTCCGTCCAACAGCAGGCAAATTTCTAAATCAACAAAGGTGTCTGCGGTACTTCCATTCCGCCATGGCATGGCATGAAATGTAATACATGTAGCCTGCAACAGTGATACCGGAGCAGTGGTAGGTGCTCTCTGGTTTGGTAATGTACGCTGCTACACATATCCTGTAGCTGGTAGATTAGCTAGTAGACTGACTTATGCTATGCTTGTCTCGATTCGCTCATGCTCACAGGTATGGCCAACCTCCCAGTTGACAAGATTGACATGATCTTTACCAAGGTGGCAGGCCCTGACCAGAAGGTGGACAAGACAGAGTTCAGCCAGTTGGTCCATCAGCTGCTGAAGACCGTGCACAAGGAGGAGGCCGGAGCTGTACCTGCCCCCGCTCAGTAACCAGAAGCTGCTGCATGTTGCCTAGCGGTACAGGAGTTACTTTACACCTGGAGCTAGCCTTCTGAAGGAGATAGGGTTTCTGTGTGATGTTTTACTGGATTACGGCACAGCTCTGTGGTGACAATGATAGGTAGCTACGTTTACTCAATTTCCTCTGTATGATGGGTTATAGTTTGGTCTTGTTATAACATAACATAACACAAGGTAGTCAAGGCTTCAATCTCGTGGGAAGCGTGCAGTGTAGGGCTTGTGTTTGGCCACCGGTATGGCCTTTCTGTGTGTTGAGAGAGACCACTGCACTGCCCTCTGGGCCGTGCAGCACCCGAGCATGACTCCAACCGGGCTTTCTGTGTGTATGGCGGGCCTTTCTGGGTTCTGAACTGTAAGCGAATCGTGCTTCCGCTTGTCGAGACTCAATGCCCTGCCTCAGGTTTGCCACAGACCGTGGCTGAGTAGTTTGAAGGCGGTTGTGGGACGTTAGGCCGCACATGCATGAGGGTTTGATCCACCATACATGTTTGATACTAGTACATCTATCGTTCTATGAAAGGATGGAGCTGCGCGAGTCTCTAGGGCCATCCATCTCAGAGAGTGGAGTGTTCAGGAGGTTAGAGGGAAGCCTTCACCCTGCGGTCGTTACTGCTGCAGGTGGCCGCTTTACAGACCGCATGTCGCCTGAGTGGATCAGTCAACGGGGGTTCACGAGAGAGGAACATAAATTTGTTGCGCTTTACGCAGCCGTATAACATTTCCTGATCGCTAGACAATAACCCGTATGCTGGTGAATCACTATATCCAAATAAAGTCAGGCGCTTAGTGACGCCCGTCCGGATCGACGCCGCCCAGCCAACGTGTGCCTTCCTCAGTTTCTCTCCAGAGTTTCAGTTTTCCATCATCAATATAAACGGCCAAACGAGACACTCATGTAAACGGTAGCTGGTGGACTCCCCTTTCATAACTTCCACTGCCCCTAGCCCATCCGATTGGCTTTACCTAGGCAGAGGTGCCCAGCATCGGTCCCGTCCATCCCCTTTGGCTTGGGCACAGGGCTTCATTAAAGATCAACCTACTGGGGATTTCGCCCTGGACCCGTCCACTTTTGAGCACCGCCACTCAGTATGTTCTAAGAACTCCATCATCTATTGCCGAGTATATAGTTTGCCTGCAGCTCTTGCTTTGGTCTCAGAAGGTGAAACATAGCAAACCACTACATTGCAAAGGCACGGGCATTTCACGAAATACACTCCAAATCTGCCAGTCTCTCCATGCAAAATACTGTGCTTTTTTACCCATTTATCCAATTTTCTTGCTTCAATTGACTCGATCCACGTAAATAGCCTGACAGATAGCTCATCCAAGTACTACAACACTCAAGCTCTCTGATAATGCCACAAGCAGACATGATAACATGTTTAAGACAGCAGAACAAGTATATCTGTAGGGTCACAAGCAGTTCTAGTCATCCCCGCTGCTGGGCATATGCCTGTCAGAATTCCTGTCAGCAAACATGTGAGGACAAGAATGCACAGTGCCATGGCCCCACCTGCAACTCCTGCTCTAAACAATGAAGTCATGGGGTCCAAAGCACCAAAAAACACTTTGGTGAACAGCTGGGATGATAGTCACTCAGGAGAACCCGCCACTTCTGGCTCTATCAAATGTTAATTAAAAGGCCGGAGTCTCATACTCTGTGCAAATATCCTGAACAACTGATGCTGTGATACCTGCCATAAGCTGGGTAGTTCCCTTCATATCCATCCTTATTACAGTAAAGCGTACGCAATTGGCAGAAGACACTGCTGCGACAGAAAGATTACAGAAAGACCTCACAACTACAAAGAAATAGTACAGACCAATTGGGTATGGATGCTGCATTACATGGCTTGCAATCATGTAGGGCACCGACTTCCAGTATGGCACACCTATGACAGATACCCAGACCGCTCTCATGAGTGTACCGGCTATAAGACTGTGAAGATTCAGTCAATGCGGGTTAGCTGCAGGAAGGCTGATGAGGGCCGCTTGCAATGTGGCATACACTATGATATAGATCACAGCAATTCGAGATACATGTGGTGTGCGACACAATGCCATTGGTGTGCTAACAAGCCTATCCGCCAGACTAGTTATCAATGGACAGTTCGCTATTGGTTCTGCCATGTGTGCACGTGCCATCTGGCCAAATATTGACTGTCATACAGCATCTGCATCAAGCCATACCGTGGTGCGCAGCTAGATACTGCAATAGTTCCACTGCAGCGCAATGTTTCTCTTCGCCTCGCACTTATGGCGTCCAGCCACCCTAGCAGATGCTATTAATGATCCACAACATGCTAAAGCAGCCGACCCAGCGCCCTTCGTCAATAAAAACATGTCTGTCTGTCAGATCTGAGCTGTGCCCCCAAGATCATTGCCTTTCCTCCTCCTTACCCCTACACTACACCCTTGCCAAACGTCATGAATTGATCAGCAGCAGCTCCATCAAAACGCAAGGCCAGGTATAACAATGTTTGGGGCCAAACCAACCCAGGCCATCAGCACAAGGCTCCTGATCACAATCAAAAAGCCACACAACCGATGGTGGAATTGCCCATGCACAAGCTGAGGCTAGATGCAACGGTGTGCACCGCGTTGGACCACCGCTGGGCCAGAGAGAACAAGCAAACTGACCCCTAAGACCCAGGAAGTGATCCCCTTCCACACATGGGTGGTGGGGAGGCAGCAGGATCAAGGAACACCCTGGTAGGGGCGGAGGGGGCTCCCACCACCTAAGGAGCGAGCGGTGAACCACCGACCTCCCAGTCAATCTACTGCAGCAGCTACCGACGGGCGGCTATAAGCAGCGGCCTTGTTAGTAAAGACAGACAGCTCAGAAGCTCCCAGCTTGCATAGATTCTGCAACGTGGCTATGCTCTGCTTGGTATATGTATACACCAAATCCAACGGTGTGGTGGAAAAGAACACCCTGCCCGGACCCGTGGCATTCCAGCAGTAGCTAAAAGCAGAAACTGGGTCGACAGCAAAGCTTATATGCTGCTTGTGGCCTCGGTGTATACCAGAGTTTTGCTGAGGGTGCTAAGTACTGAAGATTTTGAACAGGGGCCCCAGGCGGCGCACATAACTCCATGGGAAAGGCTAATTTTCGTTTTCTGCCAGTTTTTTCCACTTTTCCGTGGCTCCTGAAAAGTGGCATTTTCCCACCAGTATACTTTCTATGAAAACGAAGTTTTCCAAGGGTTCTTTCCTTTCCTCTACGCTACTCACAGAAAGACCCTCTTTCCCATCACTGAAAGCCACAACGTTTTCAGCGTAAGTAAAGGTTCCTTACGCAGAAAGTACCACCTGATTTCTCCTAACAGGAAAAGCGGCCCAAAGTTTCATTGATTCTTTCTATCATTTTTTCTCTCCACGATACCTACTTTTTTCCGTATCCCGACTCTGCATGGCCACAGGGACATGTTTTCTGCATTTTCTTTCTTTCCGCCTTTCCACCCCCAACCTGAGAGACAGGCCATCCCATTTTCCCAGCTTTCTTTCTTTCCGCCTTTCCACGCCCAACCTGAGAGACAGCCCTGCCCATTTCCGAGCTTTCTTTCTTTCCGCCTTTCCAACCCCAACCTGAGGGACAACCCTGCCCATTTTCCGAGCTTTCTTTCTTTCCGCCTTTCCAACCCCAACCTGAGAGAATAGGGGTTTAAGGTTTAGGGTTAGGTTTTAGGGTTCTAGGGTTAGGTTTAGGGTTTAGGGATTGGGGGTTTAGGGATTAGGGGTTTGAGGGTTTAGGGTTTAGGGTTTGGTTGGGGGTGGAAAGGCGGAAAGAAAGAAAGCTCGGAAAATGGGCAGGGCTGTCTCTCATGTTGGGGGTGGAAAGGCGGAAAGAAAGAAAGCTCGGAAAATGGGATGGCCTGTCTCTCATGTTGGGGGTGGAAAGGCGGAAAGAAAGAAAGCTCGGAAAATGGGCAGGGCTGTCTCTCAGGTTGGGGGTGGAAAGGCGGAAAGAAAGAAAGCTTGGAAAATGGGCAGGGCTGTCCCTCAGGTTGGGGGTGGAAAGGCGGAAAGAAAGAAAGCTCGGAAAATGGGCAGGGCTGTCTCTCAGGTTGGGGGTGGAAAGGCGGAAAGAAAGAAAGCTCGGAAAATGGGATGGCCTGTCTCTCATGTTGGGGGTGGAAAGGCGGAAAGAAAGAAAGCTCGGAAAATGGGCAGGGCTGTCTCTCAGGTTGGGGGTGGAAAGGCGGAAAGAAAGAAAGCTTGGAAAATGGGCAGGGCTGTCCCTCAGGTTGGGGGTGGAAAGGCGGAAAGAAAGAAAGCTCGGAAAATGGGCAGGGCTGTCTCTCAGGTTGGGGGTGGAAAGGCGGAAAGAAAGAAAGCTCGGAAAATGGGCAGGGCTGTCTCTCAGCTTGGGCGTGGAAAGGTGGAAAGAAAGAAACCTCGGAAAATGGGCAAGGCTGTCTCTCAGCTTGGGGGTGGAAAGGCGGAAAGAAAGAAAGCTCGGAAAATGGGATGCCGGGGTTGTCTCTCAGCTTGAAGATTTCCACGTAGCCTTGGGGAAAGAAAAGGAAAAAAAGCCTTTACCATGTCATTTTGTCAGGCGGCGTTATCGTTGCTGCCGGTGGTGACCGGCGGCTCTGCGACGTAAGCCAATGAAGCGGCGGGGTAGGTCCCTGCTGGGAACGCAGAAGCCTGCTCCCCGTGATGGCAGCTCCAGTACACGTTGTTGTGTTTCGTGCATTTGCCGTTCAGCGATGGACGCCCGAGGGCACGGCCGGGTCATTCATGGCATGATACCCCATCAGCTTCTTCAACCACTTCTTGTTGAAAGCGATTTTAATTGCTGCTGCTTCCGCAGAGGAGAAGACTTTGCTTCTGAGGATGGAAAATTGTCCCAAAGTGTAAGTCACAAGCATTCCGGGAGAGGTAGTGGATGCGCTTACGATGGAGACGAGGTTAAGTGTGGCGCCGCTATCACCATACCACGGTAACACAACCGCTGCCGGGTGCTGCCGGCGGTGGCGGTTATGTTGTTATTGATGGCGTCTGCCTTGAGCTGGGTTTCCATTGTGTTGGTGCAGATGTTGGCGAGGGAGTTGTATTGGCAGAAAAGGCGGACCTGTATACAGAACGGCAGGGGAAGGGAGGAGCGAGCTTGGTTGGGGTTGGTGAGTGCGGGGTAGAGACTAACAGCCGATTCAAAGGCAGGACACAGTTTGGAGCAATGCAGTGACGGTGTTAGAAGGTGACCTGGCAAAACATGGCTGCAGGCATCTGCATACAAATGCATGGTGCGTAAAGGAACTAAGGTAGAGGATGATGGAAATTGTTCTCATTGCAGCAACATGGGGAATTGGTAGTGCAGTGAGGAGGGCAAAAGGGGTGCTTCTAGGCATGGCAGACTACCGTATGAGCATGCAAGGTGGCTATGGCAAAGCCAGGTGATGTCTTGAACCGCATGGCAAGAGGAACAATTGCCTTACCCATCATTGCCCTATCTGATTGCTGCTGACAGGCAGCACGTAAGCAGCACGCTACACCTGCATAGTGCAATACCTTAAACCCCTAGCCGGTGAGGAGAGACAACCCAACCCTTCCTTGAATTGGTAAGTTGTGTAAAAAAATCAATTTTCCAAGCAAACTCCGTGTAAGCAGACCCATTGCATTGCCAGGCATACTGAGTGGTCAAATTCTCTACCAAAAGTTCAACCAGTACTTCACAACTGAAGTGAATGAAGCCTCTGGTATGCACTGACCTGCAGGTGTGTTACAAACCGTATTGCGACAATAGCGCCTTGATTAGTATAGCCATAATCCAGAGGTTTTTGTAGCATCTATGTAATTGTTGATAGAGTACTACTACCTGGTCCGTATGACCAGTGCTTGCGCCGTAGCTGCTGTTACTGCCACATCCAGCAGTAGGGTACTCCACATTGGTGGTGTGACTTGCTACAGAAACATCTGCTAGCCCTGAGGTATCACTTGGTGACACCGCCACTGGGACAGCTTCTGCTGCTAGTGCTGCTGCAGCATCAGCTTGTGCTGCAAATCTGCCACTTCTCCAACATCTGCAGCTGCTGTTGCTGCTGTGGGTAGTGTGCTAGGGCTGCCAGATCGTCTTGCACCAGATGGCGCGCAGATACGCCTACAAAAGGAGTAGATATACAGATTGCTGTCAGCAATTGACGACTCTCTAGTCTCAGAAGGGGAGAGTGCAGGCTGAAAAGCACCCTTGCTTTTGAAGTACAAGAAGGGGGTTGCTCAAGCGCCGAGGTGTGTTGTCGTGGAGCCTGTGATCTCAAGCAAGCTTCCATGGAGGACGCTGGCAGACTTTAGACAGAAAGTGTCTTCCTTTCGAGGGCCTTTTGAGTAGTATTTTTGAGACAGGTAATGGTGTAGGTTATGGGAAGAACAGCATTGTTGCTGAAACAAGCTAGCTGAGGCACGATAAGAGCAAAACACGTCATCAATGCCAAGTAGCTTCCAAACAAGCCTATTGCCCCTGCACAGCACAGATTTTGAACCGGGACTCTGCTTCTAGATCCCTGGCAAGAGTAGCTTCCATGCGGACAGACGCTGAAACAAACTTACCATGTTAGCTGCTTCCTTGCGAGGGTGCCATCAGAGTACATCAACCAGTACCAGGCACAATATCACAGATAACACCTTGGGGCCCGCTCTGCATGCAAGAACGCTAGGATAATGAGATTCTACAGGATTATGTCCAGAAGGCTGACAGGCAGATAGCTGGTATTTGATGCTGGAGGCTAGCGCATGCAAGATCTTCTTGGTGGTTTGCCCCTGAGCATGTCAAAGCCCTAACTAGATTGCATGCTTTGAGCAATTACTAATACTTGCTGAAAAACCGGAAATGCATGAGTCATTTTAGTGTCATCTGCAAGTCACAGGTGAGTGTGGTTCGCTCTGAGTGTATAAAGACAAGCTATGGTTCAAACGCAGAGCGCAGCGCATGACCTATGGGAGCATCCCAATAGGGCTTGCACGAACTTGAACCTCAACCGCACCTTGATTGCCGAGGAACAGTGGGGCGATGGCAGGGTAGTCGGGTTGGACTTGGACAGCGCCCTAGGAGGCTACCGACCTGCCTCGACCCAAACACTGCCTTATCTGAGCAGCACCAGAACGTCTCTTCTGACGCTCTCCTTATGACTTGGCGCCTGGTGGTTCACTGCGACATTCATTGCGACGGCACTGCTGGCGTCACTGCACGCCCCGCTGACAAATCATGCAATTCGGTTGACTCGTCATCCCAAGCAGGAGCTCTGAAGGAGAGCTCTCGCCTAGTCTCTGGTCATGAATTTATGATCTGAGTGCTCAGGACTGCATGGTAAATGAATGTTCAGCCAGTCCGGGACCAACGCCTGCATCCATCCACCAGCGGGGTCAACGTGCCGCTCCTGGTGGAGACAGCACGGTTGCTTCCACTTCCCAACTGTCAGGCAATTATCCCTCCGCACCGAGGACTCCAGTTCATTGTGGCACTGTTGGAATCGGCCACTAACAACATTCAGCAGGTGAACAACATTTCAACCAAACAGTTGACACACAGCTAGTGCATAAATGCTGCTGCACACCCGCAGTGCCAAGGGTAACAATGGATATATACACCACTTGATTTCCATACAAGTATTCAACATGCAAGGAATTCGCTGAGATGCCAGTTGATTACTACCAATCGAACACCAACCACTGCCGGCCGGCCCCATGGCAGTAAACAACCAAACAGTAGGGCGCTGGTGGAGGCAGCACCACGCAATCAAACAGAAGCCACCAACTTAGGCCCCAAAAACATACTAGGAACAAGCCATGCCCCAAAGAGTCAAACTTCCACCATTTCATCTCCTCTTGGTCCCATTTGTTACAAAAAACAAACAAACATGACAAACAGGCAAGTGCTGTTACTCACGCTCGTCTCTCTGTCATGTTTGTATGATTTTTGTTTTTGTCTATCTATGGAAAATGACGCAGACACTTCATTCCACAGATAGAGCCGGCCCTCCTTATGCCCTTCCAAAAATGCTCGAAGGTATCAAGCTCTCCCCAACCCTTTAATGTCAACACACAACTTCCAGAGGTTGGCACAAGCCCTTAGCTTAAACCCAGTCCCGGGAGTCCATCCCTGTCACTCATATGTTTCATCCTCAAAAACATTGCTATGATATTGCGAAAAAACGCCATAATGTGTGTACAGCTTGCCCCTCATATCAAGACTGTTTCTTTGCCATCTGCTGCCACAAACGCGCATGTCCAGTGTTAACAGCGCACTGAGACAAGAAGTGCCCCTCCCCCCCATCTTCCCCCAAATCCTGACACCGCCCGCAACCCCGCCCACCCATGCCCTCCTTACTCTGTCTCTTTCGCTTCCACTGCTTCCACTGCCTTGAAAGGCTGCAACAACGCCTTCCGCTTCCTGTCCTTTTCCTCTTGCACTCTGGCATAGCTCTTCTCAAACACTCTGCCCTCCATGACTGCCTCTATAAACCCTAGCCCAAGCTCCAACTCCTCGGCTGCTAGTACTGCTTCCTTGGTCCCCCACGTCACTGGCTCCGTTGTCGCATAGCCAGGTTTCAAGGCACCCGTCCTAATAAAGACGGATTCCTTCGCTAAGCTCTCCTTCCTATCCAACAGCTCCAACATAACTCTCTCCATAGGCCCATACTTTGCTGGCAGGAGTGCTACGGGCTTAGTGATCCGATCTGCAGCCTTGGCATCTTGCCCCATGGTTATTGGATACCAAGCAACTGCTGCAGCAACGTTCGCCGGCTTCATCTCCTCCTCTTGCGCACAACTCAGTGCTAGGTAACCACCCCACCCAAACCCTACCACCCCCATCGCCTGGCGACTTGCGGCCCCCTCTGGCAACCCAAACCTCATTGCCGCTTCAGCCAGTTGTTGGCAGGTCCCACTTTTTGCCAACCAGCTGCCAGGGCCGATTCTCCCCCAATCGTCAAACTTAGGTTTGTTGACTGACAAGGGCGGCCAATGCTTTGCTGGCCAGCAGTCCTTGGGTCCCAGCACATCAGCTAAGAGCACAAGGTAGCCCTTGCTGGCTAGATGATCACATGCCTATGCCAGGAGGGATAAACAAAAACAAACAATCCGGGTTCAAGACCTGACATCAATCAACTCATAAGACGGGTTTGCAGCATGACGGTGGTTGCTGTCCAGTTGATCATATGGGCATCCAATAAAGAGACAAATCCAGAGGAGGAATATGCAGAGGGGAAGTGGAGTGCTTAACAAGCATGTGCATGTGACAAGCACACACTGATGCCTGAACACAGCAGGGGTCCGACAACATCACCATATGTTGTTTGTGCACTAAGACTGCTATCTCTGTGGTTCACTTGCAGACAGTCCACCGTCCAGACATTCAGCAGTTCGGGACAAGGGTAGGCCAAATGAAATGGCGCATTTGCCTCAAAGTCTCTGGAAGGCAACAAAATGAGCAGAGAATGCTTCAACGGACAATACTGGCGATAAGGCCATCACATCTGACTCTACCCCCGTAACACAGATGCCAGGTAATAATGGCGATGAGGCAATAACATTTGATCCTACCCTTTATGGCACAGGTACCAGGTAAACTCCTTCACCAGTTCTTGTGCCCAACTGACCCAGACTTAGAAACAAAACACAATACCGGTAGCCAGGCATGTCCAGCACAACATGTGATAATTCTTGAGACCACGTCACCACCAAGTCCTTCACACCCGATCCCCCGCCTTACCTGGAAAATCTTTGAAGGATGTTTCTTCAAGTTGAAGAGATCTGGGTATGCCAGCAACACCCTCTGGCTGTCCAGCTGCCCCGTAATGTAACAGTCCACACCTGCCACCTTGCCCCAGGACCCTTTCGGCTCATCATCCACATTCAGGCCCTTTGTCAAGTCCCAAACTCGAGGCTTCTCAACTGGTGGTGGTACGTAATTGTCACCCCTGCACACCCAGCACAGAGCATTGTGTATATATGCAGATACAGCAGCTCCAAGTTGACCTCTGGGGACAGCTGCAATCAAAAATCCAAGTTAGAAGAGGCAGCAGAGCTCATCACATTAAGGGCATGATAACTGCATTTACTGGTCGAGCATGCAATCTGTAGGGTAGAGCAGAAACAAGCTCCATTGCTTTGGTGCACAATACAATTAATGGAGCCCACCACCATAACAGTATGACCGTCTAGCACTGTAGCATAAGCTCCCTCAAGCCATTCCAAAAAACCTCCAGCTTGTCACCAAGTATCTGTATGGGTAACAGCTGCCATGCCACTGGGTTCAAAGAAAATGTGTGGGTCTCAGCACCATACCTGTACAACCAGATGGCAGATCCTGTTGCGCTGATGACTGTACCCCCAGTCAGCACCTCCAGCTCCCGCAGCAGCAGGTTCATCCGGGGCCTGTTGGCTTCTTTGCTGCTCCTGTGGTCATGCACCTTGAGCTTGCAAACCTCGTGCGTACGCCACACAAGGGAGATCGTGTCCCGGAGCTGACCTGTTGCACCACGCCGGCCAATCTTGACCACCTATCATGAGCAGCAAGAAAGCATGCAACACAGTTGGTCAGGATCTCCTTTTCCAGCTTCAGCACTGGTTGTAGATGAGAAGCATTTACTTTTGGAACTCAGCAGCATGTTCATCTCACACCAGTATCTTGCAGCATGAAGCTTAGAGTACAGAGTCTAGCGTCCCCTGACGCAGGCATCCTAACTCATTGGCCGAACCCTGGAGCTAAATCATCATTTTGCATTTAAAGTTGCAGATGGTTACTCTTCTTACCCAACCCAAGGTCTTCACGGTGCAACCTAATTCAACTATCAAGTATCAACATGTCTTGCGTCTAGCACTATATTTATGAGTACTTTGCATGCCTAAGAGTCGCCCACCATAGCAAAGAGCCCCGTAGCTAATCTCTTACGCCCCTCCACTACTATCGGAAATCTAAAGCCCTACCTGTTTCATCTCAAGGCTTTCCTTTATAAGCCGCTCCAACTGAACCGGGTCCATGGCCCTTGCTCTCCTCATGTCCCTCTTCACGTTGTATGCCACAGGATATTCTTTTGTGGCCTCCCAATCCCCAGCATTCAGCCGTTCCAAGGCTTGGACCAGCTCTTCTGTTTGCCGTTCCCTTAAAGCCTCTGCGGCTGCAGCCTCAGCCTCCTTGCGCCTCTGACGCTTTGCTAACTTCCTAGCCTTCTTCTCCTGCGATACACACAGCAAGCAATATCTGCTATTTCATCCATCCTGAAGTGCTGTATCTGCTTCTGCTGCCCATTACATCCTCATTACAAAGACACAAGCAAGAAGCACGCCCCAACTAACCTTCCATATCCTTCCATACCCTTTTTACAGAGGACAGGACCATGCCATGTACATTTGCCACCAGGGACTCCATAGGAGCATCCAGCCACACAGACAAAGGCCATTGCTTCAAGAGCTAGTACAAGTACATGCTTTGCACAGAGGAGCAATCGAATTATTACATTCCATAGCAATCCAATGTGGTATTACCTGCTGCTTTGGCTGTTCTGGTTGCTTCTTTCCACCACATGGTGTGTCACTCTCTGAAGAGCTTACCTGTGCCAACTGCTGCATCTTTATTCTCTCTGATCGGTGTTCAGGGCTCACAGGTGGTCTGTCATCCCGCCTTTGAGGCGTGGGACGGGGCCTGGGAATAAAGCGCTCTCTCAACTTCGGGGGGTCATCCCCAGCACTAGCCTCGCTGATTTCCTGGATAAGCACAAGCCAAGCATGTTGATAAAGCTCTGAAGGGGATGACATAAATCTTCATAGCAATCGCAACCATTGTTGCCAAAACCATGCCCAAGATGTTTGTCTGCTGAATGGCTTATCTGTACACTGCTATGTTTCTGGAGCCCCACATACAAGCACACTCCAGCACCAAGTACTATATCTCCCTGCCTAAAGCAGTGGAAGATCAATCGCTAAGTTTCCTCGGCTGGCCAGCATGCACTGCATGGTCAAACATTGCAGCCCCAGGTCCTCAACCGCAACAACCAATTGCACAAATTGCAAGAAACAAGCCTAGACGTGCTATGAACAGAGCTCAGCAGTTCTCCCACACACACCTGCAGCTCTGCTAAGCCCAAAGTCTCCAAGAGCTCCTTCCGGTGTGACCTTGGTGGGCCCCTTCCTTGTGTGTCGCTCCCTTCACTGCTACCAAACAACCGCTTCCGTGGTCGTGCTTCCGTCTGTTTTCCTCTATCTGCCCAGGAACCCTGTTTTCCTCTATCTGCCCAGGACCCGGCTCTGCTGCTGCCAGACTTAGGCCTAGATGTGCTGCTTTCTGAAGACTTTCCAGCATGTTTCTGGTCGGGGCGCTGGCCTGAAGGCGCCGCCTCTGAGCGGTACTGGGTGCTGCTAGCGTAGCAGGCAACCGACCTTGCTGGCCATGAGTTCCAGCAGCTGCTGCTGGTGCTTATGGATGCACTGAGGCCGGGGAGCACATGGCTGGCACACCGCAGGTGGGACTGAAAGAACGGCTGCGCCATGGTGCTTAAGGTTACATGACAGCCTAATGGTGCCCTACCTATACAGAAAGGTATCTTATTCTGCAGGTGCATGATCAGTCTAGCTGTTGCGGCCACCACCGTGTATCAATGAGGGAGACGACCAAGATACAAGAAGAAGTCAAGAGCACTGGCGTGATCTTTAGAGTGATACTATTGGACTCATCTACGGCTGCAGAAGCACAGTCTGCAGGCTAAGGCATCGGGACGCTCGTCCGTAGCACTCGTAGGTCCCATGCGGCTGCTACCTTTCCAAACCGGAGATAGGATGCGACCCCAAACAGATACCTTATTGGGCGTTCCACGCCGCAACTGCATTTGTGGCGACTCCTACCAGTCGTTTTCAGCCGGCTGTGCGGGCCCTCCGTCACCCATGTCACCCGCCCCTTTCAATGAGATATTGAAACATCAGACTCTGGGCATGCAGTCTGCTGTAGATGAGCAGGTCAAAGCGGACGGAGGCTTTTATGGCGTCAGAGCAGCTCAAAGGTGTTTGGCGCACTCTCCCGGCATGTTCCACCTGTTGTTCCCTAACTTTCTTACATCGATACTGTTCGCCTGGTGTGTACAAGCTCATCTGTTAAGTGCTTATGCAAGAAGACTCCATCGCTAGGGAATGCCTGACCCTGCGGGCTGTTGCCCGAGTCATCGGCTTGTGTTCAGCAGCAACGACAGCAGCCCTTTATCTACTGCAACGTTGTAGGTCACATTCAGAAGGTTGCAGCTTACAATCTCAGGTCCGTGCTGCGCCGTCTCTCACTCAATATTGCAACGATACCTACTGCGTACACGCTTGGCTCTGCTGGTGATCTGCACACACCGTTGCCTGCAGGACCTTGTCGGAGGCTGTATCTGGGTAGCAGCAAAAGCTGAAGAGGTATGCAATGCAAATGTCTCAGCTCGAACCTTACCAAGACAGTAGGCTAATGAAAAGGCTAGCCTTGCAAGGGTGTGGGTGGACTCCTCCCAAGACTTTAAGGGCTATGGATAATTGGTTGCTTTTCCTGGTTGTACCCGCAAGGCATTCTAGTGAAGTAAACTCGGAGAAAGCTGGAATATTGCATGTGACATTGGCCTTACATGCAGGCAGCTAACATCTTGTGCCATCGTGCAAGTTGGCAAGTCTTTTTATTCTGAACATGCTT
This sequence comes from Pseudopediastrum boryanum, assembly GCA_963556185.1. Lineage (NCBI taxonomy): Eukaryota > Viridiplantae > Chlorophyta > Chlorophyceae > Sphaeropleales > Hydrodictyaceae > Pseudopediastrum > Pseudopediastrum boryanum. The sequence goes on from OY744495.1 coordinate 11,035,944, forward strand.
AGCACATTAGCACTCAGATTGTCTAGGTCAGCGCCCCGATCTTCTGGCATCGTGCAAGTTGAGCAGTGTATTTGGTATGTCACCATTTCTACCCCAACCCCTGTAGCCGAATCTGAGATATTTCAAATCCTTGTAGGTGAATTGCTCCAGTAATCAGCTCATCAACACCTTGGCCCTGCTGTGCTCCCACCAAGGGCCGGACTTGGTTGCCAAGCTTGCTCCACACCCCTCTGGCAGTCTTAACCAGCCCAGCCATGCCAGCAGAGTGCAGCTTCCAGCTCCACCCGATGACTGCCCAGCAGGACAAGCTACAGCAGCAGCAGGAGTAGCAGCAGGGGACGGGCATGCTCCAGCAGTAGCAGCACCAGCAGATATAGGACCACTGCAATGGGCAACGACAGCAGCAGATGTGATCTGCTCAGCAGTTGCAGAAGTGCCCCCTACCACCCGATCGCAGCCATCTACTGAAAAGCCAGGTGCAGCCGTATTCCAGAAGGAAGCGAAAAAGGCATCCACAAACCCTAGTAGAAGCCCTCGGCATGGTCTCAGTCATCCCACACAGCAGCAGCAGCAGCATGGATCAGCTGGCCCTCCGCCCAAAGCCCCCGCAAGCCCCATCTCCCAGGTGGTGGCAGCTGCACATGGCAGTCCTAGTCCAGCAGACCTGCAAGCAGCAGTTCTAGTGGGGGATGCCTACTATGCTGCTAAATCGCGCCTACTGTCAGCTGAGCAGGTTGTCCTCCGTCTGCTTAACTTCCAGCTGCTTACCCCGAGGCCTCATGCCTACCTCCTCAACCTAGCTCGCTTACTAGGGGCCAGCCAAGCAGCTGTGGCAGCTGCTATGTGTTTGCTGAACGATGCATGTGTGTACACCCAGCTCTTGCTTGAGCAGCCTGCTGAGGTGCTGGCGGTGGCAGCTATGCAGCTTGCACTGCACCTGCTGCAGCAGCAGCCTCTGACGCCTGTGCCTCAGGGGTTGATGAGGCTGCAGATGCAATGGGTGCAATGGGTGCAATGGCAGCAGCAGCAGCAGCAAGTGGAACATGATGCAAAGCAGGAGCAGCGGCAGCAACCGGCACATGATGTAAAGCAGGAGCAGCAGCAACAGCTGCAAGAGTCTGAGCAGCAGAGCAATGAGCTTCTGCCCCCATGCAGCAGACCCCAGCTATTGCAGGGCGGTGGTTTGGGTCCTCAGAAGCATGCACAGCCACAAGAACATCAGCTACCAGAATTTGGGCAGGTCCACAAGCAGCAGCAGCAGCAACCAGATTGCGGGCAGGTTCACTGGCAGCAGCAGCAGCAGCAGCAGCAACAAGTGTTCCGGGGTTCCCTTGGATCAGTAGCAGAACCTGGGGTAGCAGCAGGGAGTGGTGGTGAAGCAAACCCGTGCACAGGAGGTGCCAGTGACATTCTGGTCCTGACTATGCCCTGGGTGGCTGCTCTTGACATTGACCAGCATCAGGTGGCAGTTGTGACTCGGGTGCTGTGGCAGTTGGTGGGAAAGGCATGGAGCCTGCAGTGAGGAGGGTTGGGGCTGTGTCGGCATATTTTGATGTACTTATGTTGACGTGTCCGTTTAGCTATACTATGCGTGTACACGAAGTAGTCAGAGCTGCAAGGATGACTGATGCTGTGCCGTGCAATTTCGAGCTGTCGCACAGCACCTGTGCCAGTGGGTTTGGCAGTGTAAGCTTCACGCACACATAGATACGCCGCTTTAAGCGGTGCTGCTTGACATCGATGTATCTCCCAACGCATTGCCCAGAGTGTGTCGTATCAATGCCCGTACAACTTACGTAGTAGTTCAACGCATCAACGTCAACAATCACGCACTATACAAAGCACTGCTCATCATTGAATTCTCACAGCAAACCTTCGTCCAGTCTCATAAACAGCACCGCAGACAACTCGGGCTTTACAGCAGACTCCGTGGTGCAGACTCGATTACGATTACGATTACATCATGGCCCCTCAAAGGGGGCGCCCGTACGGAGCCAACCTAGGCTCCATGGGCAGAAATACTGGAACCTGGTCCATCAGAAGTGAATGTCTCAGCAATATCACCTCTTGGTCCAGAAGAAAAGGTATCGAAAATACGACCTTGCCATTCATCCCCGAATAATGACAAATCAAAGTAAGGATTATAGTCCTCACATTCCTCCGACCTCCGAAACTCCATGCATTCATAAACAAACTTTGCAACTTGGAAACTTGGCTCTTGGTCCATGAACAATCTCACGTTGTCTGAATTATGCTTCATTGTACTAGAAGCTTCCTGGCAACCTCCAAACTGTGCAAACAAAACGGTATTATACTTCTCACGAATTCTATCATATGCTGGGCATTCAAAAAGAAAGTGTACCTCGTCCTCAACCACTGTGCAAGAACATTTTGAACATACACGATGTTGCCTTGGCAGTTTGGGACGAGCCCACCTCCCAGTTTCAATAGCAAGATGGTGTGCACCAGTACGAAACCGCATTAACTGTTTCACATAAGTAAACGGGATACCTGATGTGTGCCTGATATACCTTGGCATACCCTGAGGATAGCCAGCCGCTAACTCCTCCTGAGGGATGTCTCCCGTCATAAACCACGAATGATATGTGGAAAGCTTGATCAAATTTGAGCTGACAGATTGCCTGGGGTTTGCATATGCGGCCACCTTGTCCCATGGCTCTTGCAACATGGTATCCCAAGTACCCCACACTTTAAGCCATGGAATAGCTGCAAGTTTATCATTGTCCGGCTCAGCTAGGCCATTTGTTGCCAGAAACTCTGCAATGGTCCCATCTGCGTCTCTACCCTGAGAAAGAGAGCGTACTGTATGCATAAACCGTCCAGCCCAGCTCTTAGGAGCAGAACCAACCCCCTCGCCTGCGTAAGATGCCAAAGATTCACGCACAGCCATGCCCAATAGGCTATCAGAGGGCACTTTGCCAAGCCTACGCCATAGATCAATAGAGGCTCGTAACCAACCCTTTGCCACTGGATTCATGCACATCTCCTTATGCACCACAGTTGTTGGCACAGACTTCCTCAACTTCCCCAGCTGCCTTAAAAATATGCTTTGAATCTTTTGAAGCTCATTGTCCCATAGCTTGTCCAGCGTATCACAAGAGAACAGCAGATCCGGTCCCCATACCTCACTACAATACTCCATGACTGGCACAACCAGGCAAGAGAACATCCGTAACTTGATAGAAATATCAGTGATCCCTGCTAGCTTAAATCTTGGGAACAGAGCCCACATTGCTTTACGAGCCGCCGTGGCCAGAGATTCAATAGCGCATGACATACCTTTTGTCTCATGCAGAATAATGCCCAGGTAACGGAACTCAACGGAGCGTTGGACAGTCTCCCCGTTGTATAGCCATTGGTCAGGCACCTCTGGGGTATTGGCCTTGCGAAACACCACAATTTCTGTTTTGCGGACATTTACCTCCATACCTTTAGCTGAGCAAAACTGGTGTAAAACATCCAGCATCTGTTGCAACTCCATAGGATTGTGTGTCAACAAGACCATGTCATCAGCATACAACAACATTTGAACTAACTTTCGGCCCATTTGCACTCCCACATTGGGTAGCCTCTGGCGTAACCATGACTCAAACTCGTCTATGAAAAGACCAAAAAGGAGTGGAGACAGGGGGTCGCCCTGCTTCACTCCACATGTGCTGGGAATAGCATCGCCCACTGTGCCATGCAGCTTGGGTACCAGCGGAACAGACCAGTACATTTGTATGATGGCTTGCAACATACGACCATGAACCCCTAGTTCAGCCAACCTTTGTATCAAGTAGTCTCTGCGTACTCTATCGAATGCCTTCCGGAAATCCACAAAGCAGCAATAGAGAACCTTTCTGCTCTTCTGCGTAGATTCAATGAGATGCCGAAGCACAAACACATGGTCAACAGTACTCTTCCCGGCCCTAAAACCTGCTTGTCCCTCTGCTCTCCAACCATTCTTTTCTGCACAAACAGACAACCGCGTGTCCAAGATGACAGCATACAACTTGCCTAGAACCGATCCAACAGCAATGGCTCTATAATTGTCCAGGTTGGCTGCATCGCCTTTTTTGAATATGGGACTCAGAGTAGCCATGGACCACTTGCGCACAAACTCTCCACTAGAGAACAATGCCTGATACAAGTCAAAAAGAACAGGGAGCAGCACATGCCTTTTCACAGGAGGACCGTCATCTACTGTCTCCATCACAAAAGCTTGTTTGAGAAACTCAGCACGGAGCCCGTCTGGGCCAGGAGCACGGCCAGAATGGAGCTTTTTGAGTCCCATGATCACTTCATGCTCATCAAGGTCATTGTTCAACACAGTTGCTGTTGCTTGTCCAGCGCTAGTGAAGGCAATGGAGTTCATGCGGTGTAGAAGTCCTGCTAGGTCCTCTCCCCCTTCGCCTAAGGCCCCATGATCAGGTACATTATACAACCCAGACCAGTACCTCTGAAGCTCTGCAATGTCAGCCTGTAACATGCATGCACGCTTGCCCTGAAAGGCAGTCCAAAACTTGCGAGGATTGTGCTTGAGATCGTCAAGCATCTTCTCTTGGGCTTTCTTATCATAAACTCTCTTCCACTTGCGCTTTTGGCGCCTAAACTCCTTCCTGTACTGCTCAGCAGCGTGACTGTCATTCTGTCTCAAAGCCTGCTGCAGTTTCTGGTGCCCTTCCTTGCAATGCTTGTACCAACTGTTTTTCAGCCTACCACTAGGCAACCGTGGGTTTGGTTTCCCAACAACCCCAAAAACCTTCACAGCAGCTGTGTGAATCACTTTGTATAGCCTCTCAGAAGCAACAACCAAGTCCAAGCTCCCATCCCTGATGCCCTGACCAATGAGACACAATTCGTGAAAAGGGCCAGTAGATTCCAATTCCTGTACATACTCTTCCCTTTTTGAAGGGTCCCACCGGGGCACAAGGACTTGACTACCCCCTTGGTCATGCCTGCTACCTTCTTGTGCCCCCCGAGCTTTGAGAACACACTCAATAGGCATGTGATCTGATTCATCCTCTTTAGCCAGCACTTTAAAAGACTGCACACAAGAGTACGTGGGTGCGTCAACCAAGCCATAATCAATGACAGACTGAGCATGTGTGCACTTGCCAGATCTATCACCATGGGTACGACCATTAAGCAAGAAGAGACCAGAGTCTAAGCAACAATGTGACAGTAACAATCTGCCCATATCATTTACAGAGCTATCCATGGTACTCCTGCGCACCGGGACATGGCTAGTGGAAACAAGCTCGTCCAGACCCAAACCCAGATCCTCCAAAATATGGTCTGCAACAGTGTCAATGTCGGGTGCGTCACCTGTGTGAGCATTAAAGTCACCCATGACCAGAACTTTGTTACTGCTCGAGGACTTGATATCGGAAATATCAGATTTAAGTGCCGCAAAAGCAGCCTCCTTGGCCTCCTCACAACTCATGCTGGGATCCCTTCGCCATGTGATGCTAGAGGTGGGATTAAAGTATACCGAAGCCAGAGAGAACTTGTTGCCTAGCAACTCTACCTCAACCCAAGTGGCATGCTTGTATGCTTGATCAGCCTGCTGCACACAAACTTTTTCACAAGTACACATATACCCTCACCCTTGCCTGCCCCCCTTGGGGGATCCCCACGATTTCCCTTGCTCACAGACTGATCATTGAAATATACGTTGAACCCAAGATGCTCTAAGAGTTCTGAAAGCTCCTCACTCCTACCCCACTCTTGACACAATATGACATCATAATATTGTAAGATATTCTCCCATATGACAATCTTATCCTCTGTCAGTACCGCAAGGTTCCAACTAAGAACCTTCAAATAGCCCAATTGCCCAGGTTGGCCCCCAGACCCCTAGGCCTGAACCCCTCCGCTTCCTGTTGCACCCCTCCGCTTCCTGGTGCACTCCAACAGCACCACGGCGCACACTGACAGCGGTACACCTACCCTGGTGGAACTGCAGTGCCTGCACCAGTGTCTTAAACCTCAGCCAGCACATACCACATTCGCAACTCACACCAGTACATTGTGTGCATGATCTGCTGCACCTACACACCCTGCAGCCACTACCTGCCACTGCTGATGAAACGTTCCTTTTGTAGTGTGCACTACTAATTAAAATTGAAATAGCCATGGCCCAGACCCACTCAAGGGGGCAAGTCATTTAGGGGAGCAGTCCTCCTGGGCACTCCAGGAGGGAAACGGTTTTGACGGGGGTTAAGTACACAGGAGAAAATCATTCCAATGTTATTCTTAAGACGGCTGCAGCAGTACAAGATGCCTCCGGCCATGCTTGGAGTCGAGCACAAAACAACTTCAACTGTAAGAAAATCCGTCAACACCCATTCAACAGCCAGCCCGGCATCACAGCTGCCCAATGCTACACCAGCAAAGACAACCAGGCACAGCTGACCAGCAGAGAAAGTGCAGATGTTTCCAGGCTACCTTAATAGCAGCCAACATGGGGACCTGCATTCTCTGTCAGTCTGAAACATGACTATGTCAATGATTGGAACACCTGCTCATGCCCCTTGGCTCTCATGCGCAAGACATCTGACCAGCTTGCAAACATAAGGCTGACAGTGCACAGAAAGCAGCATGCCACCAGGGGTTCGCCAACAGTGCTTCGCTGGCCCCAACGGACATAGCCAACATCCAACATTTCAAATTTATCGTCAAGACGAAAGTTCAACCGAAAGAAGTTCAACAAGGTCATATGCAGAGACTACACAGAGACTGTAAACCCCGCCTCACCCAGAGGATTTCTTTCTGCAAACTCACATTGACAGGCTGCACCGGATGTCCGACAGACTTGTCCGCCCACCTGGTCAAGTGGCATTTGCCCTCCCAAGTACGCCTTTGCCTGCTTAGCTGTCCATCAGCATCGCCTCACAGTCAGTTAGCCCTTGAGCTCTATAAGCAGGATGGGGCCCATCCATTGCTGCTACTGGATGATTACAGTCAGCAGTGTGATGGCCAGTACCAGTCCCGCCAGCACCACCAGGAAGAGGCCTGCCCACCAGCTCTTACCAGGGGAGTAGATGAAGCCAGCATCTCGTATACCAGCCTTCTTAGGCAACAATGGTGTCGACATCTGGCTGCTTGTCTCTTCTGCCTCGTTATCTGGAACCAACTGTAAAAGTAGAGGTAAAGCACTGCTCTTAGTCTATGTAATTCCGCTAGCTCTCTTGATGTCTGATTGTCTCCACTCTCGTCACCTTAGCTCTCAGTATCGGTTCTCTCAACACACATTAACAAACTGGTTGGAGTCATGTGGCGGGTGCTGCACGGCCCAAAAGCTGTGCGGTGATCTACCTCATATATGTAAAGCACAGGGTTCAATTGGTCCCAGCTGAAGTTCCCTCATCACCAAAGCTAAGCTCATTCAATCAAAGTACAAGACTAGCTATCCCAATGGCCACACATCTCTGGTCATAGACACAAGGCTCCTACATCAACTACACTACAGTGCCTTCACACACACCATACTCGGATGAGTTACACCACTGCTAATGCTCCCAAGGCTACACTTGTGACTGCATTGCAGGGGCCATTAAGGGTCAAAAAGCAGCAGCAGCAGCAGACAACCCCCATTCCGCTCTGATGAGCAGAGCCTCAACTTGCAAGCCCAAAATACCGTTCTCTAACCTAACTGCCACTTGCTAACCATGACAAGGGGTCTTTAGATGATGCTTCAGCAGCCATTTTGCACGCACAGTACTGACACCAGCATGGTAGCGTTAGCAGACCTTTGAGCCTTCTGTAGAGTCTATCAACTATTGCACATTATCACTACTGTTGCCCGTGCAGAGCATAGTGTACAAACGTCAAAAAGCATGCTGTAGCAAAGCTCAGGCCCCAATCCCCTGCCCTGAGACCCTCTGCCCACCTGCGATAGGCTGGTGTAAGATACCGTAGCTTTCATAATAGCCGCATTCATGAGGAGCAACCCCGGTAGCAAGAATATCATGAAAGCCGCTGCTGTCCCTCCTATCATATGCAACACGGCTCCCAAGTCTGTCACCTACAGCACCAAGACCAGCACGACAAGAACGTATCAGTCAAGAAGCAGGGCATGCAGCAAAGTGCTTGGAGGCAGCATCGAACATCAGGATGGCAGCAGCAAAACCGCAGGACAGTCCACAATGCCAGAAACGCACAAAGCTGCATTTGGAGGTGCTGCGTGAGGTCACTAGCACCGTCTGCACTTGACAAACTACCTCCTCAGTTGCAGGGTCACAACGTTCAGGCTCGCTTGAGCTGTGTCTAGTCTCTCACTACCATCAGCATATAACTTCCCAGAGGGCAGTGCAGTGGTCTCTCTTAACACATATAACTTCCTTGCAGGAAGAGCTGCACGCAACCAGTAAATCCCTAAACCTCCCATATCTGGTGGCTGCCAACTTCTGCTAATGTTGTGTCCCACACTACCACGACAACTGCAAATGCCATGCATCCACTCTGTCTCCAACAAGCAACTAACATGATGCTAGCACCAACCCCAAGCACTCAAAACTCACCACCATGGCAGTGGCCACACAGCCACCCACAAACACCACAGAAAAGATAAAGGAGGCCCATGCTGGCAGCCGCACAGCTGCTGCTGCCAATCCCTGTGCGTCCCCACCAGCCCCATTGCTGCTGCTGCTCTTAAAGGCGTCCAGTAGGTCTTCAAATGAAGCTCTGGCAGGGTGATGGTTGATGGGGAAGTGACCAGCTACCACCAGGCCAATCACTGCACGTGCAACCTGTAGGAGACCAAGGCAAGACAAGTGTTGGACCACATCACAGTGGTTGTCGCCACACCCACTTTATGACGCTGGGCCATGGTGAGCTGGCCCACAGATGATGTTGAGGGCTTTTGCAGGGCACGGGACGGCGGGGAGAAGGCATACATGCCAGAGTGCATTTTGACTGGCAGGAACCTTTGATAAGCCCAAGACCATTTGGATTCCAGACCCTGCACTTCATCCACACGAACCGCAACCATGCACCCAACACCAAGACATCCCTGTTTGTCCAACCTCACACCGGCTGTTGCTTATCACCAAGCAGCAGTTCATGAGTAAGCTGCCAACACACAGGTGCACATGATGGAAGCACGCACATGTTCGTATTGTACTGTTTGCAAACAATGAGACCACATGCCTGCTCTATCACCTAGTGCAGGAATCCGTCTGCCAGACAACAAAGCCACCAAGACCTAACACGGTAAAAAACCCAACTAATGAACAGGTGGGATGAGCATGTTGCAGGCAAGTGCCCAACCGCATTCCTGACAGCAGTACTCGCCTGAATGTACGTGTCATCATTTGGGAAGCTGTTGAGCACATTACTGCTCACGGTCAGGGGATAGGCCAGGTATCCTTTTGCAGGCAGCATGACAGAAACAAACATATGAATAGAAGGGCATAACAGGCTTGATAGAAAAAGACATAGGAATAAGAAGGGCATAACAGGGGAAAATTCATATTTCAGGGAACACCAGAAGACGACAGGACTACTGGACCAGGAGTGCGCTATTCATTTTGGGTAGAGTATGAATGTCATAGATAACTGGCATTTGTGAATTGCAGATTCTTTCAACCCTCCGGCCTGGAGACCCATCCTCTTCAGCAAAGCCAGGGATAACTGCAAATGGCCATGCATTCTCTGACGGACTGAGACTGACACTGACATCAGCTTTACGATTCTGGACAAATACAGCCATGGGAACTGAGGTGAAGAAAAAACTGGTCAAAGGCATGTGTTGACCGGTGTCATTGGCCTTTCGAGCTAGCTGCGGTGTGTGCAGCCACACCTGTAAGGTTTTGTCTGTTTATAAACCCTGAAGTGTCTAGCATGGAGTCACAGCAACCGGAACAAAGACAGCTGGTGACAGCACCTACCTGCAAACCCGACCGCCATATATCCACTCATGATAATGAGCATGGCAGTACAAATGACGCCCAGCATCCCCACCAACTTGTAGGTGTAAGGCTTAGGAGCTATAGAGGGCAGCTCATGGTAATGGGATGGACTGCACAGGAGCAAAAACATACATGAGGATGGTGTGAGAATAGCTTACAAGACCCATGCAGACCTGGAACAAGGGGTTGTGCACAAAAATACATATTTATATGTTTATATAACTAAATTTCAGCTGATAACCTTACCGAGGCTTAACCCATAGGAGCAGCTGCTGGCAATGAGAACATACATGTCGCCTAAAGACAGAGGGTCCTCCACAGCTAATCTGCTCAAAACGATTGTGCAAGAGCCTGCGCAGGGATCGCGGCATCTTGCAAAACAAACATTGCTCTCTGACATTGTGAAAAACTCCCTTTGGAGCAGCAGGCGCCTCCACCACAACAAGAGATCCCTTGCAAGCCTCCCAATTAGCTACTCAACAGGCAGCCAGTCGCCAGTGCGTGGCACCATGACGGCCCAGGCGGGATATGCGACCAAAACCAGGTGCACTCTTATGTTTGCCTAGGCTCATGCAGCATATTCTTCTTGGAGCTTGGACATAGCAGACCTAATCTTTATATACTTCCTGCTAGCTCACCTGGCTGGCAGCCTCCAGATAATCCGATGAGGGTAGTGCTCCATCTCATCAAATATTGTCACCACATTGGCGTGACAGTTGAAGCCAAATACCACAATGCTAACGGCATACAAGGCCTGCATGTCCCAATGGAAGAGCTTGACGTCTTTGAATGGCTCTGGCCGCTCTGCAAGGATCTGTAAGGATACAAGGAACAGAGCATGCTTATCACTGGGAAATGGGTAGTCAATGAAGCAAAGCTACAGGCATCATTAGTATTCTTGACAGGAATGCACAGGTAGCTTGCTTTAAGTGTAAAACGTTGGTTGGGTCAGAAGCAGCACTGCCTACAAGGGTGCACCTTCGGCTGCCCACTAGTGCTCGCAGCAGTATTCCGATGCAGGCAGGTGTGCCAGGGGAGACGCTAATCTGTAGTTCACACCATGATGCAATCATGGACCAAAACCCAGGAGGTGTGCTCACAGGATGTTGACAACACACTTCCACCCAAACCAAGATGTTCGTCACTCAGGCTTTGGTACACATGGGATGCAGGTACAGGAGTCAGAGCACTGCTCTTAATTGACTGTTGTAGCATTTAAATGCTGCCCCTTACCTGACCTCCTCTCACCAGCACCACAACCCTAAAACTCTCACCTGACCTCCTCTCACCAGCACCACAACCCTAAAACCCTCACCTGACCTCCTCTCACCAGCACCACAACAGCTGTGTACATGAAGCCCAGGACAGCGCCCATGCTGACATACTCTGCAGGAGCATAGGCAAGAAGTCACGCAATATGATACAGAGCAAGAGATTGAGTAGAAGCACGGCATGCAATGCAATGCTTATCAAGGGTGGGGAGCACAAGATCCGAGGGAGCCTGCTCCTGTCTTTGCACCTGGGCAAGCCTGTCCCAAACACACAACGCATCCCTGTCAGCTCAGGAAGTTTGCATCAGTCGTCCTAACTCATTTTGAGATCCTCCGGGTAGACTTTCTGAAGACCCCCTGAAACCTTTGGTAAAAGTTGCAAACACCCCCGGAGGGTATCGAGACTATCGAAGATTTACTGCATTGCGGGCCAAAAACGACTCCAAATGGGCTAGAACGAATCGAGATGCCCCACGAACTGCCGTCAAGTCTCAGGATTCGAGGGAATTTGAGTCGTTCTGAATTCCGAGCAAAACTCCAAAATGCTCTAAATTTTGGCAAATTTCACAAACTGCTCAAAATCTTCCAGACAAAGTAAGATAGGATCACTGATTTGCATGCGCCCTGCCAATCGGTGGAAACATAAGCCCCCACACAGCTGTCTGGCTCTGAGCCCTCCAAAAACCATTGGCGAGCCCTCCATCCTGGACAAGCAGGTACATCGGCCCCCCCTTTTGGCACAAACCTGCAGACGAGGCTTACCTAAAGCAGACAGGTTCCTGGGGATGCATAGGGGCAGGCACACCCCAAGGCCCAATACAAGCAGAATAGTTTGTCGCTGGGCCAAGACAGATTCCGGACCCAGGTAGAAGGCAGCCAATGAGCTGAACGTGTCACCAATGATAACCTGCAGCAGCAGCAGCAGCCACATCCTTTGGATACTAGGACAACATACAAGACAAGAAGGAAGCGCCATTAGCTACTTTAGTGTATATCCCAAGATGTTGATTTGTTTCTATCCTCGGCTTACCGTAGCCAGAATGCATGGCACTCCATATGCCCTTCCATATTATGTATCAAAACCAATGGCAATTAACTTCAGTGAAGGGCACCTCTCGGCACATGTAGAAGTATTTCTCTACTGCCAATCACTGCTACTGTCCTTACCGTGTAGGCAACACAGGATCCCCAAAGGTAGACTAGTAGTACCGCTGACAAACCAGCAGATGTCTTTCTTCCAAGGGCTTTGCGAATCAGGGACCCATAGCTGGTGGCGTTATAGCGCTCCGCATACTTTGCAAGGACGTACATAGTGAATGCTTCACAGCCAGCAATCATGATGCACAGCAGCAGGCATCCAACTGCCCCTGCATGGGAGTCACGGCTTCAGGAAGTGTGTGCATAAACGTGACAACTGTACAAGTCTGCTTGTGTTACCTGCACACTGGAACGCGTAAGGCAGCGACAGCACTCCAGCCCCAATGGCCGAGTTGCAAAGGGTGAAGACAGACGAGACAGAAGAGGCACCTTCTGTCTGCAAGCGCACGGTGGTGCGGATCCTACGGGTCGCAAACTGTTCCGTTGGATTAGACCCATATGTCAACGGAATGTCCGAGGGCTACGCCCATGCCATGACTTTTAACACCACCCCTGCACCACCGTAACCATGGACATGGTCACCTAGCTGCTGACCTGGGGGTCCCCTGCCATCCCTGAGTCTCTTCAATAACCACCCTAGCGACAGCCGGCACATCCTGCGGCCGAGGGTTGTAGTAGCCAGGACTTTCAGGAACCTGTTGTTCATCTGACATGCCTAAGTCAGTGGTCGGAAAAGAGGCTACTGGAAGGAGGCCGGCGGAAGCCTTTTGGTTGTATAAGATCTTCCTTTGCTCTTTCGTTCGATAATCAGGCTCGTGCTGCCTTAAGAAGCTGCACTGTGCAGTACTCCCACGAGGTCACTTTGGAAGTACCAGTCGGTTGTGCTCAGCTCCTCCTAATACCAAAAGCTCCTCCCAGGCAGACGCCGAGAGGGAAGGCACGCAAATGTCTTGCTAAGCACAACCGAACTGGTTGTTGTGCGCTTCTTGCAGTGACGAGAGAGATTGAAGCTCGCTTGGTCGCGTGCTCGTTGGTTGCCGGAAAGCAGTTGATTCATCACACCAATAGCTGGCAAAGCCCTAGCATTACATCGAGTTAGTGTGGTCTTGAGCTAGACTGGGAGCTAGGTGCCCAAGTTGCTCACATGCCAAGCAATGGGCCAACTGCAGTTGGAAACGGGGGACTGGAAGTGGTTGAAGCATACACAATGCCAGTTAATGGGGATGAAACGCAAGCGAATGGAGAGGAACCTGAGCCCCTTGTGCCATTGCAACCCATAGTGGGGCCTGGTCTGGTCGAGGCATCAGACGTCGATACAACAGCTGCAAGCCTGAAATGGGCCCCTGCCACATGGAGACTACCTGAACATGACGAACGGCAAGCGGAGCTACAGCAGCTCTGTGCTTATACTTTGGACTACAAGTTGCAGCTGCAGCATGTGCAAGTGGCATCAAAGGATGCCCCCTGGGAGGTGATTCGAGAGCAGGTCAAATCGCAGCTTGTAGACAAAGCATGGTGGACAGTCGAGACCTGCATACCGTTCCAGTCCCGGGTAAGTCGTGCCAGTCAGTAATGGCAAAGGAAGCAGCTCACTTGCAGGCTTTGGTCCCTGCTTGGACCATCAAACTTCCGGTAAGTGCCAAAGGACCATGCCCTTGCAGGTGGAGGGGTTACGGCCTGGGAGGTTCTATGCAGCGCGGCTGCTGGTCACCCCAGTGGTGCAGATGGTGGGTGGAGAGCCAGTGGTCATGGAGCCAACAGCATCAGAATTGCTTGTGTTTCGGACAATACCCACAGCACCAGGGCAGATGCAGCCACCAGCATTGGCACAGCGAGCCAGGAACGCCTTGAAGGTGGGTGTTTGAGTCATCCTGGAAGGTCACCAAGCCACATTGCAGCAAATGCTTGACTACTCGAGCTGGACGTATATGATGCAGCAAATTTGTGGGCATGCTGTGCTATGGCTCTGGTAGTTTCTGGAGTAGGAGGCAGTGCATGTATAGTGTGCTTTGATCTCTTTCGCATTCAGCACAAGCCTACTGCATGAGAGTAACTTGAGGCCTGTCAGCAGCATGACATTTCGTTTGAATCCTGTAGTAATCCAGCAAATGTCTCCAGCAGATGGTCTTCGCAGCGCCGCAGCTCGCAGCGCTGTGATCACCACTTCTGCGCATTGGAAATATGAGGTGAAGGAGGACAATGCACTATGGGTGACCAACTAGGAAGTCATGCTCGTAGTGGCAGCTGTGTCGCAAGGGAGATAGACCCAGGCTGCGGTGCGGGATGCGAGGCCTACGGCACTTCTTGCTGTGGCACGTCATGAAATGTTATGACAATAAGCCTGGGCTGTCCCACTGCTGTATGCCCACTACAATGATGCATGTGATGCGGAGACCCTTAGCTGTCCATTGTTTGCAATACGTCCCTTACTCATACCAAAGCCTGCTGTTGTGTGTGCAGATGAAATGGAACCAGCCAGAGGAGACAGGTGGTGAGGATGTGGTTGCATACCATCTGCAGATGCTTCCATCCCCTCAGGGCTTTGAGGAGCTTCCAGACGCCCAGGTAGGGCCAGTTAGCGGGATGAGGAACGTAGGTGCATTCTGTGCAGCAAACAACCAGGATATAGTGCAGAGTCTTAGAGGAACCGGGGAGTGCTTACTGTGGTAGAGTATTAGCCGGCCAGCTGGACGTGATTCAAGATCGCGAGAGGCATGCATGCAGATAGCTGACAGAAGTTATGCACCTGCTGAGTGCAAGGGCCTATTTGGGAGATATGGAGTAGGATTAGAGCACATGGTGTTGAGGCTAGAGTTGTACCAGGGGCTACAGCGAATTGGACATTGTACACAGTAATTGTTGTACATGGCACCGAAGATATCAGCACAGTCTTGTTGTTTAGTGCTCACATCTAAGCTCCCTGGCAGTTCATGGTGGGAGGGAGCAAGCACATGTGCTGACAGTGCATTTGTGGTGGCAAGTGCTGCATCATTATGGACTGGCAACACCTACCCGAACCTCTAGGCAAGGATGACTGGAATCCAGAGCTGGGAGGTATTGCCGGTTGCAGGAGCATTGGATGCGTGCAGCCCTTCAGTACCATGTGTAACTCATCAGAACTCTGAACAAACCCTTCACTGTTTGCAGGGTTTTTACGCAATGTACTCAGGGCCTGACAACAACTTCAGGATCACACGGCTGTCCCCAGGGATCAAGTATCACTTCCGCATTAAGGTGAGCAGCTAGCGAGGAGGCAAAGCGATGTTTGGCATATGTACATGGCCACCTGCCGGTCTTGTGATTTTCAGTGGGGCAAGCCTACATCTCAGTACAGTTAGGGGAGCCCCACAATCCTAGGGGGGGGGACACGGGGTTTGGCGGACCCCCCACCCCACCCTCAGTTTTAGGGGTTTGTCACTAGTGACACAGGCCCAAAACGCCCTCCAGACCCCCCTCCCCCTTTTGATTTAGGCCCAGCGTCCCCCCCCCCCCTCTATAGGATTGTGCGGCCCCCCTTTAGGCAAGCTGGAGCAGCTGGCTTTTCTTATGCAGCTGTTAAGCACTCTTTGGCCTCTTTTTGAACCCGGCTTAAACTAGTTGTTGCACTGCCTGCATCTTTTGCAGGCAACAAACCCCTTGGGTGATGGTCCCTGGAGCCAGCACAGCATGTTCACCACGCAGGCCTCAGTGCCCACTGTGCCAGATGCTCCCTTGTTGATAGGCCACACACAGGTGAGTGCACAGTAGTGGCGGTTTGGCATGAGGTTGGCGGGTGCTTACTACTTGTTAAGCGGTAATGGTACTGTGACGGTGTGCTTTATGCCTGCTCCTGAGTGACTGCATGTACTCGAGGATGCCCCTTGCCCGGCCTCAGTTGTGACAGGCCTACTTCAGTTAACTATTCAGGCAGTTACATTTTACACTGTCAGAAGTGCCCCGGGTTGCCTGCAGAAACACACCTGCTGGTCGTGTGCTTTGCAGGACTCGGCTACTTTGCAATGGGTAGCACCGCATGACAATGGGTCACCAATCAGCTGCTATACGCTTGAGGTGGATGATGGGCGTGGTGGGGAGTTTCGGCTGGCGTACACAGGCATTCAGTGCAAAACCATGGTCAAGCAGCTGCAGGTATGTCAAGCCACCAGGTTAATGTATATCCTCTCCCTCAGATTTGAGTACTGTAACAAGAGAGCATGGTTGCCACGTGGCCTTCCCCTATTACTATGAGTTACTTGCAAGGTGCAGCTGCTGAGGGCCACATGATAGATTGCTTTGCATAGTTATGCTGATACTTTTATGGCATTGGAAGGTTGGAGGGGCCTGTGGCATCCTTCTGCAAATTTGTGATTTTCAAGCTGCAAAATCTTTCTCCTTCTGCTTGGATGTGTAACTGAGGCCCCCATCTTTGCTGCTGCAGAGCGGTTTGACATATCGGTTCCGCCTACAGGCCGAAAACAATGTGAGTCGGTGTGCGATGTGCCAGGGGACGGGACGGGGTCTTGACTTGCTAGTTGGCAGATCCTCTGAGGTTTGGTATGCTAAGTACTGGGGATGGAACTTCTTGCTTCCTTAGTGCTTGTTAAGATGCATGCATGGTCTCTGGTATCGATGTCAATCAGACATTTGCATAATCGCAGTCACAAACCTATTGGTGCAAAAAAAATCTGGCAAGCAATTAAGGCGGCTTTGCAAATGTCCTGTTACTTTGCAGTGAGAACCTGAATTTGTCCTGTTGTATTACATTGTCACAGGAGGGCCGCAGCATGTGGTCACCAACCTTTGAAGCAACAACAGCAGCCACAGTGCCAGGGAGTCCAACGAGTCTGGCTTGTGTGGGGGTCAACACTACTTCAGCCACTGTGAAGTGGTCACCACCAGCATCAGATGGAGGCAACGCAGTCAGGGTGTACCAGGTTAGTAGGGGTGGAAGAGTAAGGAGAGGATGTAAGGGCACAAGCCTGTCTGCAACAGATAGAAGAGTTTGATCTGGCCAGTCAGGCATTGACGAAGGACGATTTTGGTCAACCAGCTGGAGGTTTGGGAATACCGTGTACACATTGAAAGCAGTCATCCTCGTCGGTGCATCAAATGTAACCATGTACGGTAGCGACGGGGCTCTTTTTCAGCCCACGTCCGGGGCCATTCTTCCTGCGGCGGTGGTCACCAGTGTCACCGCTCCGTCGACTCCGGCGAAGCTTCTGCCCTCGGCTTGCCTCCTCCGGCGAGTTCTGTTACCCTTTGGCCGGCCGGGGAAGCCGGCCGCGGGTAAGTGTTTGCGCCGCGCGACGCTCGTTCGCCGGCCGGCCGCCGGCGGGCACTGTTGCTGCTCGCTGTTGTTGTCGTTCATCGCTATTTACGATCCGTTTGATGTCTTCATGTGATAAACGTATCTGGCCTTGGTTCACGGTTTTTGCACCCCATGTGCCTCCGCCTTAGTGGGGCCATCGCTCCTCCCCCTTGATATTCCCCCTTGCAATTGTGAGGTGACAGTGGCAGCCCACTTCTTGGACTCCCCATAATTTGGACGGCTCCTGCATAATAAAATGAACTCTTCTGTTGCAATGAGCCCGGTAGCAGCTTGGGACTACTATCCACCTGTGCCATATGAGTTTGTAAGTTGTGTTGTTTTCCCACAACTACCCCATCTCTCCTGCTCTTTACGCATTGCCACTGTGTCTGCAGGTCCAGCTTCAAGCCAAGACCAACATCGCGAAGTCTGTCCTGGGTCCAGAATGGGTGATCATCTATGAGGGCCCTGCCACTGCCACAACCTTCCCTGAACTGCAACCTGGCTGTGCCTACCTAGTACGGGTGGCAGCTGTGAATGGGGTTGGGCGAGGTCCTTTCAGCATGCACATGCAGGTCCTCACAGCCTCAGGCGTGCCATTGAAACCCCCGCCACCAGAGGCAGATGTGGACAGCATGGTAAGCATCATGCAGAAGTGCATGAAGGTGTAGAAGACTGTGTTTACATGGGGCCCTTGACTGCATGGGAACTCATTCATACATCAATGAGTGGGCTGGTGAGGATGTTACGGATATGCTGTGCTCCTATGTGTTAACACCTAAGAGGGATGCAGTGTTTTAAGCTGGGATGCAATGATGGTATCGAGCACATCGGGGAGGGTTTTCTATCGCACCTGTGGAGCTATAGTAATTTATCTATGTACGTTGCATTGGTTGATCCTTTTGCCTTTCATCAAGCTACCTGACAATTTCAGATTTCTGTTAACCTGTGCTTGTCCTTTTTTGGATTGAAATGAGTAGGTGCAGCTGACACCTCTCTACACAAGTCAAGCCTAGCTACTCATTCTATAGACTTAAGTGCAAAGGGTGCTTCATTAATTGAAGCAAGTAAATATATGCCTTGTGAGCCTTTATTGTGGTATGTGCACACTATGCTCAAACATACTGTCATCTAATGGTCTCCTGCCTGATTGTTGTTAAAACGTTTCCTGTTTGTGCAGTCCCTGGTCTTGAAGTGGCATCCTCCTATTCATGATGGTGGTGCTGAGGTCTCAGGCTACCGGGTGGAGATGCGCCAGCAGGCGAATGGTGCTAGACCGCATGGACACCAGGACGTGGCGCTGGTCAACTTCCTTCCCATCTACAGGTATGCAATGCATGCAGAAGTACCGAAAGAGGTTATTGCAAGCAGGCCATTAATTGCCGAGGGGGTTTGCGGGAACCTCTCCAGCTGGTCTGCCAGTAGATTGTCTTGTGAAGAGCCTTTCTACACTGGTCAATGTTGTTGTTTTTCATCTTTGCGAAACATCAACTTCTGGCAACATATCTTTGCACTCAAGTCCTTTATGGGCCCTTTGGCAATTTGCTTGAATGAGGGTGCCAAAAGGCCAGCTTCAGCACTAGCCGCTGCATCTTTGTGAGCAATACCTCACAATTGCTGTGGGTTCGGTCTAGTCTGTCTTTTTCTGGCCCGCCCTCTCCAGCACATGACTGTTATCCATTCTCATTTTTGCATGCCCTTGCACTCTTTGCAGCGGCATTGATACTTGCGTCCAAGTGACAGACCTTCAGCCTGGGTCTACATATGAGTTCCGTCTCCAAGCCCACAACAGCCAGGGGGCAAGTGAGTGGAGCGACATAGGTGCTGCCACCACCCTCCCTTCTGCTCCCATGGCACCACACGCTCCCACTGTCTCCTCCATCACTGCCCACAGCCTCCATGTGTCATGGGAGGAGCCATTTGGACAAGGCAGCCCTGTCACTGGTTATTGTGTGAGCATGGCCAGGTTGCGGACAGGCAGCAGCAGCAGTAGCAGCAGGATTCCTGCAGTAGTACCAAACGGAGGTAGCCTTAGGAGTGCGACAACCTCAGAGTCAGGATCTGTAGGTGAGAAAACTTTAGCTCAGCTCGCATCATTTGCAGCAAGGATGGCAAGATTCAACTTGGTGCCGGTGTCAGCATCTTGTCATGTTGTTGGGGAAGAATATGGTGTTGGAACCCATTGCGGAGGATCCAGACCCAACAGCTATCATTATATATGTACTCTTGTCGTACCAGGTCAGGCCTTGTCGCAAATTTGTACTGGTCTGATGGCTACTGATGTGGTTGACCCAAATTGTCAGCGTCTGTTCTTTTTGTCATGTTTCCCTTGATGCTGCGTCTGACTACTGCGGCCTCCTGCTTGCTCTTTGACCTGCAGATGGTGAGGTAGAGCCAATTGCCAATGGTCACCACCCCTCTACTTCTAGGCCTCACCAGCAGCTCAAATGGGACAATGTCTATAAGGGCTCTGCGTGCAGCTGTGATGTACGCAACTTGCAGCCGGCAACTCAGTACGCCATCCGGGTTCGGGCGCAGAATGCAATGGGGAGGAGCGAATGGGGCCCACAACTGGAGGTCTCCACAGCACCAGCAGCACCGGGTGCGCCCCTGGCTTTGTCAGCTGAAGGGGTGGGCCCGCATGAGGTGCTGCTGCGGTGGCAGCCCCCTGAGGAGGACAATGGCAGTGCAGTGACCAGCTACTGCCTGGAGATGGCCCCTGTAAGCCGCAGTGGGGGTGCGGGAGGGGCTGCAGCTGGGTGGAGCAGGTGCTGGACGGGTGGGGAGTGCGGGCATGTGGTAGCAG
Source organism: Pseudopediastrum boryanum (assembly GCA_963556185.1). Lineage (NCBI taxonomy): Eukaryota > Viridiplantae > Chlorophyta > Chlorophyceae > Sphaeropleales > Hydrodictyaceae > Pseudopediastrum > Pseudopediastrum boryanum. The sequence goes on from OY744495.1 coordinate 11,056,323, forward strand.
GACTGGCTGCTGGGAAGAGCTACCAATGGCGGCTGAGGGCGGGCAATGCACAAGGGTGGGGAGGGTGGGGAGTACCTTGCACTGGGACAACTAAGGCAGATGTGCCTGGGGCGCCTGGGCACCCTAGCTGCAGTGGCAGGACAGCCAGCTCTTTCAAGGTGAAGTGGGGGATGCCGGTGGAGGAGCATGGAGCGGCTGTGACATCTTATGTGCTGCAGCTGCGGGATGTGGGTGGGGAGTGGCGGGATGTCTTCCATGGCTCAGGGCTTATGACAAAGGTGGGGGAGCTGCAGCCTGGTGTTAAGTACGAAGTGCGTGTGGCAGCAGTGAACAGCGTGGGTCAGGGGCCTTGGAGTGAGATAGACAGCAGCATTACATCACTACGACCACCGAAGCCACCTACTCGGGTGGAGGTGGTGGTGGGAGATCCGGCCTCAGCGTCTTCCTCCCTAGCAGTTGCTTCGGCCATATCAGCCGCAGCAGGGCAGCTGGGGTTGCTTGTGTCTTGGGAACCACCAGAGCAAGAGGAAAAGTGTGCCGAGGTGGTTGGGTATGAGGTAGAAGCCACACCAGTACCAGCAGGTCAAACAGCAAGCAGCAGCAGCTCCGCAGGAGGTGGTGCTGTACTGAAAGCTACAGTGTCACGCGCTACTTCTGTGACAGTGGTGGGGGCTGCAGCAGGGAGGAGCTATGGTGTGCGCCTACGTTCTGTGGGTGCTGGAGGTGCGGGACATAGTGCCTGGAGTGAGAGTGTGGTGGTGGACATGCCAGCAGCAGCCGCAGCTCCAGCACATGGGGAGAAGAGTAGCAGTGCAGCAGCAGATGGTGCAGGAAGCCACCGTGGTGATGATTCTGCTTTGAAGGACGGCAGTGGGGTTAGCAAGAAACGAAAAGGACAGAAGCATAAGGCAGCTGCAAGGGATGGTTCACCTGCAGGGGCAAGTGCGGGTGGTGGAGCTGGTGGGGTAGGAGGGAGCAAGCGGGGCGAAAAGGCTCTAGTAGCAGCAGATAAGCAGTTAGGAGTGGCCCGTGGCCCACCTAAGAAGCATTGGGTGTCTCCAAAGTACAAGCGCATGGCTAAGCGGTTCGGGGTGTGTGTGCTTGTTGTAGCCCTGTTGGTCATCTTGTTTACACTGATTGTGGAGACCTATTTGTAGTGCATTGCCGAAGGGGCTGGGATACGAAAAGGGCGGTAAGGTTGGCGGTCACATTAGTGCAGTCTCCTGTCCGCATGCGCTCTTTGTAGTTGCACTTCCCAAGGATATTGCGAAGGAGAACAGGCTTATGGGTTGATTGGAGTTAGGTCTGGAGCTTCTGGCACCTGAATTGGAAAAAGCATGGGTGTGCTTTACTAGTGGCCGTGTCTCATGCCACAAGGATGCAGAAGCAAATTGCCACATTTGGGGCTCAGTGCAGGGTTGCAGTAGCTCTAGGGAGTGTGTACTGTATCTTAGACTGCCTACCCTCTGCTGGGCTGTTATAAGTGTTTTCCTCACAGTATGCCGTGTACAGGGGGGCTGGGGGTGGATGTGGCCACCATTTTGTTTTGGATGAACAGCTCAGTTCGCATATCACTTCTGTTGCCAACGCAATCACTAGCATTGCCGCCTTTGAGGCTTTGTGCCCCAAAGAGCGTTATCATGCAGCAGCTGTTCTGTGATAGCAGCAAATGGATCAGGATGTTTTTGCTTGAAGCAGAATAAGGCAGGGGGGCAGCGTCTTCAGCAATCAGTGCAATGGAGTGTGCTTGATAGTCATGTGCTGATGAGCTCTTCAGTGATGTCTCTGGCTGGGAAAGTTGTCAAATGCCCGTTATGGGAATTTGAGATGGCGGTCTTGCTGCTTGAGCACGTATTTGGCTTGCTTTGTTGGCAATCCCACTCAGGCAGAAACCCCAACAGAAAGTCTCTATGTAGCGTCGGCCTTTGGCAGAGTCCTTGCCCGTGGGGTTTTGGTAGGGTCTCTTCTGTCCCGCTGTTGTTGCTGCACTGCGAGACCTGCAGGCGTCTGCCAGTTGGGCTTGAGATTGGGTTCTGGTCTGCAGTCCTTACCCTTTGCAAGCAAAAACTGGTGCTTTAGGAGCGGTTCTGGCTTTGGCTTTGTGTTTCTAGTAAGATTGATTGCTCCATTTGAAACTGTGCGGGAGATGCGCATGCGTGTGCTTCTCAAGGATGGTCTTCTAAGCAGCATCCTCTGGTGCTTGCCATGCCTTAGGAATGGGGGAGGAGGGGATGTGTATGGTGGCTGCTTGGTTTGTGCAGGGGATGTGCTATGGCTGTGCGAAGTGCTGTGCGCTGTCGCACCTCAGCAGCCATGGCCAGCAGTGAACTACGAGTATATAAACCCCTACACGCCCAAGCTGTTGGCTGTTGGAAGGTACAGTGCAAACTCAGATTTGCACGGGGCTTTACAGATCATCAAGGAGGGATAAAGCATACGAACATGGCTACTGGTGATTTGATGGATGCATTTGATGGACCCGGAGCTCTTCTAAGTGCTGGCTACTCGGTGTCTGCTGCTTAGCGGCTGCGTCATGTTTTTTGGATAGCCTCAATACAGTGGCAGCTGAGGTTCTAGGTGGACTGTTCATGTGGGATGTAGATGCTGTGTAAGGTGACTGTGGCCCCACTGACGTAGTCCACCTGTTTTGGGACAGGTGGCTGCACCGTCCTTAAAGATACCATACCATCCATTTGGTTGTTTTGTTGAGTACTTTTTGGTTGCATGCATGACGCCCTTGTTATGTCAGGGTGCTGGAGTATGACCAGGCTGTGCTCTTGGAACAGGTTGTAGTGTGGTCCTAGCTGTCAGCAGGAGTGCTCAAGTGCTTCACTTGTCTCATGCAAGGCGTTGATCGGGCATGGTGAACAGTGCTTGAAAGTGCATCGTTCACATACAGGATGTTGATGTCAGGCCAATTCCCAGATGCAACTCTAATGAGAAGTTCAACCCTAGGTTTAGGGTGAATCCCTTAGGTAATCGGTTACTCATGGGATAATATGCATGGCTGGGTTGGGTCTCTCTTTTGTTAGGCGTTTTGTGCGTGTTAGTTAGTTCGTTCAGACCAAGGACGACTGTTTTGACTCAGGTAGTTCATGTAAATGGTCATGTTGCTGGAGTGGCTGGCACACCATCTCGTGTTTTCAGTGCTGCAGAGTGAGGTTAGAGGTGTTGAAAGAAGCAAGCAGACCAAGCACCTGGCAGGCATTTCTGTTTAGATAGTCTGCTGTGTCTCTAGAATGCCTCCATGTCCAGCCTAACTGGCATCGTTGCGGTGCTGGCAATGACAAATCGCTTTGTTGAGTCAAGACAACGGTATCCCACCCATGGCACGCAAGCCTGTCAGTGCGGCATGCTGCATCATTTTGTACGTACTCCTGCAAGATTTCTAGGATACTTTGGACATTGGCGCCTTGCATTAAGATTCAAAAGGCAACCCTATGGATCGCATGACAAGGCAACGCCTACCGCTGCACGTACGCCAACGGGCCAATGCAGCAGCTCAGGTTACATTGACTAACATTGAGATTGCTGTTCGGATGAGGGAGAGAAGTTTGCCAGGTACCCCGCGTATAGTATCAATCGGGGTACGCGGGGTAGATCGGATCTAACGGACAACCGATCCCAGTCACCCAGCGCGGGACTAGGCAGTACGATTGGGGTGCTCATGGGACAGGGAACAACACGAAATTGGCTTAACTCATGTTAAAGCACACTCACAGCGCAACGCCCATACCATGTCCACAACAACCCTTCATCAGGAAATATGTACGGCTCATCGTTCTTGTGAAGCAGCCAACACCGGGGATGCCTTCTACCGGCAAGGATGGGCTTCGGGCACCGAGGGAGATCATGTTCGTTACTGCTGCTGATGCTGATCCTGCTTAGTGCACAGCATGGAGTGCTAACTGCATACCCAGATGGTTGCCCGCTGACCTATGCAGCTCTGAATCCCTATGATAATCCAACGCTGTTCGGCGGCTTGCAGAAGGTCCCATGTATATCCCCAACCTGCAAGCCACGGAACGATGGTAGCATATGGGCACGTACTTGCAACTTTACCCCACGCCGTCCTTCAGAAGGCTCACATGTCTGCTCCGAAGCACAGCTCTCTCTGCTGAAGGCTCTGCTGAGGACTATGAACAACGGCGACCTCCTGTCAGTTACCCCGTGCCAGCTGTTCACCTCCATACGAGGGAGAACTATATGGCTTGTAGGGTAAGCATGCTTTAGGACCCACGGAGCAGCCATTTGTTCACGCTGAACACACACACTGTCATGCAGATGACCCACGCTTCTCATGTTTGTCAGTTGTCATGCTTGCAATGCTCATGTTAGTCAGTTGCAGCATCTGACGATTTACAACCAAGTACCATTGCACAGTAGTCCAGTACCTGGACATGGTCTCTGGTGTGACTGGATCGACAGACCTGCCACTGCCTGCCTGACCATCTTGACCTTGATTGCTTGTTGCCCTACAGAGACTCCCACACAAAGACACTTTTTATAGCCTTGGGATGCTTTCTGATGGACTTCTGGGATCATCAGGAGTGCCATGCTAGCACAGTCACAGCCATCAGGCAGCAGCTGCAGCAAAGCAGGGAGGGCAGCCCAGTTGAAGCAAGCTGCATGCACTTGCCTGGCAAGACGAGGATATGTGCTGTCAACGCAGTGCTGGGAACCTTACTGGCTTACAACAGCAAGGTGCGATCTTAACAGATTGTACGCCGTAAGGCCTTGCCTACCGTGGCCCACCAATTCCATGCTTTAGCAGCAGCCAGGTTAGGAGGCTTGAGCTAGTAAGCATGAGCGGTTTCAAACCATCATGTGCTATACTTACTTGGAGAAGAGGTTTCATGCAGTGAACAGGGTTTGGCATTGCGTTGGGACCCAGTTACATAAGCACTGGCTGAGAGTGATACTTTGACTTTTCATACTCACAGGCACATGCATCCACCTTCAGCACCTGCTATCATTTCAGTTCGGGCCTGCTCTCCTGCAATGAAGAGTCTGCTGTCCTGCCCAATCAAGGCCCTGCTGTCCCTCGTCCATGCTGTTATGTAGGTCCCAGAAGGGGGAGTCCTGCGCTTCTTACAGCAGAAGCTGGCTCGGCCTGGAGATGTGTTCCACATCAACTTTGGGGCATGGCACCGAAAGAGCCGGAAGCTCCCTTATAACATGGCAGGATATCAGCAAGCCCTGACTGGTCTTTCCAAGTATTACCAGGTGAGGCTGCCCCCTGAGGGCAGCAGAATAAGACATCCTAGGTACTGAACGTCATGTGGTACCATTCTCATATGTGACCAATGTATCTACTTCAAATGCTGATGGAACGTGTTTGTCATTTGCTGTGATACTGGCAATGGGTGAGTATTACGATTAGTACATGATGCATGAAGGATTCGCCCGATTGTAGCAAAGAGCCCGCAGCCCAGCACCTTGCTGTGATACTGGCATGTAAATTATGAGTGGCACTATGGATTGATACTATGTCACAGCCAAGCACACTGTGCCTGCAAGGAGCACTATGCAGAACTGATGGTGACTCTGGAACCGTAGCCCTGACCATCACATCAATGGTGCACAACTCCCAGTGGTGTTTATTGGTGGCCTGGGTCCTCGTCCTGCATTGGTATAGCACACCAGATCTCAAGCATTTCACTTTCTATAGCTCAGTAAGTGCTGGGGGAGGCTGAGAGAACACAGTCTTGACTGCCATTTCTGTGGAAGGGCTCATACATTTCTCATCAGCTGCTGACAAATGCTGTTTATGTGCTGCTGGTAATGTATTTGCTGGGTGATTCAGGAAACACGAGGTTCTTTCCCTCATGTATTCTTCTGGCACACACCAGCTGCTCATCCTAACTGGAAAGATGGTCGCACCTGTATGCCTTACAAAGGTAAACATGGGTGTGCTGGAAGGAGAGGTTGGGTCTGGTTGCATTGCATACGTGTACCAACACACGAGGGAGCCAGGCAAGGGGTGCAAAGCACCTGGAGGTCATTGGGTGCAAGGGAAGTTTGTCTAGACAGCACATATCTAAATACTTATCACAACCACATATTGGTAAGTACCAATATGTGGTGGTAGTAAGTATCTACCTAGCACCATATGTTTGTTATGCAGTCATGATACATGAAGAGGAGGAGGCCTTGCATGCTGTTATGGTGTGTTGTCAGTCACTAGAGATCAAGGCCCGGTCACTTGCTTTGGTTTCTAGGAGTGTTGGTCAGCATTGCAAAGGCCAACGTATCAACAGCAGGTGATGGAGTTTCAAGTCTTCCTGCTTGCCATCTGCTCGTGTTGTTCACTGGATGTTTCTTAGGCTGGTGTGGAAGCGTGGGGCTACAACAGTATGTTAAGAGATCCGCAGCAAGTCCCTTCTCTTAGATCTAGCGAACACTTACATTGTTTCTTGTTTCTCCAACTGCCATAGCCCTTGCCTCAGCTGCTGCAAGTGCCCTCCCAGCTAATCAGGTCCTTCAGCCCTTCGTGAGTCGCTCGCATGTGTATGAAAAAAGCAAATGCATAAGAAGTTGCCAAATAATCATTTCAAAATAGCTCCATAGCTCTCCTCTTATGAGTTGCTAACAGGTACATATGACCTGCCTTATGCTCTGTGCAGGTGTAAGCTTAGACCCCGTCACTGCCCAGCTCATGACCAGTGGCTCCACCTTAAAAGACCTCAGCCGCAACTCTTACACATCACTGGAGTTCAGGAGTGATGCAGAGAACACCTTGGCACGTGCTGGCATATCAGTGCTTGGGGGCTTGAGCTACAATATGAGTGTGGTCCTGGAAGAGCAGCATGTGGGGATGATGCCGGACAAGAGGAACAGTGCAGGGTACTTGGATTGCATACATTACTGCCACCCAGGTTAGTGAGGTTTGATCACATAGGGAATGGGGGATCAGTTACGTATGGAAGTGACCCTGTGGAAGATGTGGACATTTGGCTCACATTTTGCTGCTTGTCGGTTCCTGATGCTGTTCCTGATGCTGTTCGGGGCCATGGTTAGCTGCATGAAACACTCGTGTGTTTCGTTGTGGCAGGCTGATGCCTTTTGGGGGTAGTGCTCAGGAAGTACTACTCCTTTCTTTTGCGGGCCAGCAGCAGTGTGAGCCTCCAACTGTCTCTCCAAAGGTTTCACCTGATTAAGTTGCCTCTTTGAGCACGCACATAGGCATGGTTGCAATGAGATGTTCTCAGATAGCTCAGTCTGCATTTCACACCATGCACGTGGTTTTACTCTTGAATAGTTAATTGATGGTGGGGATGACTTTTGTAAAGCCACGTGCATGGTTTTCCTGGCACATTTGCTCTTTCTGTTAAGAATGAAGCAGGGCTCTGACTCTGTGACCTCCAGCCTATTCTCCATGTGGTCTGGAATCTGCCAGAATGAGCTTTCTTAGTAAACTAAATCTGCCAATGCTGACTGTGCTGTTTCTCTCTGCTTTTGCTTCTGCTCTTTGTGCTGTTCCCCCACCAAACCATGTTGCTGCCCAGGGCTCCCTGAGGTAAGCAACGATGCAAAAAACATGCAGTGACTCAAGGCATTGGATTTAGGCAATCATGCTGCCTGGCACTTGCTAGATTCCAATCATTTCATTAGGTCCTATGGGATGTGATATAACTAGTGCAGGTGACAGGCTCTGAAGGTTTGGCTAGGCTGTGGGGACATGATTTCCCTAAGGGACTCGACCACTTGGACAGCGGCATAAGTACCATTCAAAGTCAACCTCTGGGAGTGATGTTTGACCTGGTAGCAGTACATTACCCCGGCCAAGGCACTTCATAGTATCTCCTTGACCACATATCAATGGACTCTAGGCACTGTCTGCCCAGCTGGCTCTTTGGGGATTGCTAGCAGCATGTAGGATGGGCAACACACTCACTTGATTTTATCAGTGGCCCTGTGCAACTGCATTGTTGCCTTAATTTTAATCGCCGGCCAGCCCAGTGCAATCCTTAGACCTCCTTTGATCATATGCCCCATCTTTCACACAAATGTTTGCCTTGGACGCCTCGTTGCGTAGCTCTCTTTCTCCCTCTCTAATCGCCCTTTTGCCCTGCAGGTATGGGTGTATGAGCTGTATGCAGCACTGAGGTCAAGTGCTACCGGCTTCAAGCCTTTCACAGGAGGGCAGCTGGCACCGCTAAGCGAGCAGTGGCAGTGCTTGCCAAACGATAAGTACATGTTGTCGGCTAGCCCTGTGACAACTGAGGGATGAAGGAGTCTTTAAGCAGAAATACAACCAGAATTGCACAGTATCTTGCCCACAAGCTGAAACGGTAGCATGCAGATCAACAGAGCCAGGTGACAAGAGAAGGGACGAGACGCTATCTTGTAGCACAGCCACAGTTGGTTGCAATGCGCACTGCTATGGCGATTGGATCATGTTGTATGGAGCTCGGCTGTCAGACTTTCTAGGCTCTTAGCTCTCTGTAGGAGTTGTGTTGGTAGAACAGAGTCTGCAGCATGCCTGCTGGTGCATCAGCTTTTTTGGAGAGTTGAGAGCCTTGATGATGGTAGTGCACGAAAGTGTCTGCATGCAAGGAGTGGGTGCATCTGATTGCTGGACTTGAAGCTGGGCTGTGATCGTGCTGCCAGAGCAAGATTGATATACTTGAATGTGGATGTGCCAGCTTTTGGTGCACTGTCCCGTTGTAGATAGTTCTACATAGAAGAATACAACAGGTAGCCAATTGAGATGTCGCTTTTGCGGTAGATCCCATTTGTAGCACAGTAAGATGGTGTTGTAGAGTTTTATGTCGAGCAACCTGCGATTTCTTGTTATATTGCTGTACTGCAGTATGTTGTGCCCTAAGCATTACTGCCTCAGTTGCTGCTGTCATCCTGTGAGGCATGTGCCCTGCTTAGCGTTGTACTGCATATATGCCAATGTCCCGGGTCGTGGCAATCATCGCGTGTCCCTTGTGTGTGTCTGACACGTTTGAATAGGAAGTAAGCTGAGATGCTGTAGTCAAGAGCATGGCTTAAAAGTACGTGGCCAATAGAAGGTTCTAGCTGTTGTTTTTGAGCTGGGCGGAGCCAGTGGATGACTAGTGGATGAGATGCTCTGCTAAAGGCTTGCAACCTAGGCTGCTGTGTGCCTGTGCTTGGGGCTTTGTATGAAGGGTGTGGTGGTTGTTGCTATACAGGTAGCTAACGAGTTGACAGCATTTAGCACGTAATTTCACTTTGGCAAGGGTCACAGGTGTAGGACCAGGCATTCTGTTGCTTGCTGGTGAGCATCACTAAGCCGCTGCGAAGGGTTTGGCAAATCCTGTGTATGGGGCTAGTGGTAGTGTCCAACTACTAAACCTCTTGGAACATGTTGCAGGCCATGGAAAGTTAGAGGGGTGTTTGTTGCCACCCATATCACCATGTGCTGGCTGGTGCCATCTTGCATACATGAAGAGGAGGTAGGAGATTGTAGTTGCTTGTAGGCGGTGTGCATCCATAGGTAGCTCTGTTGCTCATTCTGGGATATTGTCTTTAGCACAGCTATTGGCATCGAGAGAGTGAGAGTGAGGATGTTATATGTGAGATAGATCACTGCACAGCTTTCGGGCCGTGCAGTGTGGTGGAAGATTCGCCAAGTGGAGTACAATGCAGCGATAGCCAGGCATCAACCGACACGTGAATGCATAGCCCTACCTGTAGGTAAAGGTTTGAAGATTTGCCCCTATAGGAGAGGTGATTCACTGGAACTGGGGAGTAGGAATGTCAAGAGATGCACACTATATGTATTTGTTACTCTGGCGTTGCCGCAAACCAGCTGTCCCTTAGGTTTGGGTGCAGTGGACCCCTGCATTGCACAGAGGTTGTTCATCACAGGTTACTGTGAGATGGAAGTGAGATGGAAGTGCAGTGTTCTTTGGCTCATGGTTAGTCATAAATAAAAGGGGTATTGTATCTGGGGCTAATGTGGCAAGCAGGTATCATTGACAAAGGCTGCCTCGTGTTTGGATAGGTGGCAGATGGCGGAAGGCAAACATTGTTAGGTACACACCGAGTCAATTGATAAGGTTGGCCCGATGATGATAGCTTGAGCTGGGGGTCACGTGGCCTTGCACTTGCACCATGCATGCTGTGGTTAGATTGAGAGAATGTTTCAGCCATTGCCGGCTGCTTTTCATGGGCTCTTGGGGCATCATATGCTTAGTCATCATGCCGATTGAAGCAATTGAAGTAATTAGGGCGAATCTGTTACTGTGTTGTGCCTAAGTTAACTGGCTCCTTTAAGTGTGGGTGCATGGCCGATGCCCCCACCGGCGCCCCACTTTCATGGGGCCGTTTGGTGATCTGGTGTTTCAGGCCTTTTACCGTGTTCCTGAGTCGAACTGCTTAGTGAACCTACCTGTTAATGTTACAGGTGCAGCAGTCCGCCTCAGTAATACTGACTGCTGACAGGCATCCGGTGGATAACACTATGGGAACAGTCCGCCCTAGATTTCGCCTAGAATCAGTCTAGATCTCGCCTAGGCGTCTAGGCACAGCCTCCTACACTGCCTAAAATCTAGACACAGCCCCTAGACTGCCCAGGTAATTCTAGGCACAGTCTAGACCCAATCTAGGTCCACTCTAGGCATGGAAGCAGTTCCACTGGGACATTGCCTAAGCTTTCGTAGGCTGCTAGTTCTGTCTGCTCGTTCTCACCGCAATGAACACTTTAAATTGCAAGTATGCTTACATTAGTAAACAGAACATCTTTCACCCCAAATCCTGGCAAGTAGATCGCTAGCTGTGGATCTTCCACACAAGGTGCCCTGTACTGGCTAAAATTTGCAACATATCTAGATGATAAAACCACATGCATATGCTGTATGATACAGCAGTCAGTACCAAGTGCATTTACACTGGGCATATATGCAAAGGTCATCTGCACATAATTCATAACACCTGCAGCAGCAGCAGCAGCAGCATAACCTTACTATCCAGCGGGCAGAAGCAGCAGAGACTAGTACAGAAGCAGCACCGCTTGCAGCAGGAAGCTGGCAAAACATTGGGCCAACAGGAGGAGAAGGAACCATGTGACAGCTAGGAGCAGCTGCATGCATCGGCAGCTAGCTGCTCACCTGCAACATTGGACGGATGGGCACAAGCAGAAGAAGATCAGCGACAACAGTAGCGGCAATAGCAGCAGGGGAAGACACATAACCAGCAGACTATTGAGCAGCAGGGGCAACACCAGCAGAAAAGGAGCCAGCAGCAGCAGCCAGCAGCACCAGTAATGGAAGAAGGCCACACTGCAGCAGCAGCAAACCAAAGGAGCAGGAGGGGAAGCAGCATGAAGGGACTAATGACAAGAAGCAGCACGAGGAGCAGTTACGCCAGCAGTCATTTTAGGAACTACACCCCCATACAACATACACGGGAAGCTGAGCACCTAAAATTAACCTCAAACAACAAGCTTTATGATATGTCTGCAGCAGGACATGTTGGCATGCCACTGTCCTCTGCTGTAGTTGTTTGGTATGGTATCCAAAGCAAGGCACCACTTTCAGCAGCGCTTCCAAAGACAACCCCTGTGATCCCAACACAGCATGTATTTGTTGAAAGACCACTGCACAGCCTTCTGGGCCAACACAGCATATATTTGGGGCTGGCAGTAGCAAAAGAAGCAATAGGGCGCAGCAGCTGAAGGAGCAGCAGCAGAACTAGGAGCAGTAGGTGCCAGATATTATGAGAAACATCATATCACTGATAACAGCAAAGCAGCAGCAGACACTGCTGCTGTGTTGCTGATGCGATTCTCGTAACCTTTGTGCTGCAGGTGCCATTCCTGGTACCATAACTGGTAGTGGACCTACCTTACACATCGCTAACACATGTGTTAGGTACATCTCATTTGTTGTAATACACACATGCATGCTAAGCCGCAACGGCATGGTCGCTTGACTGCATGAATCAGGGCATTTGCCAATCAAGACACTACGCATCCTTGTGATCACAACAGATCCCATACAAGCAGTGCAGAACCGAAGGAGCCAGGATTGCACAGCCAAGCAGAGAAGGTTTGAAGTGTTATAACTTAAAAGCAGATTGCCATGTTGAATCTCCTAAGCGGCCCAAACTGCGCTAGTCAGAAGCTTCTTGTGCCAACGTCACTCCCGCAACTGGCATATATTGCAAGAAACTGAAGGATAGCAAGATGAGTTCTAGGGAAGACTGGAGTACCAGGGGTAAGCAAGGTGAGCAACCAGCTCCCAGCCTACCTGCTGCTGCCAGCACCCATGCAACCCCAATTAGCCATGGGCTCAGGTAGGTACCACACGTAGTCTGTGCCAATCCATGGTATCCATCCAGCTCCGTAGGCCCGTTAGAACGCTGGTGTTAAATACCATAGGAGGTCATGGGGCCATATGGCTTATGCTTAGGCTGTCTCTGCTGGCTCAGAGTGGGAAAATGCATCCAGTGGTCCAGCCTAAGTTGCCACCACGCAGATGATACGAGAGTCCTTTTCATGATAAACCCATCATAAACTCAGATGTGTGCTTAAATGAAAGGACAGCTATCTGGCTAGAAGTAGCTCGACCATCACTCGACACATGTGGAACGGTCAAGTGTCTGGCGGCCACGGAGAGACCTCGAGCTTTTGAGTGAGGACATTAGGCTCTGCTGTGGAAGAAAGAACCGCTCATCTGGTGTCCTGGCACTAAGAATGAAGAAGACAAGAAGAGTGCCGAAGCCACGGTTTTAAAGCGAGTGACTCCAGGTGGGCTCCGCCAGCCTTCACATGCTTGCCCAATCAATTGCATCCAAGGAGTTATGCTGTGAACTTCATGCATTTCCCCATTCTACATGGTTTCATACCCTGCTGTATGAGACACGTTGTATACATCAGTGCCTGCACCAGACGGTGACAACCACAACCTCCGAGGCCGCAAGCGGATCAAAATGATGCTGTTTTGAGCGAAAGTGTAGGCTGTGTTTTGCGAATGCTCGCCCAGAGCTGGCGTACATTCTTGCCACTATGTGTGTTGTCGAACCCTACCGCCCAGCATGCTATCAGCCCCCAAGCATCCATTTCAGTGGATTGCGGTCGAACGCGCACAGAAGTGCAGCTCAGACTATCACTAGACCCGATTCGTCTGTCCTGGAGCGTCCACGTCATGCATGCTCTTCTGGTTTCCTGGACATCACAGCGACTCGGCAGCCAGCCAGCCAGCCAGCCATATGGAGAAACCTAGGCCAAGCAGTTTGTACCTTACGTTTGAAGAGCTGATCGTCTTCTGCACTAATGTATCGGATCTGTGCATGTTCCGCTACTGACGGCTTGCCAAGGCAGCAAGTAGATTCTTTGGGGCTTTCCTTTGGCTGGCCAGAGCTGGTTGAAGGCTCCACCAGTTTCCAATCAATCAATCAATCAATCAAAACGCAAGACCAGCAATGCCAATGGCCAAACAAACCTAGGCCACAAACACAAGGCTCCTGATCACAATCACGAAGCCACACAACCGATGGTGGATTTGCCACACACAAGCTGAGGCTAGATGCAACGGCGTGCACACCAAGGGGAAACAAACACCACCACTAAAACCCAAAACCTGCTCCACTTCCATCACACATGGGTGGCGGGGAGGCAGCAGGATCAAGCACCACCCTAGTAGGGGCTGGAGGTGGCTCCCACCACCTAGGTACTGGTGAACCACCATCCTCCCAGCCACTGAAAGGCAGCACATAGCGCTCCACATGCTTATCAATAGCTTGCTTAGTGCGCCTTCTACACCTCACTAACCGTTGGCTTTCCCAAGGGTGCGTAAGATCCCACAACCTCTTCCTCCAAGCACTCTTAATCTGACATGAAGCCTCCCAGCTCCCCTCATCTTGACCAAGCACCTTCAGATCAGCACACACGCATTTCTCCCAGGTATGGCGAGGCCTACCCACTGGCCTCGTCATGTCACCATGTAATGAAGAGAACAACGCAATATGCGGCAACCTGCCCTCCTCCATGCGGCCCACATGCCCCAGCCACCTCAGCCTATTTGCTGTGATGTATGCTGACCAGTTTCCACCAAAAGGTATACCCCAGTCTGGCTGATATCCTTAACTTCGTACCTGATACAAATCAGCATTTTTGCGCCCTGACCAGATGCTTATCTCACATACCAGAACAGCATTGCATACCTTGTTGAGCAGGGCTGACATGTTGACGAAAGGAAGCACACATTGCTTACATAAAGATCACCAGCAGCATGGCATGGATACCTGTCTTGGGACCTGTCGTAGCATGTCGGTCCAGAGGAGCAGTGACTTGCGGCCGTGGTGAACTCAGCAGAATGACTGCAAAAGTCAATGCAGCAGGAGTTTTATCACTTATCAACTTTGCCTGGCCTCTTGTCGATGGTGCACGGTGCAGCAGGAATTGTCCCATTTGCCTGGACCCAAACCTGCTGCCTGGACGTTAGGGGCAGTGTGGCATGCCGTTGCATCTGGACTGAACAGCAGATATGTGGCAGTGTTGGCCATATGCAGCCATCCCTCAGTGCATGAACTTTTTGCTTGATGTTTGGTTGTGACCATTGCTTTCTTGTGTATTTTTCATGCAGATCACTGGTACAGAAAGGGTGCATGGTGCCACCTCCTCAGCTTTTGCTGCCGTCAGGTCTGCAGGATTTGGCAAAGACCTTCAGACTTTCTCTGAAAGGATTCCTGGTGTGGACAGGCTGGAGCTACCTGCAAGCAGTCAGACATTCCTCCGGCCCTCAGCTAAGGGCTGCCATGCACAACAGCAGCAGCAGCGCCAGGGTTCCGCATATAAGGGGCATGCTGTCCTCTCATTCAGATCAAGTATGCATGCGGTACAAAATGTAATGCAAGCGTCTGCGTTTCCTATTTGCAGTAACCCCAGCATATGGGCTTGGGCTGCATTGCAGTGTGTAGATCAGACATGCACCTTAAGGGGGCACCTGTCGTATTTGCTATGGCAACCTACAAGTTGCCATAGCAAAATGCAGTAAGCCCACAAACCAAGCTGTAATTCGGCATGCATGTATCAGTGATTGGAGTGGACAGGTTTGCATTTGTGCTTTTGTAGAGGTCCACCAATGTTGCAGTCTAATCCTCAGGGGACATGCCATAAGAGATTGTGGTACAGGTATGACTTCCGTTAGGGCTGTGGCACTTTGTGCTTTTACACGGAGTCATGGTAACAGCCAAGGGAACGGTTGGTCAATAGCGCTCCTTGTGCGCATTGTCTCCTACTACTTGCATGTATTCAAGGTTGACACAGGCAGGTGGGGTTGTCACTTCATGAGCTGGTGGTATGGTTATTGTACAGCTTGTCTTAACTCGCTTGCAGAAGTGGTTTTCTGCAATAGCTGTTGACTCTGGGAACTATATGTTGTGTGCTTTTGACCTTGGTGGTGTAATTGGTCGTGTGGACTCCATTGTCTTTTGCATCCATCCGATGCTGCGTTTGGTCGTTATGACCTAGCAGCCCTTTTGCGGCTGCCGCACCTAATTTTTGTTTGTTTGTTAATGATGTCCGTGCTATCCGGGCAGTGGAGGTTTTGGGTGATTTTGACCTAGCTGCTGGACCTCATGTTTAGGCATGCATATATTATCATACATGTCGAAGTTTACCCGTATTCTGTTCCACCTCGCTGCTCTTTGTGACAGCTTGAGGTGCGGGGCCTATGGCACTTATTGCTATGGCATATCATGAAATGTAATAATAATATTGTTCATGAGTGATTCTGCTCTGTGAACACCTCTTGGTTCTGGCAGAAGATTTTTGCTTGGGGGTGATCCTGGTAGGTCACCTTCCACGGTTCTACTGGTCGCTTTGTGCTATCTATTTATCTATAGACTATTAGTGGTCATTATCGTCCCAATGCAGATAAGAACTCATGATGCCAAACGATTGGGGTGCTCGCTAGAGATTGATACTGTTTGCTGCTTGCCTTCTTACTTGTTACAGTTTTGCCATTCAAGTTTGTGGGCATGGCATTTATCAATGTGTGCTTCCATGCTGGCAGGGGTTGAGTGCCACAGGTTGGCACTCTTTGCCTTCTGGCAGGCAGGGACATTGTGCTACTGGCAATGGTAGGGTTGCTTGCTGGGTAGCTCTAAGTACTGCTGTCGTGTGTGGGTGCGAGTCTCAGGACCAATCAAATGAACTGTGAGGTCATTGTGCCAAAACAGATTAATCTGGAGGTTCCTAGAACCGCAGGCGGCTAGGACCCCTAGACCTTGACAGCCTAGATTTACCTGGATCTGCCTAGAATGCAGGCGCCTAGACCGCCCTAGACCCCCCTGTGTCCGCCTAGAATGCCCCTAGGCCCCTAGGCAATCTAGCAAATATAGGCAGGTTCTAGGCGAGTCTAGGGTGATTCTAGGCCGAATCTAGGGCGGACTGTTCCCATAGTGTAAGGGACTCACAAGCCAGGATATCTGAGCTACTAGATTGCAGTTTTGCAACAGTCTTAAATATTTGTTTGTTTGCGGCCGAAACATCGGTGCCTGGGAGGCCAGCAGTCAAGTGGGGGTTCTGAGTTGATTTTCGTTTCTTGGTTCTTATGTGAAGTGGAATGAAGGCCAGAAATTGCATATGCTGGGTTGAGTAGTAGGCAGCAGCACAGTTAACTGTAGGTTAACTGTAGGTTAACTGTAGAGGGAAATCAATCTAACCGTGCAGGCACGTACAGTACTTGGAGGAGTCCTTGTCTTTTGCCCTGGGTCCAGGCGCACATTCATTGCATGTGACTGAATACAACCTGCTATCTATAGGCTAATATGTAGGTATGCTTGGCCCTTACGGAGCGGTTACTGCAAATTAGTCCGCCAACCGGCCCCGCGCGGCTGCAGTTCTGGGCAACATACGCAAACATGGAAGCAGCAAAGCAAAACATTATTTGTTGTACTGGCCTCGAGAACTTTGACACTGACGTAGGCGTATCATCGTAAGCACGTGCTCGCTCCGGTTGCTGGGCGTTCGGATCCAAGGCAGCATGGTTACTGAGTTACCCTTTGCAACGAAATGCGCTGGCCAAAAGGATGGCTGTGGTCTTACTTGCCTGTAGTACGTCATGGCATGGAAAAGAGCAAGCCCCCTCGTACCCGGGTACCCATCGCCGGTCGATACCGGCGGGGGCACCACACTACAGATAGGCACTCCAGCGGTAGCTTTACTGCGCGGTTGCTCATGTGCGTCTCATGCATGCAGTCTACGCAGCTTGTAGGGCCCATTCGCAGCGGCCTTTATTATACGGCTTGGAAGCGAAGCTTGTGCATGATGCTCACTTGCTCGCCTGAGACATCTGGTGTGAACCGTATCACTTTATGCAGCTCCTCCGTGTCCTTAAGGGACACAGCAGTGTACTACATGTGCTTGTACTGCAACTACTCAACCTAGCTGGAGCTCGATACCTGTGCCTGCTTTCAACAGCAGCCAACTGTTACGCCAAACCTGCAATTTTTCAAAGCCTGCAGCAGGAACCTAGCAAGCTGCCTGGGTGCAGCATCAGAAACCAAAGCGACCCTTGGGTCTACTCGTGCACCTTCAGCCCCCGCCGCAACGCCACAGGCAACCCCTATATCTGCACCGACGCTCAGCTGCAAGCTAGCACAACGCTTCTGCATGACATCAACCAAGGAGACCTGCTAGCCCTTTCCCCCTGCCACCTGTACACTCACATTCGCGGGAGGACCTTATGGATTCTAGGGTAAAGGCCACCACACATTACCGCTGCACATTGATTCAAACATGCGAGTGACAGGGGTCCCTCCTGGCATTACTTGCAGGGATTCTCACACAAAGAGCCTCTTCATGGCTCTAGGATGCTTCATGACAGACTTCTGGGACCACAGGGAGTGCAACGTGCATGCAAGCCCCAATATTACCAGGCAGCTGGAGCTCACTAACCCAGCAGTTGCAGGCACAACTGCAGAAGTTGTATCCACCTGGCCAGCAAGACGCGGATCTGCGTCATTCAAGCAGTATTGGGCACGTCCCTCACTAACAATAACTACGTGAGTACTCTGCATGACTTGTGTCTGGCTTATGTTAGAGGAGACTGCTCAGGATCTGAGGCTGAGCCCCTGTGTCCCTGTTTTTGGCAGTCTGCAGTCTGGTTCTTACTTACTGTTAAGTCTAAAATTCTCTTGCAAATGACAAACAAGATGACGCCTACTGCTGTTCCTGCTGTATCGACTATGTCGCCCGCCAGCAGCCTGCACAAGCACCCCTAGGAGGCAACAGTACATGTCATCCATCTCTGCTATATTCAGCAATCTTGCAGCCAGCTGCATCAGGGCTTTCGCTTACATGACCTTGTTATGTGGAGCTTGACAACTTGCCGAAAATACATGAGATAGATCACTGCACAGCTTTCGGGCCGTGCAGCACCCGCCACATGACTCCAACCAGTTTGTTAGTGTGTGTTGAGAGAGACCAATACTTGCAGAAAATACCCATGCAGCTGTCTGTATGGTCCCAAACTGCTCCCAAGCGTGATCTCTGCAGCATGTCACGAAGTGATGGCAACACAGCACTGCCCAGTCAACAAGGGGATGTAGACTGACTCCTGGTTCTGACTAATCTTCATTGCAGGTCCCTGGTGGAGGTTTGTTGCGCTTCATCCACATGAATCTGGGTGCAAGAGGCGACATCTTCCATATCACTTTTGGGGCTTAGCATCGCAAGAGGACCACCTTTCCTTACAACGCAGCTGGCTATGAGTCCGCTCTCACTAGCCTGGCTCAGTACTACAAGGTAGGCAGGGGCCAACAGGTAGAACAGCAGCGGGGTGGCCGTGCTTATGCAACATGCTGTCTGTCTCGAAATATTCCTGAGCACAGACACCCACACAGGGCATTGGAGGCATTGTAGTCTGAAGGGTGGGTGGTTTTTGTAGGACTAGTAGTGTATGACTGCAGCACCAGGAATTTGCATGCCTTGCACTGTGTCTCTTAAATGGACTGTTGTATGGGCTGTTGGATCTGTGCTGGATTACTGAACCAGACATCATGCAGTCTTATGAGAACCATCTGGAGGTCTTAAAAAGGTGGTAAAGGTCGGCTCGTGCCACATGGTGACCTGTCGGGACTTACCACAGATGAACTGCCTGCGAGCAGAGGCTACAGGCTATGCGCTCGATTTGAGAATACTGCAAGCTTGCTCCCTAAACCCTTGAAACTCCGGTCCAGCAACTGCATACGGTACCAGAATGCTTCCAAAAAGCGGCAAATACCATCTGCCCGCTCTATTGTCTTGTGTCTTACTAGAGCTTGTGTCTTACTGGAGTGCTTTTGTTTCCTTCCTGCTGCTTCCAGGTGAGCAAGTGGCTGTGGCCCCATGTGTTCTTCTGGCACACCCCAGCTGCTCATTGGTCAAATGGCACACATTGCACAGAGTACAAAGGTAAGGCCGGGCTGGCTAGCATACTGCAGGGCCACTGGAACTCTGGATGAAGTTATGCCAGAGGGACGGCGCAGCTGCAAGACGACTTTGATGTGGTTGATCTCTTATATGCTGAAGGGCACAATGGGATATTGCCCAAGGGGTATGATCTGGCCAATGGCGTGTCCTCAGGTGGCACATGATGCCGTCTGCTCCAGTGGCCCTCCTGCCCAAAGTTTGCAGTTTGTTGCTGTTAAGGCTTCCCACCCCGCTCAATGGGTCTAAAAGTAGGCACGAGGAATGAATCATGAGCAACACTGTACAACTGCACCTACACTCACTGCTGCTTTTCTCTAACATTGTTGCTGCTTTGTGGGAGTGATGAAGTGTGCTGGTGGTTGCAATCTCACCCCTTTTTCCTCCTGGCCCAGGCATCTCTCTTGACCCAGCCACCCAAGCCCTCAGCATGGACAACAGGACATACACCCTGATCCATGAGAACCTCCAGTCCTCCATGCAGTTCAAGCAACGTGCTAAAGCCACCTTAGAAGCTGCAGGCATACCAGTGCTTGGAGACCTGAGCTACAATATAAGCTTGGTAATGGAGGAGCAACATCTGGGGATGATGCCCAGCACATCAAAGGGAGGAGGACAGACACTGGATTGTCTGCACTTCTGCCAGCCAGGTGGGTCACAAAACCTGGAATGGTGGGTAACAAAACCTGGAATGGAATGCGCACGCATGCTTTGCAGTGCTTGCATCTTATCCTCCTTGTTGAACGGTTCTAGGGAATCTTTGCTGGGGATGGCCGTTTCATGCCTGCATCTTCCTTCCGCAACACTTCCAAGTGTGAATACGGTACACTCAGGCAGGTCTTATGAAGGTGCATGCCAGAACATTGACAAATGTAAGGGACTCTGCTGCTGAGGCTCCTGCATTAATATTATGTTTAGGAGCTTGCACGCATGTTGTTCCTACATTAGCTTGCTCTGCCACCGATAAGAGAAGAGATTGCACCATTCCCGTCTACCGTAAAACCAACAGCCACCCCCCTGGAAACCTGTGAATGCCATATTTCGTACAATGTTCGCTGCCTAAATTGCCCTTTTTTGTGCGTCTCTGTGCTTCATATGCTCATGTTCCCGTTCACACCAATGCTCAACCACCCTCCAACAGGACTACCACAGGTGAGCAACATGACACTTATACCCTAACACCCTATTTGGCCTCGCTATGGCCCGTGGTGCTATGGTTTACCTCTTGCATGTACTCGTCCTTTCTACTGCTAAAGTAATATATAGCAGGAACTCCACTAGGTGCCTTTATCCATCCTGCAGCCTGCAGCAGGCAAGTCAGGCGCAGGTGGTTTGAAGGTTGGGAAGATGCAGATGGTTCTAGTGGTAGTGTTACTAGCCAGCTACACAAAATGTGATGTCCCCACCACTTCACATGCAAGCTCTGAGACCCTGGAATGGGTCATGTTTAGGCATTTCCATGTTTAGGTACCAAGCACGTGGAAGTAACTGCTGTGTCTGTACATGGAGCAAAATCCTATTGATTGCTGCAGCAGCAGCACCTGCAGCTTGGGAACTCCATTGTCCTTACCTCCAGATAAAGACATGCTCCTTTTCCCAGCAGCTTCAGATGCTTTCTCCTTCTCACACTTAATGATTTGGAATGGTATGCAAGATAAGTAATGAGGCTATGGGGATGCCGCTCAAATATCTTATGCTTTGGCAATTCCTTCAACAATCCTTTCTGGCATGTTGCTTTATCCTGGGAGCAAGATTTCCAACGTTGTTCTTGGGCTCGCATGTAGGTGTGGATCTGGGAGTTGTAGGAAGCTCTCAGGGCTGGTGCAACAGGCTTCAAGCGCTTCACAGACGAACAACTGCAACCATTCAACATCACCTTGCCATGCGTCCCCACCAACCGCTCCATGCTATAGCACATATGGGTTCCTCAATTGGTCTTTCCCTGCTTAGTATGGGCTGAGTGTGGAAGCAGGTGGCGTACAAGTAACTAATAGCCAGGGTCTTGGCAGGCTTGCTGATGCAAATTTCTGCTGCCACTGTGGCGCACCCGCAAAGCATGTGGGCTTCTGGACTGAATCAGATTCAACCAAGGAGGGCACAAGAAAGATCTTATGTGAGAGTTGTGGGCTTACCTTCTCTTGCTGCTTGGATTATTGTGAACATGACTCAACTTTGTGTGGGTACAGTGTGCAGGGTCTTTCATGTCTCTCTAGAGTGGCATGTGGGGCAGCAATGAGGTTTCGCTATTACAGAACATGATTACCACCTCTTACAGGGTTGATTAGTAAGCATGAATGGTGCATGGGAGGATGCCTTCATATATTATTTCATGAAAAGTTGGGCTGTGTATGTGCATATGGGGGATAAGTGCCAGTAAGCGAGGAAGCCATCTTTATGTTATGGCCTGAAACAGGGCTTGATTGTGACAGTGAGGCAGAGCATCGCCACCCATGGGATTCTAGTATAAGCTGTGGCTCTGCAGTCTGCAATGGTGGTTGGGGGGAGGGGTCTGCCTGCACTGCAAATGTGACTGCATCCTATGGGCAGGGTGGCTGTTTTGTGTATGTATGAGAGATGCTTCTCAATGATATGTACCAGTTCTGTTTTATGCATTGATGTGCATGCTGTGCCTGTGGCTTTTTTGTTGCCGGAGTGCCTGATTGCAGCCCCATCTTACCCAATGATGCATTTCTAGCATTTAATCGTGTTAAAATCGTTGACTGCGGGTTTCCAGGGTACCGGTAGTCTGGGTAGCTCTGGACAGGGGGTGTGCTGGCATCTTAATGTCCAATGTCTGTTGACTTGCTATGCGCTTTTCAAGCAATCATCATGGCAGTCGGGGTCAAACTAGGAAGGATAGTTGGGCAAAAGTGTTCCTGGGCCTAGCAAGAGGTTCTACCGTATGTAGCACCTGCAGAGCCCCAGTTCATGCATTTCATGCTTGGAGGTACATCATGTGATGCAGAGCTTAATCAACGTGATGCAGCATACATATTTGAGAGCCCTTTTGCGGCTGCCGCACCTTAAATGTTTGTTTGTTTGGTTGTTTGAGAACGCTGCACTTAAGCCTGCACCAGCAGGGCTGCACCAGGGGTGAGTGTGGCACGGCCTGCTTTTGGGCAGACTGCTTAAGCAGAGTTGAGCAGCAGGAGGGACCGCTGTGATTAGGGAACGCAAGGCCCAATCCCTTAACGTATGCAAGAAGGGATCTCCCCCCTTCTCTGCGTAGCTCTCTCTCTGTCTCTCTCGCAATGCCTATACCAACAGTGTCAGAGTTCTTGCAGGCTCTTGAGACGGGTCTATGGTTGTGCCTTGTTCTGTGTCAGTGCAATGCCCTGTACTTCAGTACAGCTTCATTACGTGGCAGCCAGGGCTTGCTTGAGGGCAGGTGAATGGGTGATGCTTGGTGAAAGACGTGGTGGGTACCCGTCCAGTGAGGACAGAGTGAGTACCCCACACTGGACTCCTATTATGTGCCGCAATCTGCCCCTGAATTCAGTGAACATACTTGTATGTAAAAATTTTCACCACTGCAAAATGAACTGAGCAGGGGTAACAGTCCAGTTCATGGTTTGGCAGACTTACTTGTGGTCTGTGTGGTACGGTATGTCTGTGCTAGTACCCGGGTATCTGGGGGTAAGCTGTCGAATTGGACTCAGTTTCTTGTAGTTTCTAGGTTAGAACGGAAACTCACTTGCCTGCGCAAGCACACAGGCAGGCGCCTGAATCAAGAATAGAGCGGTGGGCTGTCGATGTGCCCGGCGGCAGTGTCATGTGGCGGTAGGTTGCTGCACGGTCTATGCATGCGGCTGCTCTGACTCTTTTTCTATCGTCAACAGTATCCGACCATTTGATTGTTTTGTATTTCTAAGTTAGAAGGAAGTGACATTACAATCGCAGGAATCGAACTTGCGTTCTATCCTGAATCCGACCATTTGATTGCGGCCAAAGACATTGCCTGCGTGCATCTACACTGCCTCCCGGTCTAACGGGCCACCGCTGATGCAAAACGACATTATTTTCTTACGTGGTTACCTTATGTACTACCTTCAGGTGATCAACCAATCAAAACGCTAACCCAGCTATGCCAAAAGGGTCACTCAGGACTCAAGCAGCACACGACCCCTGCTGATGAACAGAAGTCACACAAACCCATGCCGGCCAACCGTATGGATACCCCTCGTACAGGTGAACCACGCACTTAGGCCACATAAAACACTGCAACACAAAGTTGAAGCCAGATGCAATGGCGTGCACACAAAGAGGGCCATTAACGTGAAGCCCTAAACTGACGGAAACCTGGGGAGAGGAGATCCCTCCGGAATAAGCAAAACCCTGGTGGGAGCTGCAGTTGGCTCCCACCAATTCAGGTTCATCCCTTCTGCTGCTGCATCTGCTGCTGGCTCTGGGAAAGGTAATGAGTAGCGCTCTGCATATTGCACTGCAGTTTGCTGCCCCCTCCTTCAGGTGATACAGAGTACATATTACCAAATCGCCCCTAACCCCTAGGGGGCGCTGGTAGGTGGGGGCGGCCGCGTCACCTACAAAGATATTAAGAGCCAACGGCATGATACTTACAAGCTTCTGTCCAAGATAGACTTGTCACCAGCCCCCCCCCCTCTTGCTAGCCATGCTAGCCAATGCATGTCATGCCAGCCCATTAAGACTTCCCACCGCTCAACCAGTTGACCCGAGTCAACAGCAAGCAACCAGTGATACTTAACATGCCATTACCCTTCAATTACCCACCACAGCAGAGTCAACCGGCATCAGTACTTCTGGCACCTCATACATATACACCCTGGTCAAGCAGGGTCAAGAATGTAAAGCAAGTCCCCTTTTCCTACCTACACACCCACAGAACTTCCTCAACAGAACTTCCTTTTACACACCCACAGAGTCTCTGTAGTCTACTTAAGCAAAAGAGATGAATCAGTATATACACATATGAAGTCTAACGGCTTGGAACAACGGATGCTGTGTGCTTCACGGCATAGTCCCATTTTGGCCCCACACACCTGATCCCACCAACCCTTCCCACCACAATGCCACGATAATGCACGGCCTACTGGACCACAACTGTCTGCTCCCAATGATAACAATAGCTCAATGATACAACCAGGCCCATGTATGATACAAGAATAGCCGCCCTTTATCATGAAAACATCAACAGCACAAAATCACGTGGTACATGGCTATTTCAGGTCCCAGCAGCTTCCAAGCTGGCTGATGCAGAGCAACTGGCATCCTTTCCATTTTAGCAGGCTGCTACTCGCTCAAGCAGCAGATAACAAAAAGTTTGCTCCAGCCACCATCGCATGTTGTGTTTGAAACCAGGCCCGCGACAGGTAGTTGCCATGCATGGCAAGGCCTCTTTGTCATCAATCACTGAGCATATGGCAAGATGGTGCTGACATAGCAGTGAAGGCATGGATGAATAGAATGCATAGAATGGCACCACATGTCCAGCCCTGCCGTCTAGAAGAGTGACAGTAGGGTGTACCTGTGCTAGAGCATTGCTTGCAAAGCTCCTACTTGAAGCATTGAAGGAAAAGGCAAAGACAAAATATGCACCATCCTCCCATCTGCTCACATTCCGAAATGCAAGTTGAACTGCCAGCCACAGCGATATAACTCTAGCAACAAGCCATTGTCAAGCTGCCTCAGTTCAAGCTGGCATAGCGGAGATCGATGTGGACAAGCCTCGTGACAAGCACTGCAGCACGGCCGTGTCATCAGATGGCACCTTCCTGCCACACAACAAGATTATTTGAAACCCTCCCTGCCGCCACATAACCAGAATTTTTGCAACCCTCCCAACCACCTAAGCCATGCCATTTGCACCTACTTAGCTGGAGCAAAACGATCAATGTCTCATCACAAACACTTCTGGCTGTACAAAATTGATGCAGGAGCAACAACCTTGCGCTTGTAAACTCCAGCAGAACTGCAGAATGCACACAAACTCCTGCCACCACACTCCGTAAGAAACCATGTTGCCGCCTTAGTCCCTGAAAGGCAAAGAAATAATACCTAAGCATGATCTCTTCCATGACAGGCCATGGTGGTGCAACTTCCACATACACAGTTGCCATTGCTTGGCACCCCTTCGGCTTGCTCTTGAAAGGGTCCATCAATACAGCTCTTGACATGCGTTTCACAAAGGTAAGGACTGCTACAATAACTGTTTCCCTGTTTCATCTCTTCAACCAAAAAAAGTGAACCACAATGCTGCTGGTTTGTACTCGTTGCCATGTATTGCCTGACTTGACAGGTTACAATTTTCTGCTCTCAAACTTGCCAGCAGGGACTCCACCACCCACTGCTGTCTTGGTGCCACTAGCAGTTGCCATGACCACCTTCATCAAAACTTGATTACCCTGATCTCCTCCTGAGCCCCTTGCTTTGGAAACTCAGCCCTGCTTGCGTGCACAACGCCTTCCCGGAAAAAGCACATGGTCCACCTGAAGGGAGGCCTTCTACCTCCTCACGCCCCATACCTGCCCATTTAAGCAGCTTCTGGGGCTGATTTACACAGCAGTGCCATCTCCACCCTTCTTTAGCGCTGCACTGTTGGCAGAGGGAGCGGAATTTGTCTCCAGCTCCACAGTGGTGATGTTGGTCTCAGGGTACCATTTCAACAGACAGACAGAGCAGATGATGGAGGTGACAGCCATGGCCAGAAGCCAGATCCCGGGGCCCAGGTAAATCATGTTTGTGCCACTGGCCTGGATGGCAGTGATGATCAGGGGGGTGCATCCACCAAAGATGGTCATACCCAGGTTATAACCCAGGTTGAAGCCTGAGATGCGCACACCAGCAGGGTAGATGCTGGCGCAGATGCAAGGCAGCAGGCCCATGGTGTAGGCGGTCATCATCAGACTGAAGCACTGCAGCAGCCAGCAAGCCACCAGGGAATGGGTTTGGAACGCCAGGAACATGGGGATGGCTGATCCGCCAGCCAGGACGAAGATCCCCAGGGAGGCTTTGACCCTGGGCATGCCCTTGTCTGCCATATAGCCAGCAATAGGCACCACAAAGGTGAAGACCACCATGCAGGTCAGCACCATCCACAGGGTGAGGCTGGTGTCCAAACCAACCTTCTTGCTGAAGAAAGAAGGCATCCAGGAGTAGCCTACATAGAAGGAAGCGCCAATCCTGCAGGGGCAGAAGATGAAAGAACGCCTTGAGCAATATCCAGGCTGAGTCTGTATAAACGAAAGGCCATGGTATGGTATGTTTCCAACATTGTCTCAGCTTGAAGCATCACCATGCTGTTTGGTGGCATCAAATGTCGAAATCACATTGCCTGCACAGCTAGTACTGCTTGGAAGACGTGCCATTTACTCCTAGAACCTCTGCTCTGCAAGGGTGTGCATGACGTGTTATGACGTGCTTGCTGATGGTTTATCCCAGTGGCTGTATCCTTCTGCTGCAGTGTAAAGACACTGCACGCCGTCAGCACCTTGCATCGAACCTCACACTGCACTCACCAGGCCTCATAACCGAGCTGCAGCAGGATGCCTGGCCAGTGACCCCTGAACAACTCAGCAAGGGGCACATAGTGCTTCTGATGGTGGCCCTCCATCACCTCAGACTCGGTGTCAGTGATGATAGACATATCAGTGCTCTTCCCGGTGTCACTGCGCTTGAAGCTCAACCCACGGCTGATGCCACCAGACTTCTGCTGCTTTTTCAGCTCCCGAGCCACACGCCTCACCTCCTGCTCCAACCTGTGCTGGTAGTCCTCATCAATCTGGGGAGAGCCAGAAAAGGTCGAGAAGTATGCTCGCTGTCATTGCCATGGAGTGTTAAAACAGAGGTATGCAGACAGGACTCCTTGACACTGGTGGAATGGCCTATGTGTTTTACTCTTTGTGAGATCTCTTCGCGATCTGTGAAGGCTGCTGCTTGTTCATACAGACGCTCCTACTTGTTTCACTCTCTGCAAATCTGGTGCTAAAGCTAATCACATATGATTGGAGTGATAAGAGGCAGCATAGTCCCTCCCAAGCAGTGCTTCATTACTGCATAGTCTGTCTTCAGCTGTACTCTAGCTGTGTTGTTATCTGCTTCGGTCTCCCCTCACCTCTTCACGGCTCTGGATGAACTCAGAAGACTCAGGCATGTTGTACCTCAGCACGACGGCAACAGCCAGGGTAAAAATGGACAGCAGGAAGGGGATACGCCAGCCCCAGATAAGCAGGGCATCTGCAACAGACAAAGAGAGTGACAGGATCTCAGCAGCTGATAGCCACGCCAAAGTGAGGGGTGCACACTTGCAGTACACCCTCATGGAGGAAAGAGAGCATGACAGGATCTCTGCAGTTTTGGTAAGATGTGTGAGCTCTGAGAGCATTACAAGCACTGAGAGCTGGGCTGTGCTTCCTTCGTCAACCTAGTTTGCCCTCACCTGCATTGACCGTGCCAACGATCAGGGTCACCATCAAGATACCAATGACAACTCCTACGCCCAAGCTGATGTAGCCCAATGACCCAGTGAGCGCCTTGTTCTTTGGGGTGGCGATCTCATGGAGGTACACCATGGCGGCTCCAAACTCTCCACCCATGGCAAGGCCCTGGATCAGACACATATCATAGATCAGAGGACACTTAAGCACCATTGGCGCCATACCAACTGTGAAGGGACCTTCCACTCTGATTCAGCATCAAGAGAGCATCCAAACTTGCTGGTGCCCACTGCTGAAGACCTTTCGCGTGCACATGTCATAGATCAGCGGATGCAGGACACAGAAACCAAAGAGCAGGTATGCCACTTATATACGACAATATCCCCATTACCTGGATCAGACGGAGGATGGCCAGGATGATTGGGGCTGCAATGCCAATCTGGTTGTAACTAGGGAGGCACCCAATGAGCACAGTGGGGATACCCATTAGGAGCACAGAGAGCAGCAGGCACATGCCACGACCCTTGGTGTCACCGATGTGACCGAAGACCACGGCACCCACGGGCCGAGAAATGTAGCCAGTGAAAAAGACGCCCCAGAAGCTGAGAGCTTGCATGACAGGGTCTGAGGTTGGGAAGAAGACGGCTGTCAGCGTCTTGTTCATCTGAGTGTAAACGGTGAAATCGTACCCTGCAACAAAAAACAGCATGTTTGGTTACACTGGGGAATAGTACACATGTTCAGGGAGCCTACTTTATTGCGCGCTGAGTCAGCAGTTGCTGTTGAAACAAGATCGGCGACTAAACTGGTCTAGCACTGACATGCACTACGGCTGCGAGGACAAGTGGATTATACTGATGGAGCATGAGGTAATAAGCAGGCCCATTCACGCAGCTTCAATCTGCTACGGCTGCGGACTGAGCCTTGATAGGGCGATGCCGAGCAGATCTTTTAAAAGTGCTTGCGGGGTCGGCACGATATCAGATCTACGGATGGTATATTTCAGCATTCCTATGCAGGTATCTTGCACGTTCTTACATTCAATCATAGTACCCAGGGAAATCGCCATAAGAGCCTTGACTAACTTGGCAAAAGGAACGTCTGCTACGCGCTCCTGGGCTTTGAGCTTGATAGCCACATCCCGCGCATTGAACTTGTCTGTTGTCTCGGTCGCCATCGTTTCTGCATGCGAGAGCCGTGTATCCGTAAGTTGTCAATCCCCAAGCAACCATCGGGTGAACTATTGGGTTATGCGCGATCTGAAGGAGTCTGCTCCTTACCGGTATATGACAGCACGAATGGGACTGGAAGGAAAACCTTCAGCGATGTGAACGCTCTTTCCTGATCAAGGCACAAACGAGTGACCTGAGCGTGGATGAAGGCCCGAGAGCCCTGAGCAAGTTCTGGATGCAAGAAGCAGCAAGGTCATGGGCCTGAGGGCATTGCCGTGTTAAGTAGCATAGCCAGAAGCCTATCGAGCGCAGCTTACGAATCAGGCAATCACCCTTGGGGGGAAAGTCAACGGGTAAGTTACCGACACGTGACGGGGTTGCCGGGTTATTTTGCGATGTGGGCACGGGTAGAGTTGTAGGCCATGGGCCCATGCAAAAGAACTTTAGGGCTGCTTGATGCAACTATTCGGATGGCCTGACATGCACAGGAGCCCATAAAGCCGAGCACAGGCACCTGTGATGTCCGTGCGTTACTAGGTGCACCCTTAATTTGGCAACGTTGAGCTGGCATTTCGCAGTGAGAGAAGTCTCGTGATGAGTCAGTCGGATGACAACTGATGGAAAGGCGAACCCAAACTGCAGCATTTGCCTCTTTTGTTCTGAGCCGTGGGTGGACCGGGACTCAGGCTTGTTCTTGTTCTGAAGTTTCCCCGTCGCAACTTCCGGGTGTCAGGTGAGCTTCCGGGACCGACACTTCCTACGGGCCTGATGCAGATGCCGTGATTCTTGTTTGTCTTTAAAAGATGAGCTTTGAAAGGACGATAACGGTCTTTTTCACAAATGATTTACCACGATCGAAACATTTCAACATGTGTGATGCCAAAACTCATGGAAGCGCTCTATGGTTGCCTTTTCGGAGGGGGAATCTGTGTGGAACCTCCTGTGGCACCTTCAAACATCCTTAATTGCAGTAGCTTTCAGTTCACTAGTGTAGACGGACATGAGGGATGAAGGCAGCAGCTACACCATATCTCACTGTACACGTCAGCTTCACTGAGTCTGCTCCACCAAGCTACTGCAAGGAGAGACGAGGAGGAGACGAGGTGTTCACTGGGAATGGCGGAAGAATGAGCTCGTAGGTCATGACTGGTGTTTGCAGGGTGGCTGCCGTCAGTATGACGGCAAGGCAGTATGAAAATGAGGAGAGGGAAAGCGACTGTTGGCTTACCATTTCTGTCATCCATCCTCCCCCTCCAGACTCTCCTGTCGCTCTCCCCCTCCCAAGCTCCGCTTCTCACGATGCTTCCGCCAGACCCTGGCAGTTTTCCCCAACTACAAAGTATCAGGTGCCCAACCTCCCAGTCCACCACTGGGGTCCCTCGGGTCCCAGTCCACCTTTTGGGTCAATTCCAACCCATCCCACACTGCTGGGCACACCCCTGGGCCAAAGAGGAGACCTTGTTTCAACACCAATGAAAATTGCTGAGTTCTTGAAACCCAACCCCCCCTCCTACCCATACCAAGATTCTTAAGCCTTCTGGGGACTGTCTGATACCGGCGGTGTTCCTCATGCACCCCTGCTCAGGTACGTGGTCAGTGAGTGAGTGGACGCCGGGCGTCAGCCCCGCGTAGTTTTACAAATTTGTTAAGAAAGAGGCGGTTCTAGCACGCGTGCTGCGTTCCCCCCCCCCACACCCTTATGTGGTCATGTATGTTGGGCCAACCGGCGCCGCTTTGGTGTTACAGATGTGGTGGATCTCTGTTTATGGCCTTTAACCAGGTGGTTAACATTTGGGTTTCTTTCATTATAAGTCAGAGACTCCTGGTGATTGACTGAGCAGTTGGTTGAAGTCTCCTAGGAGGATGCATTTTTGAGTGTCTTGGTTGGGTGCTGCACGGTCCAAGGGCTGTGCAGTGATCTATCTCGTATTTGGGTGTGCAGGCCGGAGGGCTGTGCAGTGGTCTCTCTTAACCTGTATTTGGGTGTCTTGGTTGGTGGTCTGGAAGCAATTGGCTGTTTTCCATCCCATTCAGTCTTTGTACAGAAGACGACACGTGTTCTGTTCCACCTCGCTGTTCTTTGTGATGGCTTGAGGTGCGGGGCTTATGCTACATTTTGCTAATAGTAACAAAAATAAGTATTGGACTCATTTAACTCAGCGACCATTTCTTTGTTGCCACAAATCAGTGTTGTTCTTTCCCACTGGTTGCAGCATGCCAGGGTATGCAAAGAGGCACTCATTCCTTTCCCAGGACGAGCACTGCTGGCAGCAGTAGCAGCAGCAGAAGGGTCTGCCTGTTTTGGTGGGAGCCAGGCTACAGCAGCTCCCACCAGGCTCATGCTTAATGTGGAGGCTTCTTCTCTACCTAATGGTCCCAACAGTTTGTGTAGCTTTCTTGAGTGTGCACGCCGTTGGATGTGGCAATTACTTTATGTTGCATTGTTGCCATGTTGCGTAGCTGTACAAAAGGTAACAAACTGGTTGGAGTCATGTGGCGGGTGCTGCACGGCCCGAAAATTGTGCAGTTATCTATATCATATAAAAAGGTGTCCATATGGTTGACGGGCATGGTCTTGTGACTCCAGTCTTAGGCATTATGTTCTGCATGGCTTTCCTGAGTGACCTGTTGCCATTAGCCCATTTTGTGTTCTGATTGATAAAATTGATTGATGCTGGGACAACGTCCCAGCTACACCTAGGGTCTCCTATATAGATTTTCAAGACCCCATATTACACCTCCACTGCTTCTCTGCCAAAAGAGCAACCTGAGTCCTTAGCCAATGTCAGTAATACAAGCAAGAGAGGTTTGCTCCTCTTCACATGGTTAGCTGCAGGTTGATGTGATGTCAACAAGACTTCCATAGAGCGAAGCATGCACCAACACCCTAAGCAACCAGTTCAACTGACTGCCTATCGGGGCCATGGTAGCGACCCCGATCACAACGCCACAGGCTGCTTTAGATATGTCCCACTGAAGCCACCAGGCCTACATGGATGTCAGCAGGACAGTCGATTCATCAACTGGTCCACAAATTGCCCAGCCTCCGTCTAAGGGCATACAGCAAACCATCAAGGTGCTTTCAGTCCTGTATGTCCTCATTGCACACGACAAGCGCACCAATGCAATCAGTGACCAAACACTGCTCAACTAGGTGCCCATGTGTGTGAACCTTACATTGCCATTACCCACCGGCATGTGTGAACCTGTTAAGAGAGACCACTGCAGAGCCCTCTGGGAGGGCGGCTGCAGCACCCAAGCATGAGTCTAACCAGGTTATTAGTGGAGTGTGGGTGAGAGATTCAGAGGGATAGCGGGGGCATGTGTGCATCTGAGATAGCAGTCAATCAAAGCCTGCTGCTGCTCTAGCTTTTCAAGCTTCCACAAAGCTGAAACAGAACCTCTATTCCAATCCATGTGCCCCTGCACAAAGCAAATGGCACTGTTGACGAGACTATGAGCTGGTGCATTTAAAAGGAGCCCAGTACAATCCAAGACAATAGCGTTGACAGCTTCAGATAAGTTACCATTGGGCAGTCCCATGCCAAGTTTGGAGTAAACGGAAGCATAAGACCTACCTCACTGCCCATTGTGCGCATTTCATCCCCTAGAAGTTTGAAATGGGCTTGGGTATAGGCAGTGTTGCGCTTCCACTTCTGAGCCATATATTGTGCAGAAACCATAACACCCTCCTCCAATACCTGATGAGTGCTATGGCACCTTTTCGCAACTCTGCCAGGTTATGTACAACATCTGGGTTTGTTACAGCAACAGGGTAACTAAGCAATGTCCAAGAGCCTG
The DNA here is from genome assembly GCA_963556185.1 of Pseudopediastrum boryanum. Lineage (NCBI taxonomy): Eukaryota > Viridiplantae > Chlorophyta > Chlorophyceae > Sphaeropleales > Hydrodictyaceae > Pseudopediastrum > Pseudopediastrum boryanum. Next base: position 11,089,097 of record OY744495.1, read on the forward strand.
ACCAAGGAGTACCAGGACATCACCAGCCCCAAACCCAGATTGGGCAAGGGCCTGGAGGAAAGAATCTGATACAGCAGCATTCGGGTAGAGCGGGCACGCTAACTGACCGAAGAGAAGGGAAGCAGATCAGCATTCGCAATTTTGAAGGAGCTCGGAAAAGGGCAGCAGTTGTCATCCAGCACAAATTTTCCATGTCCGGGTGCTCATTCCCCTTTTAAGGGAGGCTTGCAATTGCATTGAAGCTTTGACTCCTGGCCGGGCTGAGTGCAGGGCAAGTGAGTGAGCCCTGCGGAGCCGTAGTGCGGTTGAGTGTCCAACATTGTTTGGGCGGTACTTGTGGCTTTGCAACCATGCTGTTGATGGGCACTAGCTATGGTTTTGCCATGATGATGGATCAGCTGCTTTTGTGAGACGCGCTTGAGCGGTAGTCAAGAGGATGGCCTGCTCACTGGGTCTCGTTGGCAGCTTTGCTGCACTGTTATTGAGCTTTGCCGCCTCAGCACATTGCAGAGACCTACAAGGTGCAAAAGACCATAGATACAAGGTCAATGATGATGTCCCCTTGTGGGCCAGCAAAGTAGGCCCATTCGCAAATCCAAGGTATCTGCTTTGTGCCCTTGCCAAGGATTGCACGCATGACCCAGCTAAAGGGCGGGCGACATACAATGCAGTGAAACATATGAATACTACAAGCTTCCCTACTGCAAACCGAATGATGGAGTCAAGTATAAAACGCTGCGCATGGGAGAGGTATGAGCTCTTTGTTCCGAGGGGTCCTTCTGTGCTGGAGGAGTGCATGCAGCTTGCAATTGGTCATGCAATGAATTGGTGTTCAGGTGGTCGATGCCAACAGGATGGCTACTACCCCTTATGACCTGAAGTTCAGGGTGGATCGTAAGGATGAACCAGTCTGCACAAAAACTCTCAGCAGCGACGACGTGGCGAAATTCAGACGGGTAAGTTCGGGCATGCTCGTGTCCGTGGTGTTGGGTTTCTGCCTGCTGCATGTTATACTGGGACATGTGCATAGGGAGGGCAGTGGCCTGTACTGGAGCATCTGCACAGGCTCTTTTACCTACTAGATAAAGTCCCTACTGTCCAGCATCTGTTCTGTATAATCAGCTTGCAAGTAGCCCTAGTGATATTTCTGCTCTAGGCAGCAGCAAAGAGAATCGTTTTATGGTGAGCTGTTTGCTTTCTTACCTGTACCCACCTCAGGAGCTGCTTGGATAGCCATCCTGTTGTGTTGTCTTTGGGCCTGAGCACCAGCGGACTTGCTGCTGGGAAGTCCCCTTCACCAGCCAGCAGTGCCTGGAACCATCTCTGAGACAAAGGGATTGAAGCAATTGAATGCGTTCTTGGAGCTCTGTAGACCTGTTTTATGCTGTTATGCACTGTGCTTGAGCTCGTTTGGCCTGAACTCCTTAGGAGTTTGCCTTGCTAGGTTGTGCTGACATCACATGTGCTTGGTGGCATACACTTGTTGCTGGCGCAGGCAGTAAAGGAGGATTGGTACTTCCAGATGTACTATGATGATTTGCCTATCTGGGGTTTCATGGGCAAAGTGGAGAAGATCAACCCTAAAGAGGAGGATTACAAGTACCTGCTGTTCACACATATTGATTTTGATGTCAAGTACAACGAGGACCGAATCATTCAGATCAATGTGCTAACAGACCCCCAGCATGTTGTAGACATCTCGGAAGGAGCGAAGGATCTGGAGGTCAAGTTCACATACTCAGTGAAGTGGGGTCCCACACCTATTACCTTTGATAACCGGCTAGAGCGGTATGAGCGCTTGCCTCTGAACCCCATGCACTTGGAGGTAAGCTTTTGGCTGTGCCTCATGAGCAGGAGGGTATAATTGTCTTTAATCTGCCTGACTTCTTGTTGATGGTGCACTGCTTGTGGGCAAAGGGTTGTCCAGCAGCAGACAGTTTGCTGACTTCTGTGCACCAACAGTGCCCCCCCTGACGGTATGATGTCCTGCAAATAGAATCTGTCTCTGCTGATTCAGAAGACACTAAGATAGATTCGCAGTTCCTTGTAGATGAGAGATGCCTTCTACCGGGAATAATGTCGCACGATGCCAGTATAAGGCATCACCGCTGATTACAGGGCCGGCTGTGTCAAGAGATCGTGATTGTCTCTGTTTTAACTGCTTGGCTGTCGGACATGGTCGTCTTGCCTTCTGATCACGTGTGTCTCATTAGCGTGTGACATGCTGCTCTTGCCCATGCTGCTGTCACCAGATCCACTGGTTCTCTATCATCAACAGCTGTGTGACAGTGCTCCTGCTGACGGGCTTCTTAGCCACCATCCTGATGAGAGTGCTCAAGGCTGACTTTGTAAAGTTCAGCAAAGAGGACGGTAAGCACGTGTAAGAAGGATGGTTGCCATGTGCCTGTAGACCCATTGGTGTAGCATTTACAGGACAGAAATGGCACTTATTGCTATGGCATATCATGAAATGTAATAATAATAATAATTACAGGACAGAAGTGTGTTTTGTTCAACATCATGCTGGAAAAGTATATTGGAGCTAAATATGCAGGCGTTCTGCTGTCCTCCATATGGCACAGCCAAATGTACCAGCGAGTAGGCAGACCCGGTTCCTGCACGATTGCAGGTCGAGCTGCAAGGGTGACCTTTACTTTTCTTCTGCCCTTTTTGCAGGCTCTTCTGCATTGATTGAGGGCAATATGTATGGTGCACGTGCTTATATCTGACCCTCGCTTCTGTTCCTCTGCTGTCACAGCTGCTATGGAAGAGGAGGAGGCAGGATGGAAGTACATCCATGGGGATGTGTTCCGCTTCCCTCCAGGCAAAAGCATCTTCTGCGCCTTCGTAGGCACAGGGACTCAGATCTTCTTCCTATCGCTCTTCATCTTCGCGATGGCCCTGGTGGGGGTGTTCTACCCCTACAATCGTGGCGCCCTGTTCACAGCTCTGATAGTGCTGTATGCACTGACTGCCTGCATTGCGGGGTATGTCGCGACCAGCTACTACCGGCAGATGGAGGGACACTCTTGGGTTCGCAACATCATGCTGACGTGCTTTGTGTATTGCGGACCCTTCTTCGCAATGTTCATGTTCCTCAATACAGTGGCCATTGCTTATAGGGTGAGTGTGTTGAGGGTGCAGGCGATGGATAGGAAGGGATGCATGGTAGTAAGGCTCGCATTGTAATGGTAGGGGAGTTGGGGGGGTATAATGAGACTACCACAGGCAGAGGTGCAGGCTGAGAGGGGTGTGGATGCCTTGGTGCTGTCAGGGAAGAATGTCAGATAAGCAGTGCAACCGTTGACGGACGGATTGTGCTGCAGTTGGTGTGCTGTATATGGAACGTGTTCCTTAGGTGCGATTTTACGATTTATTAGACTCCTGACTATGGAAAGACTGATCAAGCTGCTTGCACTGTCGGGTGGGGACCAAGAGCTGGGGGTATTTGGGAGGAAGGTGAGCAGTGGGAGACTCTGTTGCTATGAGCTTTACCTGTCATCCATGAAGACATTGCCAAGAGCTGCAGGAGTGGTTGCGCAGGGCGTTGTTTGGGCCAAGTGGATAGTCTGACTTGGGAAACTTGGCCTCAAGGCTTGTCATGAACACCAGCCATGCATTATAATGTGATAGTCTGGATGACGCTGCACATATGTGCAGGCTTCCATATTGACGTGCTCTCATTGTGACTTGAATTGAATTACAATGTGTCTTCTATAGGGTATACACCTTGTGGTCGAGCCCCTTCAATGCTTGAATCACTCCAGTCCACTGCCCATCTAGACATTGTAAATCATTTTGCTATTTGCAGCTCCACAAGTGTGCTACAACTTTTGACATCTGCAGCTGTTGCCCTAGCTAAACTGACTCTCCCCCCAACTCCCTTGATCTGCAGTCAACTGCTGCGCTACCATTTGGGACCATTGTCATCATCCTGGTCATTTGGGGTATGGTTACCATCCCTCTGACCGTCTTCGGTGGCATTGCCGGGAAGAACAGCAAGACAGAGTTCAACGCGCCCTGCCGGACCAACAAGTACCCCCGGGAGATCCCTGTGTTGCCCTGGTGGCGGACCACAGGGCCACAGATGATAATGGCAGGCTTCTTGCCTTTCAGTGCAATCTACGTTGAGCTGTACTACATCTTTGCTAGTGTGTGGGGCCACAAGGTGTACATCATCTGGAGCATCCTGTTCATCGTGTACATCATCCTAATCATCGTGACTGCCTTCATCACAGTGGCTTTGACCTACTTCCAGCTTGCAGTTGAGGATCATAGATGGTGGTGGCGCAGCTTCTTGTGTGGAGGGAGTACGGCTTTGTTTGTCTATGGGTACTGCATCTTCTACTATCTGCGGCGTAGCCAGATGAGTGGCTTTATGCAGACCAGCTTCTTCTTTGGCTACAATCTTATGGTTTGCTTCGGGTTTTTCCTCATGCTGGGCACTGTGGGGTGGAGAGCAAGCCTGCTGTTCGTGCGCCAAATTTATAAGGCTATTAAGTGCGAATAGGTGGGGTGTGTTTCTTTCATGACAGGATGTTTTAGTGCTGTTGCTGCCTCTGAGGATTTGGCATCAAAGTATGAGACCGTTGTGCTGCAGCAAGTCATACTGGCTGCGGTTTATTTACGTGATATGCGCATTTACAGCTTAGAGCTAGCAACAGCGCCGCAATAGGAAGCAGCTGGACAGTAGCCTGCCGTGCCGGAATCAGTCTCTGTCCGGGTCGTTGCAGGCACTCGGCAGGGCCCCTATCATTGTTGTGCAAGAAGCTCTGATTGTCCGACAGCAGCGTACCCCAAAGGCGCATTCTCGCGGGTGAGATGTTCTTCTGCTTGATGACGAACAGAATCTGTGGGCAAGGATATGTCACTCAGAGAGTAGGTGAGGCATACTAGTCTAAGTGCCACCGGCAACTCATAATACACATGTTCTCCACCTGCTTCATGCCAGACAGGGCCGCTGCTCACTGGCAAAGTCATGCCATATCAGCATGTGCCGCAGCTTATTGATACTATGCTGCGCGTGACTCACCGCCATGTTTAGCCAAGAGTAACTGTGAGAATGGTTTGGTGGCTGATGTCAAGGCTGTATCGACCAAGTTGAGCCATTAGGATATGCTGAAATAGCTGCAGAGATAGCGCTAACTAGAGAAGCCCATGGGCTAGCTGGCTTCTACAGAAATACTACGATCCCTAGAAGTAGGAAACCTGGCTGAGGCTGCTGGCGCATCCATTAGCACAAGTTCAAAGGTAAGCTGAGGTGTCGGTAACGGCTGTTGCTATGCAAGGGGCATGCACGTTGGAGCACCAGCCCTTGTTGTAGGGTGTTGTTGCTTTCCGCTGTTTCCTCTGGGACCTTGCGAGCTGTCTTTATAATTAGGAACGGATTGCAATGACGTTGAAACATGAGTCAATAGCATTGCGATCCATGTAGGTGAATAGCCTGGTGCCATCGTCTTGGCCTCAAGTCCTCCGTAGGGGCATGCCTGCAGGCCATTCCGCCCTTCGCCACACGTTCAGGGATGGTGCAGTGATGTCCGCTTCATCTAGCATTCGACAGACCGGTGAAGTTTGTCACCCTGTAAATGGCTACGCACGGGAGCTGAATGATGCAAGTGGTAAGCAGTAGGCGGCAGCAAGGAGAACGAACTGTTGCAGTGGGAAACTGCCTAAGAGGCCCCTTCGTGGCAGCGAGTCCGTACACCTCAGCTGACTGTGTCCGGGCCAGAACAGTTGCATGGGCCATTCCCATGTTCTCATGCTGTATGATTCAGCTGCAGCCCTTGCATGAGCAGACAGCAAAGCAGCAGTTGCACCCAGGGGACAAGCACCATGCAGTTTTGGCTGTCCTTCATGGGAAATGCTGTTTGGACATGTTTCCTTGAAGCTGGCCAGGAGTCCTGGTGGTAGTCATGCTGTTGAATCTTTAGCTTCAAGGTCGTGTTCCCGTTCGAGCAAGCTTTCTGCAGCTGATGGTGGTGACAATAGCCAGAACTGCACTATCACATCTGTATGAATTGGAACTGCTATGCAGCCGCTTGTATGCAAATGCTGTTGAGCTTTTGTTCTGCTTGATGTCTCCGTCATGTCTGCTTCAAACCACCTTCTCCACCCATGTGTTCGCTGCTTTGCTTCCTCCAGCAGCAGAGCCCAAGGACCCTGCTGCTGCAGCTGCAGTTTGGTATGAGCGCGCCTACAGAGCCTTGAAGCATCGGTTAGCAGATGGGGACTTGATCATGCGGGAGTACAGCCACATCGTGAACCTGGACATGTTCATTAGTCACTCGTGCGAGGCAGCACAGCAAGAACAGACGATGTCATTGAATCGCTACTGCAATGTGCTGCCGTATGATCATAACAGGTGCGGGCAGCTCTGTGTGGTGTTTGATTCCTTGCTGTTGCATCTGCATGTATCCAAAGAGATTGGGAAAGCCATATGCTGGCTTGTGCCAGTAGATGTATACATCTGCAGCAGCCAGTAGGAGCGCATCCACAAGCACAGAAGGGGTATGATTAGCTGCATGTGGGGCGTCTGTCTCCGCTGTGCTGCAAATGCTGCATGTAAGCAGCAGCATATGCCCTTGTTGTCTACCTCCACCATTGTGGTCTCCTTCCAGTAAATTCTCTGCCATGGCCGTAATATGTGTATGACATACCCTTACAGCTGCATGCTGGTCGTGATAAGGCTCATCTCCTCCCCCTGAGAAGTGTGTCAACACTGCCTCTGAAGTCTGCATGTCCTATTTGTCTGCCTTATTGGCTGCTTTGCGAACCTCCGTTTCCATTGTTGCTCTTGCAGGGTCATGCTTGGCGAGGAGCAGCGCTACACCAATGCCAGCCATGTGCAGGTGTCCTTGCCGTTGCTGCCGCAGCCAGCATCTTATGTAGCCTGCCAAGGTCCGCTGCGTCACACTGCCAAGGACTTCTGGCAGATGGTGATGGAGCTGCAGATACCTGCAGTGGTGATGCTGACACGGTGCTCAGAGAAGGGCATGACAAAGTGCTGGCAGTACTTCCCGCAATCAGCAGGGGAGATGATGGAGGTGCCAGGATACCAGATACTGGTGAGGAATAGGAGCAGGGGCGTGGAGACTGGACTTGATTTGCAGCAGCGTCTGCTGTGGTTGAGAGGTGGAGTGGGAGGGTCGTTCCTCTGAGGCGAAGGAGGGGTGCTGTGGCCGTAGGGGCGGTCACAGTTGACAGACAGGCTTTGCAGTAGTATCAGTTCCACTTCAGTGTGGTTTGATGGGACGGAGCAATGCAGCTATTATGGCTGGCAGAGCCAGTGATATCTCAGCATCGCCAATCTATGTTCGATATAGAAAAGTGTATGAAATAACAAAGTGCTCCAGCAATCGCCTCTTTTGCATGTGTTGCATTGGGACTCGGCTGTTGTGCAGTGGCAGTTAGCGCGAGAGCAAGCTTGGTACCGCTGGACTTGGCTCCCATTGGAGGTATCTTTCTGATTGGAACATGCCGTAATCACCTCTGAAACCTGGATTTTGGGTTTTTGGGTATCTGTAACTGGCTTGCTATGCATGATTGTGATTGGAGAAAGGAAACCATGTGCTTATTTTGCTGCACTGCTGCCCCTGCATCAGGTGGAGAGGGCCGTGGAGTTCACTGCGGACTGCACTCTGCGTGTCCTGCGGATATTCAACAGCAGCACAGGCGATTCCCACCTCCTCTCACATTATCACTTCCATGCATGGCCTGACCACGGAGCCCCGCGCTCTTCTGGCGGCATCAGAGCAATCTGTGCTGCTTTGTCGCCAGTGCGGGCGTCTAGCACCCCCATCCTAGTTCACTGCAGCGCGGGGATTGGCCGTACGGGCACATTCTGTGCGCTGGACATAGTACTGCAGCAGCTAGACAGCTGGTCCAACCAGGACGGTGGCATCACAGAAGGTGAGGTGGTGGAGACGCTGGATTTGCCCAGCTTGGTAGCGAAGCTGAGGCAGCAGCGGATGAACATGGTGCAGACCCTGGAGCAATATGAGTTCCTGTACAAGGCCATACTTGAGGACCTGCAGCAGCGGGTGGAGAGGGCGAAAGGAGCAGCAGCGGCAGCAGGGCATGCTAACGGGGGATTTAGGTTTGGAGGGAATTGCCAGTGACAGCAGGGGTGGGATTTGAAGGTAGCACTGAAGGCCAAGCATAGGAGAGGGGGTTCACTGTGCAGCAGCAGCAGGGCCGTCTATACCGCAGCTTGGACTAGCGTGGGAACGCAAGTAGTGATAGCAGTCAGCAAAGAAGTTTGTGTTGAGAGCATGGACGCAAAGGGCTGCGGCCTCTTGGCTGGCGATGTCGAGGCTTTCTTGGGTTGAGACTTTGCTGGGCAACTTGTGCAGGTGCTTCAACTGTTGCTTCTTATCCTTAATAAATATGTGCGAGCAGCTTGGCTTTCCTGGCTGCTGCTGCTTAGGAGTGTGGTACAAAGTAGGGTTGGGGGCATTCTGACCCAGGAGAATGCTGGGGAGGAGGCAGAAAGTATTTACATGTATAAGGAAATTTCTGGGGAAGGGCTTCATGTGTACAGTATTTTGATCTGTTATCATGTTCTGTGTATGTTTGCTTTTCCCACCTGTTGGAATGATCAAGCCGGGGGGGGGGGGTGCATTTGCAAGAGGTAGCATGGGCCTCAGCGGTAACAGCGGGTCGGTATAGCAACATCAATACTTCGGGATGTAGGGACAGTGGCAACACCTGCTGCTTAACTACAGTGCTGTTTGAGAAGAGGATTGGGGATTGTGAAGGGCTGCATCACAAATGCTGGACTTTGAGTTGTCTATGCTGCCCTGGTGGTCAAAGTATGCAGTGTCATAGCTTCTTGAAAAGCAGGGAATGCATGCATGGGTGATGGGTTTGCAGGCGAGCTCCTGGGTACATGGAGATGAAGTGAACCAGCCAATGTTGCAGTACTTGTTGCTACCCATTGCGGGAGCCAGCAACCAATGTGTGTTCCTGTGGCAGCTTGTGTTTGCCACAAGTGGTGTGCGAATGTGCCACTTTTGGTCCAGGGCTGTTTGTGCTGCTAGTGGCTTGTCGTAAGCTCTTGCATGGGGTAGGCAATTGTCATCTTAAAATTGCACTCTCCTTGTTTCTGAGGCCCTCCTTTTGCAAGGGAACAGGGTCCCCTAGCATCTGCAACGTCTGTTTTGAAATATGTTTTAATTGTTCCAAGTGCTGGTGGTACTGCCTGCGTCTAGGGTCGTTTCATTGCGGTGTTTATGGAGGTAGGGTTGCTTTCAGAGGAGGTTGATAAGTCTGCAGTGAGCAACTGTGTGTGGCCACAACGCCCAGCTGCTCTGGAAGCAGGGGTGCAAAGGGCTCCAGGGAGATGTAGTGCTTTACATACAATCACAGGGAGATGTAGCGCTGTACGTACCAACAGTTTGATCATCCAATCCAGTTCCAGGTCTTGCTGGAGTGCCTGTGGCAAGTCCATTTACCTGAGATGTGATATGGCTGCTGACGTGTGCAATGGACGTTAGTTAAGTAGGTTGGAGTCTTAGATGCGTTGCTTTGGCGTACGGTATGGAAGGATAAGCAGGGGGGTGGTCTGGTAATGTACTAATGTTAGAAAGCGAGCTGCACAGAGGTGTACCTTTTGAGGATGGAAGCTGGGGATGGGAGCATGTGGACTGCAATACACCCCTCACCTGTATTGCGCTCAAGTGGTTTGGTCAATCAATTGTTAAGCGTTTTTATACAATATTGCGTGCTCGCAGTAGCCCTGCATTATAGTTTTTTTTGTGGTTTGCTCTGCACTTCCTGACCGTATGCTGTCCCTCTTCCTGTGCTTGGCACTTTTGACCATTCTTTAGTATCGCGCACAGGCTGGTTGCATGCTTGACTTTTTGAGAGGGTTGGATGTACAGGTTTGGTCTGGGTACATGATCTAGTGAACCTTAACCTGGGGTCAGGGAAGTGTTTTGGCTGATGAAATGGTTTGGCTGATGATTGTGGAGAATTGATTTAACTTTTCATTGTTCTTGCCACAGGGCTAGGCTCCCGTAGATTCTGTCTTGGAGCGCGAGGCTTACAATGGGGGTAGGAACTTGCATGTGCGAACGTACAGTGACATGTGCATAGCATGCTCTGTACCAGGTGCTTAGTGAGGATGGAGGGTGCATTGGACTAGGGGGTGCACCCAGTGGTTCAATCTGACAGAATGTTGCTCTGGTCGCCGTATCCATGTCAAGTCAGGGTGGTACTATCCTCATTGGAAGTGGTTCAGTACCGTTGCAAGTAAGCATATAAGGCAGTCCCTCTGGCGGCAGGCACTGTTGCTGTGCTGGCATGGGGGTGGGTTCCAAAGTCATGCTAAGGCTTCTGTGTGGCCGGACGTGCCGGCTTGAACATTGTTGTTGTCGTTGTGCTTGGTTGTATTGCTTGTAGTGTGTGCGTGAATGATCTGGTCAGAATGTGTGAAGCGGTGAATTCTTAATGGCGGGTTGTGGAAGAACGATGGAAGTAGGATAGGGAGGTGGCACCGACCACCGTGATGTGAGGCAGGGTCAATGGATCATTCTACTATTAGAAGTGGTGGTACTGTGGTCGCCGCCCGCACTTGGTTACATGATTAGCAGGGGATCCAGCAGGTAATACTATGGCACGTGGGGTGGATCAGTTATATTACTATATTTGTTCATAATCACCTTCACCTTGAATTTATGTTTGTTTGTTTGTTCACCAGCGCGTCAGTGTGACCAGCGCGTGCTTAGGGGATCACTACCCTTCCAAGTGCCAATCAGTACTAGCGTCAGCGGCTGAGTGGGCCAGCACCACTGCTCTTTGTTTGTACTGTTCCTCGGTGTACGGTCGGCATGGAACTTTTTCAAAAGCGGGTCTGCGGGGCAGGCTGGGGGCTTGCAGGTGCTTGGCTGAGTGATTTGAGCCATGCCGCCATGCTCCCAGGGCCCTTTTGCTCATGATTGATGTCACATGCCTTAGGAGGGCATCGGCACATCGTGTGGGTGCCAAGCAGTGGTCTTTTGCTATGGACATGGGCTACTTCGGGCGAGCCAATGATGATTGCACACAAGACCCCGTTGACTGTAAGACCATGGGAACGTGGGACTGCCGGGTTGAACGCTTATACCTTTGTCGACCTGCTAAGGAGGTGCCTGTACCACCTCTTCTGCCTGTAACACATGTGCACTCTTGGCAGTTGCGCTGTGATGGGCTCTGCACTGAGTTTAAGCGGTCTCGCCGCAGGAAGTTGAGCAGCCGGCCCGAAAGCCGCCATGCAAAGTGTACGCTCGGTAATGGTGTCCAGATTTGGTGCTTCGAGGGTGGATGGGCATTAGGGACGAACATTGCTTGAACGCTGGTTTGCAGCGCTGTGTGCATTACGTTGGGTGCTGCACCATGTCCATGGCATGGTCGTGGCCGGGACTTCTCTTGTAATCGTGGAAGCTGTTAAGACATATTCAGCCTGCAGGGGTGCTACTATTCATTCGCCTTAGGATCACACAGTATACCCAGTCTTGGTCTAGCGACCTGCCGCGGCCATGGCTCTGCTCGACGTCGTCGACGAGCACAGCCGGTTTTTCAACCATCTGGCAGACCTGGTAGACCCTAGGTACTTTCATGAAGATAGTAGGGAGCCTGTGAACCTTAGATATATGAAGAAGGAGGCGCGAATGTCCACCAAAAGGGCCTTCAAGGAGCAGCACAAGAAGAACAAGCGTGCAAAGCTGGACCCAGATGCAGCGAAGACCACAACAGAAGTGCAGCGACAGAAGATACAACGCGGTAGTGAAGATGAAATGGAAGATGATACCCCAGGGCCCCCTGCAGCAGCTCACTCCATAGGCAGACTGCACATAAACTCTGGTAAGCAGGAGCTCTACCTCTGCTTGTGGCAGAATTTAATCAGCTTTAACTCACAGATGATATTGGGCACTCTGATTGTCAACATGTGCAGTTCTACAGCATCCGAGATCGTGCATGTTACCCCCACCAGCAAATTACCATTTGAAACTTCTATTGGCATGACTTGATGTCCCTGTTGCTCTGGGGTTCCATCTCAGGGCCAGCCCTAAGCAGACAAGACCTCCTCGACCGTCTACACAAGAAACTGCAGGTACGAGGAGCTCAACAGCCCTTGTTGTGAGGCCCTCCATACAAACCAGTTGCAAACCATGCTTGATAAGCATAACACAAACAGCTGCAAGCCCCTGCTGACCATCCAAGCTAGCTGCAACTCCTGTAGCAAACCAACTAAGCAGAGACCTGTATGTGGTATCTTGTAGCAGCAGTATTGGTGTCAGACCAACATGTGATGGAATCAGCTGGGCACTTGGCAGTGCGATACCTCTGTGCACAGCATGGCCATTTGGATGAGCAGCTGCGGTCCATTGGAGGTCCTGTCCTTCCATATGACTCCATGGTACTTGTGTCTTGGGCAATGTGGGACTCTTTGCTACGGTTGGGAGGATCCTTGGGGCAATGTATGAGATAGATCACTGCACAACTTTCGGGCCGTGCAGCATCTGCCACATGACTCCCAACCAGTTTGTTAGTGTGTGTTGAGAGAAACCGCTGCCCCGAGAAACCGGGGCATTACGGGTATGCATTACTTTACTCATGTAGCAGCTTATGTGCATGTGCAGTCCTTCCACGCAAGGTTTTGCACGAGACACACCTTGTGTATTTAGTTCACGTCCCTTGACATATGATAGTATGTGTCTGCAGGCTAAACGTGAGCAGCGGCATGCTGAGGAGCAAGCAGCAGCAGAGAAGGCAGGAGCAGCAGCAGCAGCAGGCACTGGGAAGCCCGACAGCAGCTCCGCCAAGGAGTGGAGGAAGGAAGCCCTTGGGAAGAAGCTCAAACAGCATCAACAACAATTACAGAAGCAGCAGCAGCAGCAGATGCCACCCTCAGCTCAGCACGCTGAAGAGCGGTAAGGGCAGAGCGGGCTACTTAAGCTGCAAGAAGTCTGGCAGATGCTATAGCACCAAAGCTGAGGGCTTTGTGTAGTAGCTGCTTGGCCTGAGGCGCTCTGTGCATCAAGGTCCCCGAGTGCTTTGCAGTGTGATGCATTATGCAGTGTACCAGCAACGACTGTCACCCCGCATATCTGACATGTCTTGGGAGAATCATGTTGGGAACTGCATCAAATGTGAATTAAGATGTTAAGTTACTGTGTCGGGTCCCTTTGATGGTTTTGTTGGGTGTTCATCTGATGTTTGCTTTGGCCCCCCGCTCCCGCTTGCAGTAGACCTGAGCAAGGGCAACAGCAGAAGAAGCCTCAACAGCAGCAGCAGCAGCAGCTGTCAGGACCAAAGCTAATCTTCAGTAAAGTGCTTGTAGAGGAAGGTGAGCGCTCGTTGCCAGCCAATATTGTATTAAAAACATTTATAAAGTTAAATATGAATATTTTATTTATTTCTTTATCTTTTTTTGGAATAAGGCTAAGAGGGCTTACCATAGCGTATCTTGTTCCGTTCTAGCATGGTGGTATGAAGTCAGAACACTGAGTGCATGCTTGGTTCCAGCAGGGCTTTGGGAGCTTATCCTATGCAGCCATCCACACTTTGTTTGAGGATCCTGTTATTAGGCTTCCTTAGGCTTCAATAAACTGCAGATGAGCCTGCAGTTTTGTGCCGGCGCATCTAATTCACTTTCAACACCAGTGTAGCATTAGCACACATAGAGGTGAGTTACAGGCCTGCTGCTACGGTTGGGTGACCTCTTCGGCATTTGCACACTGCTCACTGCACCCTTAGGCACTATCTATTTTGAAAAGCATGCTGCTTCACCACAGCACCCACAGGTGGTGACCTTGGCAGCTTGATGCGGAACCCTGGGTCCGGAACCGGGTCTGCCTACTCGCTGGTTCATTTGGTTGTGCCATGTGGAGGATGACAGCAGAATGGCTGCATAATTAGCTCCAACATTATTATTAACCATACAGATAGCTTGGCAGGATCATATGTTCTGCTTGAGCTCTGCCACCAGGGGTAACTGGTCTATACCCTAATACACATGTATTAGGGTATAGACCAGTTACCCCTGCTGCCACCTTGGCACTCTCTTTGAGGTGTCCCCGTATCTGCTGGTACTACCAGTGGCGAGGCAGGAGGAGCACTACCACATCTCACATGTCCTTCTCCCACATCTGCCCTCCTCAGTGCTCTCCCTTGTGGCCAAACCTAAGCACTAAACCCTCAAAATCTGCCCTCCTCAGTGCTCTCCCCTGTGGCCAAACCTAAGCACTAAACCCTCAACATCTGCCCTCCTCAGTGCTCTCCCTTGTGGCCAAACCTAAGCACTAAACCCTCAACATCTGCCCTCCTCACTCAGGGTCTTCCCCTGCCTCCCATCCCCCTAACCCTAAACACCTGCCTCTCCTCAATGACCTCCCCTGCCTCCAACCTCTAAACCCTAGACACCTGCAGGAACATGAGGCCTTGGGCTTTTGACCTTTACGCTGGTGTCTGCTCTTCTTCTCTGCTGCAGACCGGCATGGTCCCCAAGGTGCGAAGCAGAAGAAGCTGACTAAGGCTCAGCTACTCAAAGCAGCTGAGGAGAAAGCAGGGGCACGTGCAGCAGCAGCAGCAGGGGCAGCAGCAGGAGGAGGGGGAGGAGGTGTTGATATGGGGGGTGCTGAGGCTTGGCAGGCGGCACTGCTGAGGGCGCGTGGTGAACGTGTGCTCGATGATCCTAAGTTGCTGAAGAGGAGCATGAAGAAGGAGACGAAGCGGAAGGAGAAGGCAACTAAGAAGTGGCAGGACAGGGTGGCAGCACAGGAGGAGCAGCAGAAAGCACGACAGGACAGGTGAGGGAGGGACGTGTATTGCATAGCAACAGTGCCATAGGTCCAGCACCTTCAGCTGCTACGAAGATACCGAGGTGGAACAGCATACGTGTTGAAGCCAGAAACATTGGCGACATATGCCTAGACATCAGGGAGGGAAGGTTTGGACTGGCGTTGAAGGGGATAGATAGAGAAAGAACTAGAGGAAGCCCATGGATGATTTTGGTGTATATGGCATGACAGGACAGGGTGAGGGACAGAACCATTATAGTTGATGATATGCCACAGCAAATGTGCCATAGGTTCCAGTACCTTGAGCTGTTACGGAAAACAGCGAACTGGAACAAGACTATGGGTTGCAATCAGAAATAATGACGAGGACATATGCTTAGACATAAGAATGGAACTAGGGGGCGGGGGGGGGGGGGGGGAGGGGAATGAGTGGAAGTGGAGGGTGTAGATGAAAAAAGAAAGAGAGGAAAGCCCATGATTGTTATGCTGTCCTGCACATTGTTACTCATATGAAGGCGGCATAGGGCTGGGCTGGGCTTGTCCTAGAGGCTATGGTGGATGGGAAAACGATTGGCGGTGTTTCTTTTATGATATGCCATAGCAGAACTGCCATAGCAAAAGGGGGTACTGTCCTGCGTAGAAGGAAATGACTGGAGGACAAGATGGATAAAGCCTTCGGATGGATACACTCATGGGGCAAGCTAGCAAGGGAAAATGTCGTTATTAATCTGACAGGTTTAGCATGCGGTCTATGGCATTTTTGCTATGGCATATTAGGCAATGGCCTTGTGCGACATATTAGGCAATGGCCTTGTGCAACCGCTTGGCATAGCTGATGGATTTGGATTTTGATTGATGGATTGGTTCGGCAATGCGCGGTATATAATGAAATCAGGTGTTCTCTCGTGCTACCGTATTGATTGATTGCTCTCAATAAGTATGCATGGCAAAGCTCCAGCTTGTGGGCTTTCTTGCTTGCGCGCATCTGGACAACAATGCACTTGCAGGAGGGGTGGACTGCAGCTTGCTTAAATGCTCTGGGGCCCACCTCTGAAAGTGATTCTGTCGCTTTGGTGTCAGCCTGGAAAGAGATCACAAATGTAGTCTGTTAAATCTGCTTCTGACGTCTCCTGTGAACCCCTTTCTTGCTTTTGTGTGATTGCAGACGCAAGGACAACCTGGCAGCCCGCTCAAAGGTCAAGTCTGACAAGAAGAAGGAGAAGCGCGAGAAGAAGCTGCTACGTGCTGGGTTTGAGGGTCGTAAGTCAGGGTTCATCCAACCAAAGAAGAAGTGAGAATCATCAGCAGGGCTGTCGGGTCCTGTAAGAGCAAGGGGGTTAATGTGTCGGGGCTTTCATTCTACTGTATTTGCGCTCTGACAATAAATTTTGGCAGCTTTGGTGCGTGACTGATAATTGGCGGGTGCCTCGATTGTGGATCCCGGCCGGTTGTATGTTTTCTTTACATCGTACTTACTTGCACCGGCTTGTAAAGTGTTAAAAGTGCTTTCCAGAAGTACTTGCATGTCACTATTTCATATAGCCAATGGTGAGCAGAGGTGAGCAACGAGGGCGGAACCCCGGATCACTGCAAACGGGACCGCGATGCGGCGGAGTAGTGGGTCCTTCCTCAGTGCGGGGCGGACCCGGGGGCGGACCTGCCTAACCTTGCTACAAAGTACTGCACGACAATTGGCAATGCACGGAATCCAATCACTATTAGTGTCAGGCTCGCAGTCGTACGGTGGCTCCGGCTGACTTTAGTCGGAGTGCCCCGTACTAACACGCTTACTCATGGATAAGGGCGCTATTCTCAACCGCTCAATTGCGAACCCAAACACGTGCGGTACAACGTGCCAAGATTGTCCTCCATGTGGGTAAGTTCCTGCTGTCTTACCAGTTACCACCCCACCCTCCTCCATCCCCAATTCTGCTGCATTCACAGCCCCTCCGTCATGTACAGCTCCTTCATACTGCCCACCAGGCCCCCGCTCCTCTGCCTAGCCGGGTCCAGGTGCCCATTACCACTGGCCAGCAGCGCCATCCTCAAGTCCTCCCACCCCACCTCCTGCCTTCCTGCTGCTACTGCCATTGAATTAGCCAGCCGCAGCTGCTCCACAAGCAGACCCTCACTTGCTACTGCCAGCGCTTCCAATGCCTCTTTGCTAAACTCTATCTCCATGGCCTCCTCTGCTAATAAGGGTTTACCACCGCCTCCACCCACATCACTACCTCCTACCGCAGCAGCATATCTTCCGCTGCTGCTGTCGGCTGCTGCTGCTCCTCCTCCTGACAGCCGTACTAGCTGCTCTTGCTGCTGTGCCGTCTCCCTCTCTAACTGCTGTTCCTCCATCACTTCCCATAGCACATCTTCCACCATCTGCTTCCAATGCTCCTTCCCCTCCGTCCCAGCACCCAGCACCCCCACCTGCTCCTGCTGCTCACGCTGGACCTCACAGAGCCCTGCTACATCCCTCAACGGCTGCAGCTGCTGATACAGCCGTGCCAGCTGCAGCCTCTCCTGTGGCTGTAGCTGCTGCTGCCATTGCGGGTCACCCCAGCAAGGCAGCTGTAGCTGATACAGCCTCACTAATGACATCAGGGCTGCTACAGCTCCACATTCGGCGCTACGGCCACTTACATTGCTACGGCCACCAGCACCAGCAGCGCCAGCCGCCAGCTTAGACACGGCATCAGGGCTGGAAAGAGATGCTGCGGCTGTTGACTTTGCAGCAGCCACTGGTGCAGCAGAGAGCACAGGTGCTGCCAATTGCTGTATTGCTGCATTAGGCAGTACCCATGCCCCCTGGTCAACAAGCTGCTGCATTGTGAGTTGACTGAGCTGCAACCGCTGGTCAAGGTCAAACACCTGTAGGGCAGTGGTCAACATCTGGCAACTGCTACACTTATGACCTGAGGCAAAGCAGCACCTGGAGAGGCTGCTACCTCCAGAACTACAACCACCACCAGCAGCAGCAGGAGCAGAGGAAGCGGAGGCAGCAGCAGCAGTTGTATGTGTGCTGGCCATTGCTGGTTCATATTTGCTGCGCCCACAATACACCTGGAGGTCCAATGGGAATACCACAACACCAGAAGACAAACTTATTCCACAGCTGCTGCTGGTCTCTCTCTCCCTGCCACTCTTTGATGCTGCTGCTGCTGCCCCTGCTGCTGCTGGTCCTACTCCCTCCTCACCTGCTGCTGTTGCTCCCACTGCTGCTGCCACTGCCAACCACTGCTGCACCAGCAAGCCCTCCTCTTCACCCCATCCCCTACCATCCATCTCCATAGCCTCATCTGACCCCTCCCTCCCACCACCATCAAGCCCAGTAGCCCCTCCCATCCCCTTCACCTGCACCCGACCAGTTGCCAACTCCAACAAAGCAGCAGCAACAGCATCAACTGCCACCCCTCCTCCTCCTCCTCCTCCTGCTGCTGCTGCTCCACTACCTCGCACACCCTCTACTGTTCCTCTTCCTCCCATGCTGCTGCTGCTCCCCAGGACCTCCCCAGCAGCAGCAGCAGCATTAGGCAGCAGCTGCTTGTGCAATGCAGGTAGTGCCCCTGCCCATGCTACATCAGCACCCTTAAACCCTCCTAGCAGCAGAGCAGCCAGAGCATCATCACGTGAAGCCGCAAGCAACACATGCCGAGGCAAAAGCACCACCCCTTCTACCTGCTGCTGCTGCTTATCCTTCTCCTGCGAGTGCTTCTTCTTCTTTCTGCTGCTACCAGGTGTACTCAGCCCCTCTTCCTCCTGCTGCTGCTGCTGCTGCTGTTGTCCCCAATCCTCCTGCTGCTGCTGCTCAGCTGTAGCTATATCAGCTGCAGCATTGATCAACCTCTGCAGAACCACCTCAACCGCTGCTGCCAAGGCGACTAAACCCTGAGTGTTAAGATCTGATTCATCCTCCTCCTCATCTTCCTCTTCCTCTTCCTCGCTGTCGTCTTCATCCCCCCGGCCCCCAGTCCCTATTCTTCCTCTTGCTGTTGCTCCCCCGCGCCTCCCCCCAGGGAGCTGATCCAGCTGAGCCAACAGGCTGGCAGGGATGTGCATTGCATTGAACAGCTGAGGGTCCTGATCCCTGGAGCACAAACAGCAGAAGCCAAGAATGGTCAGCAGATGTGGGCGTGGATAGTATCAACTGCAACCTTGTAAACCTAAACCCTAAACCTGTGGGCGTGGATAGTATCAGCTGCAACCTTGTAAACCTAAACCCTAAACCTGTGGGCGTGGATAGTATCAGCTGCAACCTTGTAAACCTAAACCCTAAACCTGTGGGCGTGGATAGTATCAGCTGCAAATGTAACCCCTACCCTAGTGGAGTATGTCAGTGCAGAACAACGTAGCACTACCTTCGTACGGAACATTACATTTCATGATATGCCATAGCAAAACTGCTTTTAGCCCAAGGACACTAGGGTGTAGGACCGTAGGGTCTATTTGCTGCTGATGAAGCACTTGCTGTTGCACCAGAGCGTATATGAGATAGATCACTGCACAGCTTTCGGGCCGTGCAGCACCCGCCGCATAACAAACAAACAAAAACTTAAGGTGTGGCTGCATAACCCCACAGTGTATCCGGTGCTATACCAAACTGTTTGTGGGTACGCAGAAGGAGCTAAGAATGCATTGGGACTGGGCTGGAACGAAAGGAACACACAGAAGATGATGCCAGTTGCCTTTACAAAAGAACCTGATGGGCGAAAGCTGAGCTAGACATCGTACATTCCACAGTCGGCTTTCTAAAGACGTCCACCAATAGCCTCAGTGAACAAGCAGACAACCAAAGGGTAGCATGTAACAGCGGTCATACACGGTCCTCCTGCTTTCTTGGGTGTTCATCTTCTGCTGCATCAGGACCCAAGGCTAGTGATTCAGATAAGTACTCTCAAGGCGGCCCTCCTTAAGCGTTAGGTTTCAGCTCTTGCATTTCTCAAACCTAGCTTGCTGCATCATGTGCTCATATCCCATGTCCAATCTGCTCTACTCAGGGTTTCTTTTGTTACTTAAACTTGCAACTAGCTCACTGCTTCCTTTCATGTTGGATATTTTAACGTCTAGTGTCAGGGCTACATGGATGGAGTGTCCGGCAAGTTTTGGCAGTACGGGGCCATAGGACTGACTAGTAACCGACTTCTAGCCACCTCACCTGAATAGAACTTCCTTTTATGCACAAAAACAGCCCCTTTTTTGGTCTGTGTCGTCAAGGGAGCCACAAACAAGATGTATGCACATGATAGTTGAGAACCCTGCTGTTCCCTTGCATGCACATAATGTCGAAAACAGAACAACATAACTTGCTCGTCACCCTGCATGATACATAGCGCCTGGGTACATTCAGATTACCCCCCCCCCCCCCCCCATGCCCATAGCCCCTGGCTGCCTCCTGGTCTCTCACCTCATACCTCTCAACACCTCTATTAGCACTACTAGGGGTACCGACCCCACACATTAACTCTGAACCCTTCATTAACTCTGAACCCTTCATTAATTCTGAACCCTTCATTAACTCTGAACCCTTCATTAACTCTGAACCCTTCATTAACTCTGAACCCTTCATTAACTCTGAACCCTTCATTAACTCTGAACCCTTCATTAACTCTGAACCCTTCATTAACTCTGAACCCTTCATTAACTCTGAACCCTTCATTAAGTCTGAACCCTTCATTAGAGCCCTTTTTTGATTGCCTCCTAGTCTCTCACCTCATGTCTCCCACATGCCCCAGCTTCCCATTTTTCGCTCACCTTCATGTCCCTCAACGCCTACATTAGCACTACTAGGGGCACGGAACCTGTACCCTACCCCTAAACCCTTCAGGGCACGGAACCTGTACCCTACCCCTAAACCCTTCAGGGCACGGAACCTGTACCCTACCCCTAAACCCTTCAGGGCACGGAACCTGTACCCTACCCCTAAACCCTTCAGGGCACGGAACCTGTACCCTACCCCTAAACCCTTCAGGGCACGGAACCTGTACCCTACCCCTAAAGCCTTCATTAGCCCTACTAGGGGCACGGAACCCATATCCTAAGTCTGAATCCTTCATTAGAGCCCTTTTCTGATTGCCTCCTGGTCTCTCACCTCATGCCTCCCACACGCCCCAGCCTCCCATTTTTCGCTCCCCTCATGTCTCTCAACACCTCTATAAGCACTACTAGGGGTACCAAACCCATACCCTAAGTCTAAATCCTTCATTAGAGCCCTTTTCTGATTGCCTCCTGGTCTCTCACCTCATGTCTCTCAAGACCTCTATCAGCACTGACGTCTCCCCATTCATCACTCGCTGCACTCGCTCCATGAACCTGTCATCAGGACTAACAGCCTCCAACAGCGGCTGCATCCATGACAACCACTGACTAGGACTTAACCACCTGCCAGCACCACCACCACCTTCACCTCCTGCTCGTGCCGCCCCTACACCACCACCACCACCAGCAGCAGCAGGAGCAGCAGCAGGAGGAGGAGGAGGAGCTGCTCCATTTCCCCGGCCACGATCAGGTAGAAGGCTTGCCAAGCCCGTAGGCCCCCGCCTATTGGCGCCGCTGCCGCTAGCTGCTGCTGCTCCTCTTGCTGATGGCCCAGCCCCTTCTGCTTCTGCCATAATGCTGTCCCTTAGCCTGGATAACATGCTGCCCAGACCAGCTGATGGCTGAGGACGAGGGGGACCATCTGCTGCACCTGCTCCTGCTGCTGCTGGTGCACCTGCTCCTGCTGCTGCTCCTCCAGCTGCTGCTGCACCTGCTGCTGCTGCTGCTCCTGCTGCTCCTCCTGCTGCTTCTGGTGGTGGCTGGCTGCTTGAGGGGCCAGGACCCTGGGCTCCTTGAGAATTTGCCCAAGGGCTGCTACCCAACCTGCCAGCATACCTGCGTAGTGCACTGAAAGTCCCTGAGGTCGCCCGAGTGCCCTGAGTCACTGGACTAGAACCAGGAGCACCACTACCACTAGCCGTAGGTGGGGAAGGAGGGCTTTCAAGTTCATTCTCAAGATCACGAATCCTCCTCCCCACGTCCTGCAGCTGCCGCGTTCTTGCACTAGTACCTTGCCCTATTGCTGCTGCTCCCCCCTGAGTGCCAGGAGCAGCAGCAGCAGCACCAGCAGCAGTAGCAGTTGCTCTCCCCTGCTGTTCTTGCTGCTGATCCCTTACCTCCAGTTCTGCTGCTTCATCCGTGCTAGCAGACTCCCAATCTGACCCCTCCTCATCCTCTGACCCTGTACCCTCACTCATACTAGTGTACCCGTCACCCCCACCACTGGCATCCCTGCTGCTGCTGCTGCCTCTGTTCTCTGAGCTGTCCTGGCTGTCCTCCTGCCCCTCGTCCTCTTCAGAAGAGCTGTCCTCTTCTCCCTCCTCGTCGTCCTCGTCGTCTTCTTCTTCATCGCTGTATTCTTCGTCTCCATCATCTACACTGGGCAGTGTAGTGTCCACCACCATCACAAGCTTACCCAGCTGTAAAGCACAGGTGGGTGATACAGGGGTCAGCAGGAGGATGAGCAGGAGGGTGACACGGGGGTGAGACAGAGGTGAGGTTGTTTCATTGACTACCGCTAACCTCCAATGCGCTACATTGTGCTATAGGCAGAGTAGGAGGATGCCTGTTGAGAATAGCTGGCGACTTAGAGCAACCAAGCTAATCGCAAACTAATCCCCCAACTACTAATGGTTCTGTACTGCTATTTGTTTCCATACCCTTCTATCAAGGCACCCCCCGCTGCCACAACTACTTTCCCAGCCACTGTCCTGCCTGCTCTGGTTCCACATGCATCTATTTCCCTCCTAGCAAGTTGCCAGACACAATCTACATCCACTCCAGTCCACAGCCCCAGACCCTATCCATTTCTTTCCCTGCAAGCCCCCAATGCCACCCTTGCCCCCCTCACAAGGCCACCCCTTTTCACCCCCACACCCTTCCAGCCCTCCCTCCCCTCCCATGCCACCCTCCCAGACCTCACAACGCCACCCTTTTCACCCTCCCAGCCCATCTTCCCAGCCCTCCCAAGCACCCTCCCAGCCCTCCCATGCCCCTCTCACCTCCAAGCTGAGCCCCAGTGCTTCCCCCAGTTGAGACCAGAACACCGTGGCCAGTCCATCACACTCCACATCAGCATACCTCTCCATCACCTCATGACAGCGAGGAGCAGCCTCACGGAACAACGGAGGAGGCAAGACCAACTGCAGCAACAGCACCAGCATGATAAGCAGATGTAACATCTGGTACGGAGATGCTCTCGTTTGTATGACGTCCCATTGCAGGAGATGCAACCTGTTGATCTTTACTCCAACAAAAACCAGATTTGGTTGTGAAATGTGACAGCCAGATGAACCACAAGCAGCAGCGCCAACAGCATCGGCAGTGGCACTTAACACTTACTTAATGGGCACATGGACTTCATCTGTTACGACCGGACATGCTATAGCCCAGTTCATACGAGGACTACCAAAAGAGCTGGAGGGTGGTTCTGCAGCCGTGATGCACCCAGCTGCCCCGTCCCTGGCATTTGCGAGGAAAGTTGTCTTATACAACAACAACAGGTTAATAGGCGTCATGCAGCTTTGTTGTGCTGCTTGTTATTAGTCATCATTTTCTGCTTGTGCCCTTTGTTTGCCTCGGCGTCTTTGTCTCGGTTGGTCCTTTTGCTTTCGTGCACGAGCCGCACATACATAAGTTGCAGCTGGTTTGCATCAAACTCCAAGGCAGCCCTGCTTGACATCTCGGGAGACGACCGTAAGGGAGACGACCGTATGGTATGTCAGAATTGTTACATGTACGTTAAGCTGGCCGGTGTCTGTCAATGCATGTTGCAGCCCTGGAAAGCATGACTTCCCACCACCGGCAGGCCCAGGACTGGCAAGATACATAGCAACTACATTATAAGGTGCAGTGCACGAGAGCCATATGTAGGTTAGTAGCAGCAATAAGAGGTGAACTACGGGGCTTTTTGCTATGGTTGGGCGAACTCTTAGGCATTATGAATTACCCATCACATAGCAGTTCCACTCGGCAGGCCAGAAGCAGGCCAGAAGCTCACAGGAGCAGAAGCAACCCTAAACCCTAAACCCGTGTAAATTTGTAATACCGGTACTATGTTTTCGGCTCCTTAGTTTTGTGACTGGAACAGCTCTCGCCCTCAGGCAAACAACAAGGCATTCCTTTTTTTGATTGAAGCAACAACTGCTGCAAGACAGCAGCAGGGCATTGTGAAACATCATCGCACACACCTCCTCTTCTACTCAACCACACTCACAAAACATGCAATGCCTCCAGACACAACCCCACCCTAACAATCCACGAGCGAGGGCAGTGAATTGCTAAAGTGTGTTTTGGGGTTTTGGAGGTTGCGGGGTTTATCCCTACAGCTTAGAAGTTCTAACCGTCACAGTAAAGTGTCATGACCAAGCAGGTGGACCAAGGCTTACCATATGCGTACAGCCCACCCAAGTGCATTGCAAGCAGAAGAACACCTGACATATGGACTGCAATGCTCCCCCGGAGCTGTGCCTGGCCTAAAACCCCGGAGCTGTGCCTGGCCTAAAACCCCGGAGCTGTGCCTGGCCTAAAACCCCGGAGCTGTGCCTGGCCTAAAACCTTGGAGCTGTGCCTGGCCTAAAACCCGGGAGCTGTGCCTGGCCTAAAACCCGGGAGCTGTGCCTGGCCTAAAACCCCAAAGCTGTGCCTGGCCTAAAACCCGGGAGCTGTGCCTGGCCTAAAACCCCTTCATAATCGCCCGCCGGAAAACTAAAGCAACTCATGACACCAACGCACACCCCAGCTTACCTTCAATGCCGCCATGGTTGTCTCCCCTGTGATCTCCACCTGCAGTTGTGCTGCATCATAGAAGCCCTCCCCCACCACCCCCACAATGTGCGCCACCAGCCCCACCACCAGGTCATTCAGCACAGCCAGCGTCCTCCAGTGAACCCCCAACCCTGGTGCCCAGCTCCGGAACCCACGCATCAAGCTGGGCCCCCAATACCCCCTGTACCCCTGACAGATCTGGGGGTTGACATCTGGTATGTGCTCCACCTCTACATGCTCAGCAAAGAAGTGGCCGAGGAGAAGCATGGCAGAGCTCACCTCCCCACGACCTAGAACAGACTTGTAGCAGCAGTACTCTGCTGTGGTGCTGCTGCTGCCGCTGCTGTAGCTAACATGGCTGCTACTGCTACTGCTGTTTGCGGCTTCGTTGCTGTGCCGACCCCCTCTGCTACTGCTACTGCTGCTTGGTTGTGGTTCCCCCATGCGCCGCAGCCTCTTTACAATGTCCAGAGGTTTAGCCACCGCCATGCTAAACCCTGCTGCAAGTGGATGAGGAGCAGCTCCTCCAGCAGCACCACCACTGCCACCACCAGCAGCACCAGGAGCAGCAGCAGCATGAGAACCACCCCCACTACCGCTACCGCCACCTCCACTGCCACCACCAGCAGCAGCAGCAGCAGCAGGAGGAGTACTGGCACTACTTGCCCCTGGCACAGGCCTGACCACTCCAGTGCCCACTGCTGTCCCCATCATTGCATTCATCAGGAAAGTCATACCGGTAGGATCTCCATCATCATCCATATCCTCATCCCTACCACCACCACCAGCAGCAGCAGCAGCAGCACCTGCTCCTGCTCCTGCCCCAGCTGCTGCTCTCGCCCCTCTTCCTCCCCCTCCCCCTCCCCTCCTCCCTCCCCCTCCCCCGCCACTGCTCCCCTGCCGCGGCAGTCTCCCCGCCTCCCCTTGCTCCACAATCCCCCTCATGATTATCACACACCGCATCATGCCAGCCAGCACCAGCCGTGATATTTCCGCCCCCTCTTCCTCTTGTCCCACCAACACCCCCCCACCAAACTCGTCCAGAGCCATACCCACCAAAGCAGCTAGTTCAGACAGCCTCCTGAAGGTCCCTGCACCTAACCCCGCAAGCTCCTCGTGTAGCTGATCCACTTCCCATTCATACAGCCCACGATCCAGAACTGGCTCCCCTTCATCTTCTGCCCCACCACCACCACCAAGACCTAAAAGCGCAAAACCGCCGTCACCACCACCACCACCACCACCACCACCACCAGCAGCAGCAGACCCGTTGTTTCCATGTGCAGCAGCAGATCTTGTGCTTCCCGAGCCATGGCGCCTGCTGCTGCTACTGCTGCTCCCGCCCGCATTGCGTTGACTGCTGCTGCTCCCCTCTTGCTGCCTATCAGCCTTCCAGTGTTCCCGTGCTGCTGTCACCGTGTCCCATGCCCTAATGATGCTGCTATACACCAGCTCACTACTAAAGCCCTGGCTGAAGGACACAGGCTCTGCCTCCAGCAGTTCCACCATACCAATGTTAAGCAGCATCCTCCACGCAGCCTCGATTGCAGGCGACCTCTGCTGCTGCTGGTGCTGCTGTTGCGCTACTGCCCGCCCCCGCTTTTGCCGCCCCTGCTGCTGCTGCTGCTGCTGTATATCTGCTATCTTCTCTTGCAGCTTGTCCAGACCATTTCCAAGCTTTTGCAGCTGTTCAAGACTCATATCTCCCTGCTTCTCTTCACCCCCTTGCTGCTGCTGCTGATGGTCCTCCTTGTTGCTTCCATCACCCTGCATCTGCTTCTTCTGCCGCCCCTGCTGCTGCTCCTGCTGCTGTTCTGCCGCCCCCACCAGCCACGCCAAGCAGCCAGGCGCCCCCAACACCAACTGCTCTGCTGCATCATCCAAGCAACCCCATCCCCTGCCGCTGCTGCTGCTACTGCTGCTGCTTATTGCAGCAACCCTCGTACTGCTGCTGCTGGCAACACTTGCTACACCCTCAGAACCCAAATGCTTCTCCTTTGGTTGCTGTTGCTGCTGCTGCTGTGCTTCCATTCTCCCTAGTGCTCCTGACTGTTGCTGCTTCTGCTCCTGTCCCTGTTCATCCCCCTTCCTTTCTTCCTTCTCCTCCTCCTCCTGCTGCTGCTGCTGCTGCTCCTGTTTCCCTTCTGCCTCAGGGGGTGCTTCCAGATATCTGAAGAGCTTCTCCAGCCCCTCCTGTTTCTCCCTTGCCTCCTGCTGCTGCCATGTCAGCACCCCTTGGAATCCTGCCAGCAGCCCCCCTGGCTCATCACAGCCCCCAGCCCCAGGCGGAGGACAGAAGTCGGCTGACCGGAGAACTTCTGCTGCTGCTTGAAGCTGACTGCTTAGAGCAGCAGCATGAGAAACTGCTGCTTCTGCTGTTCCTGCTGCGTCTCTTGGAGATGAGGTGGCTAGGCTGCTAGTCACAGGTCCAGAGGCTAGCTTG
This sequence comes from Pseudopediastrum boryanum, assembly GCA_963556185.1. Lineage (NCBI taxonomy): Eukaryota > Viridiplantae > Chlorophyta > Chlorophyceae > Sphaeropleales > Hydrodictyaceae > Pseudopediastrum > Pseudopediastrum boryanum. The sequence continues at coordinate 11,116,118 of OY744495.1, forward strand.
GCACAGCTGCTAGTCACAGGTTCAGAGGCTAGCTTGGCACAGCTGCTAGTCACAGGTTCAGAGGCTAGCTTGGCACAGCTGCTAGTCACAGGTTCAGAGGCTAGCTTGGCACGTGCCAAGGCCCAGGGGCAGCAAGGGAGGTGGGTGGAGAGCTGCTCTGAAGGGCCTTGGAAGCTGCAGCCGAAGAGGCGGTTAGGGCAGGTGGCGGAAGCTGGGCAGTTGTGCTGTCTGTGTGACTGCCACTGGTCGCGAGGGATGGGCTGCTTGCAGGCGAGGCATGCGGCGGGCTGTTTGGGGCAGTTGTGGGCGAGGTGGTCCTTCATAAGGGAGAAGGGGATGAGGGAGGGGCATCCGGTTGGGGCATGCTGACAAGGCACTAGGCGTAACTCGCAGGAGGATGACTCATGCTCTTGCAGTGCCCCTCGGGTTCCAGGCTTGCCACAGAAGCGGCAGGTGGCCTTTTGGTAGAGGCATTCATTGTTGAGGTGCTGGGGGAGGTGGCCTCGGGGGATGGTACTGCTGCAGCCTGCAGACTTGTTGGGGCAGTACACTGCAGGGAAGGGCAGGATGGGAGCTTAGCTGCTTTCATGGGTGCTTTGCAAGCCATCATGACATACCCATGGGGCAGTAGACTGCAAGCAGGGGTAGCAATGGGAAGTTCAATGCTTTCTCTGAAGCTTTGTAAGCCATCGGTACTTTTGTGACTTACATGGTTTGCATGCTGTGCTGCAGACAAATGGCGACTGCCATGCTGCTTGGAGAAGCTGATGGAGATCAAGTCCTTTTCAATAACGCCGTCCCCTCTGTGTGATCCCAGCCCTAGCATGCTATGCGGACATTTCGAAACATTAACGAGATAAGAATATGTTACGGTAGTTTTGCTGAGTACCCTTGCTGAGTACCTTTGGACTTGCTGCACCTTGCAACTTACCCAGCAAGGCATCAAGCTGGCTCTGTACGGAGCTGTCGTGCTTGAGTTGTGAGTACCGCAGCCGCTTTCTGCAGTATGGGCATGAGCAGCGCTGTCCGTTCCTCTTCTGCTGCGCAAACCACTTCTCCATGCACTCCTTGCAGAAGCTGTTGCGGCATCCTGGGCATGACCGATGAGTCCTCACGGGATCATGACACACGCTGCATATCAGGCTGTCGGGAAAGCCAGCCTCCTGTTCTACATAGCTAAACTGCGGAAGCTCCTCTGCCGCCCGCCCAGCTCCAGACATGGCCCTGGATTAACACCGGTCGCACGTTTTCTCAAGCACTTTATGGTGCATGTGTCCGCCTCATGCCCATATTCAACATCAAACGCCCCTGGGCAAGCTAGCAAGACTAGAGAGAGGAGTACCGCGCGGAAAGGGCTTGTACCAACAGTGATCTTTCAGGCCTTTGGGGCAGCCAACCAATACACTGGCGATACACTATCCTCACCAGAGAGTGCAGGAGTAGTCCTAGATCGGGAGAAAGCACAACATGCGGCCTCTTCATTGCTTTCGCTGCAAGTGCCAACTTGAGTGCCAACCGGTGCCACGCTAGAGGAACAATGATCACACCCCATTCACAGCGCAGCGGCCTCCTGTGCTATCAACTCTATTGGCCACTGCAAGATCTGCTCTGTCGGTTTGCCTCCATGCGACTCTCGGACACTGACTCACTGAGCATTTGTGCAACTTGCCACTCGTTCAAACCCGGCGCTGTCGAAATCTTTGCAAGAGGTGAAACGTCTCGGCTCCCACAAACCGTGATACGAGTAAGGCTATGCGATCGCTACTTCTATATTCCTGCAGCTATGAGGCAGCCCTACCGCGCAGCACCCCTGCAACCCACCCCGGCCGCGGACTGCCTCGGCTTACATGCAACAACGTTCCAGGATGCTCACGTCCTGCCTATAGCAGCAACATACTGCCTGCAAATGGCTGGGGTGTGTTCCCCCGGTCCATGTGCAGACTTCGAGCTACTACTGGCGGCACTCCTTATGACCACGCAGAATACGAAGCCCTGTTGTCGCAGCTGCTGCCCATGTCCTACAGAGAGCTTGAAACATATCTAACCGACGTACAAGCAAAGCACCAACAGCAGCAGCAACACCATCAGCAGAAGCAGCAACAGACAACTGCCTGGAACATAATCAATAGCAGCAGCTCCACCAGCAGTGACACAGAGCACCACCACCACCACCACCAGCAGCAGCAGCAGCAGTGGCTGGAGGCAGCATGGGTCAGCGTGGGCAGCTACACCAACAATGGAGTAGCTATGAGTAATGGTACCAGCAGCAGCAGCGATAGCAAGCAGCAGCAGCAGCAACGGGGGAGTGCATCTCCCACCGCTGAGCCACCCCTGGTCCTTAGAGCAAGCTTTCTGTTTTGGCTGGCAGCAAAGGAGAAAGCTAGCAAAGGGCAGGACAGACAGGTGATTGCCACCCTGGGGAAGCTCTTATGCAAATTCCCTCATGAGATTACGGGTATAGCTCCGTGTGTGTGTTTTGCCTCTCTTTGGGTGTGAACCCACACCCTGTAATCATTGGGCTTTGCAGTTGTTAATACACCTGGAGCAGATGTTGAAGCACAGCTTGGAGGCAATGCGAGTCACTTTACATAAGAGCAGGATAGCTTAGGGCCAGGTTACAGTTCGCTAAACTTGGCGGATGTAAATACACGGAAAGTCCGGACCCCTCCCCCCCCCCCCCCCCCCGCCCCCCGTTACGTTTGGGGACCCAAGCGGGCATGTTGGAAAATGCTGTTTTCATTGATTATGTTTACTTTGATGTTAAGTACGAGTCTGAACGTGACTGAACGTGGCCAAATGTGGCCTACTGTAACCTGGCCCTTAACCATCATATCAGTACTAGGCTGCCTGTACCACACTTGAGCTGTATAGTTCTTCATGTGTCTTCATGCCTCCCTGTCTCCGGCTCTCATGGTCTCAGCTCTCAGCCTTGCTCTCTCTTTTGACACATACTTAGAAACCTGTTTTAAGTCACTTTGGCGGGTGCTGGCGGCTGTGCAGTGATCTGTCTCACATGTCAATTGCAGGGCTTTGGTGGGTCAGCACAACTCGTATCAACCCTAAACCCTAAACCCTAAAGCACAACTTGTATCTGGTTTGCGACTCTGTTGCAAAGGGGCCCGTGCGCCTTCTGATACCAAAGCATTCCATAACTAACGAGTCTGCTTACTTGTGGTAATGGGTAAACCCTAAACCCTAAACCCTTGACAGTTTCTTGTGTCCTTGGTGTGTGGTCGCAGGTCCTATCAGAGTTAGCAGCTAAGCTGGTCACCATCAGAGAGGCAGAAGGTAAGCAGCAGACGCAGGAGCAGCTGCAGGGGTAGGAGGCACAAGGGCATGATTATATATATTGTTATTATAATTTTTGTTAGATATGCCATAGCAAAAAGTGTCATAGGCCCCACAACTCAAGCCGTACAAAGCTGTCACAAAGACAGCGAGGTGGAGCAGCGAGGCAATAGGGTGGTAGAAGCAGCTGGAGCCACATTTTGGAATTCAGTAACAGCAGCATCAAATTGAGGAGAAGCAGTGGTAGGGCAGAACTTGTAGCAACAGCAGATGAAGCATACCCAATGGTGTGTACAAAGCGGCTCATAGGACTGACTAGCAACCGACTTTTAGCCACCTCGCCTCCATAGAACTTTTTTTACACCTGATCTGGGGCGCTCCCAACTTTATGGGGTTTACAGACCACTCTCCTGGGTTACCACTGCCAGCTGTGGTTCATTGGCTGTGAAGATCTATATTCTTAAAAAAATTATATATAAAGAAAAAAATAATTCTATTATAATATTAAAAAACTATTATATATGCTTTAAAACCTAGGTCAGATGAGAGAGAGTGACATTACATCGCAGGAATCGAACTTTGCTCAGTCCAGCTATCCTCCCTTTTATCCTTTGTCAAGACAAATTATGGTTAGGACGGAAATTGACATTACAAGGACTTCAAGCTGGGTCAGTTCTGTGACAGCCAGGTATAGTTATTACCCATCGAAGATCTGTATGGCAGCTGATAAGGTATCACATGAGCACACACACTAGTTTATGGTTTAGGGTTTAAGGGTTAAAGCCTAGACCCTAACCCTAAACGAGTAAACTAGATAAGGTATCACATGAGCACACACGCCGTCGCAAAATCGATGCACGGGAGCAGCGAAGGAGCATTTCATGGGATGGATATTGGCATCATGTACTGTCCCTTGGCTAAGCTTGTTTCTTTAGTACACAGATGCAAGGCCACCACCTGTATATTGTGTACTGTGTCTGTGTGCCTATGGGCTTAAGGCACTGTCTGTTTGGGCCTATGGCACTTCCGCTATGGCAAATTGTTAACGAAAACACCAACAGACATGTGAGGTTTGGCACCCGCAATAGGGCTGCTATGTCAGACCGACCAAATACACCATTGATTCTACGAATACAGTGTTTTTTATGTTATTGTGTTGTTCTGCTCAGCTGCTGATGTTAGCAATTGCCTGCTTTTTAAACCCTAAACCTTAAATCTTAAACCCTAAAACTCTAATGGTACTGTTTTTGTGTTACTGTGTTATTCTGCTCAGCTGCTGATGCTAGCCGTCACCTGCTTTCTAAACCCTAAACCCTAAAACTCTAATGGTACTGTGTTTGTGTTTAATCTGTTCTGCTCAGCTGCTGATGCTAGCCGCCCCTAAACTCTAAACCCTACTGATCATGTGTTTGTGTTCTGCTCAGCTGCTGATGCTAGCCGGCGCCTACTTCCTCCTCTGGCCAGCAGTCTGGCGTATGCTAACTACACCACATGGCGGCAACAGCAGCAGCAGGTGGGGGCACAACTACCTGATGTGGTGGAGGGAGTGCTGTCTCTGGAAGATCTGTACAAGGCAGCAGAAAGAGAGGTAAGGGAGAGGGGAAGGGGGGGGGGCCCTGAAGGGTAGGGGAGAGGGGGGGGGGGCTGAAGGGTAGTCACGGGTATTTAAAGCTGGTGTTATATGGGGGGGGGGGGCTGAAGGGTAGTCAGTTGTGTTATGCAGTTGTTATATGGGGGGGGGGGGCTGAAGGGTAGTCAGTTGTGTTATGCAGTTGTTATATGGGGGGGGGGTGAAGGGTAGTCAGTTGTGTTATGCAGTTGTTATATGGGGGGGGGGGGGCTGAAGGGTAGTCAGTTGTGTTATGCAGTTGTTGTATGGGGGGGGGGGCTGAAGGGTAGTCAGTTGTGTTATGCAGTTGTTATATGGGGGGGGGGGCTGAAGGGTAGTCAGTTGTGTTATGCAGTTGTTATATGGGGGGGGGGGGCTGAAGGGTAGTCAGTTGTGTTATGCAGTTGTTATATGAGGCAGCGAAAAGGGAGGTAAGCATGAGGGGCACTGAAGGGCAGTCAGCTACACAATGCAGCGGAAAGAGAGGTAGGGAAAGAGGGGGTGGGGTGGGGGGGTGTCTGAAGGCTACTCATTTATACAAGGGAGAGGGGAGGGGGCGGGGCTGAAGGGTAATCACTTATATATACGTACAAAGCAGCGGATAGAGACGTAAGGGAGATGGGGGGGGGGGGGGGGGCGTGATTAGTTAGACAAGGGGCACATGCCTACGACCGGGGAAATGTCATGCATTATGCAGCACGCAACACCAGGTAGCGGGAAGAGTTAGTTGTAGGATGGTGGAGTTGAAGGCGTAGCGCATGGTTGTGGGCTCTATCCAGCCTTACAAGTAGGGATTTAAGGGGTCAATTCTGGTAGATGTAACATCAGGACAGCCACATAAGGAGCAGCAGTCAATCATTAGGACCTGTGTGAACTATTGCAGTGGGAGGGCGCATGACCTGCATGAGACAGGAGTAGTAGGGTTTAGGGTTTAGGGGCGCATCTAAACCCTTAAACCCTAAACCCTAGGAATGCAGTCATGGCCTAAATGATGCTAGGAGGCAATTTAGCACAGCTCTGCCATGCATCGGGCTATTCTCCCTTTTGTATGTAGAAGTGCAATCAACTCCCCACATCCCCAGCATATCTTTTCAGCGTACAATTCCAGCGGCACTCTCTTCTCCTAGGAACTGAATCGGTTCTTTCTTGCATACAGGAGGTCAAATTTCAGGAGTGGCTACAACCCCAATCCAGCAGCAGCAGCACCAGCAGCAGCAGCAGCAGCAGCAGCAGTAGCAGCAAGGCCAAGTCAAGGAGCAGTAGCACGTTAGATGACTTTGCATCCAGGCAGGGTATGTATGGTGACTTGGCAGCTGGCATGATGGCTAGGGTACGTGCTCGTTTCAGTGGTTATTTGGATGATGACGACCAGGAGCAAAACACTACGGCACCTCATGGTCTCTATGCTGCGACTGGTTCCACAGCTGCCAGGAGCAGCAAGCAGCAGCAGCAGGGGCAAGGGGGGCGGGGGGGTACTGCTGAAGCAGAAGGTGCAGAAATTGCCAGCATTAATGAACAGCAGCAGCAGCAGGAGGACGGGGATGGACAGCAAGCTGGAGTGGAAGCTAGTGCTGGAGGTGGTCAGGCTGTGTCAGCAGGTGGTGGAGGGGTATCAGTTAGTCGGGGAGCTGTGAGGGTGTTGTGTGTGTTGCTTGAGGTTGCTGGGTGTCGTGAGGAGCGGGCCATGATGCTGCATGAGGCCTGCCTGCCTCCGGGAATACAGGTGAGAGCTCGGGGGGGGGGGGGGGGACATGAACCATAACACTGAAGCTAGCGGGGTGTTTATTTTGTTTATATTTTATGCCTAAGGCGTGCCTCCGGGAATACAGGTGAGAGTTTGGGGGGGGGGTGCGGTGGGGGGAGGCATAAACCCTAAATTGTAAACTAGCAGGATTTTTGTTTGTTGTCTTTTTATGCATGAGGCTGCCTCCTGGAATGCAGGTGAGAAGGGGCCGGGGCGGGGGGGGGGGGGGGCGAATTCTTAACCTTTAAGCTAGCGGGGTTTAATATCTTTATTTCGGTCTTATGCCTGAGGCATGACTGGCCCTTTCAAATGCAGGTGAGAAGGGGGGGGAAGGGGGGCACAAACCACAAACCCTAAAGCTAATGGGGTTTTGTTTATCAATTCTTTTTTTTTGCCTGAGGCCTGCCTGCCTCCTGGAATACGGGTGAGAGTTCGGGGGGGGGGGGCAGGGAGGAATCTCATATTTTACCGAGCAGTGCTGGATGTGTCATGCAAATGCTGTTCTTTTCATATAAACACACTGCTGGATTGATGGCTATACACGGCTGCCAAGCTTGTCATATCCATTGCTTGATGAAAGGCATGTATGCCTTCTGAAATACAGGTAAGGCAGGGTTTGTGGTGGGAGGCACGCAGGTTAAAAAGTTTCTTCCCAAGCAGTCTCGGCTCTGTGTGTTGAGAAATGCAATTGCCCAAGAGTCTTGCCTCTGCCTTCGTTCCTGTGGGATGTGGGGTGCTGAGAGTGCTCCGCATCCGCACCTCCTGCTCTTCCACTACAAGAAGATATCTGTGATAGATCACTGCATTGAGCTTTCGGGCCGTGCAGCGCCCGCGGCGTAAGTCCATCCACTTTGTTAGTATGTGGAGAGCAGAAATCGGGACAGAGAGTTGAGACTGCTAGAGAGCCAAGGCTGCCAGACCATTCAGAGACAAGGCTACAAAGATGCGCCGAGATGTGGTGGGGCAGGCATGGACACTAGGGGAGCACTAAACCCTAAAAACCTAAACCCCTCAAACCCTAAACCCTAGGGGCAGGCATGGACAGTAGGGGGTCCCTAAACCCTAAAAACCTAAACCCTAGGGGCAGGCATGGACCTGCATTCATTGCCAGCAGTCTCAAGTGTGCCTCATTCTGTGCTTGCCACGCACTAAACAAAGGGGTTGGGATGATGGCGCTGCACGGCTGCAAGGCTCTGCTGTGATCTGCTTCAATCCTCTCCTTGATCTTGCGCCCAAAACTGTACTGCTGCTGTCTTTGTCAGAGCTTGAGGTGTGGGGCGGATGGCGTTTGTGCTATGGCTTTCCATTACCCTAGTGTGTAATAAGAACGTTATTACTTCTGCTGTTGCTATTCCTTGCTTGGAATCATGCTGCTGCTGCTCGGCTGTACGGCCGTGCTGTCCATTGTGATTGGATCCATCCGATGGTGTGTTTAGTCGTTGCGACCTAGCAGCCCTTTGCGGTTGCCACACCCTAAATGTGTTTGTTTGTTTGTTTGTCGTCTCTTATACACTCTCACCCACTGATGATAAGCTCTAAGCAGCAGCTTCTGTTTGCACAGTGACTTCGGGTGTGGGCTCTATGGCACTCTTGCTATGGCATGTCTCATTAGGGTTTAGGCTAAACTGCATGTGTCCTCAACTGCTCTACAGCTCCAGCCCTGAAGGTGTCTGATGCTGCCAGCTGCACCTGGAAGCCATGCTCCCCCAGCCAGTAGCAGATCTTAGCCAGTTTGGTGCTCTTGCCCACACCATTCACACCACAGAACACGATGACATAGGGCTAAACCCTAAACCCTAAACCCTACATTGTGTATATTATTATAACATAATTGACTACCGGGTCTGCCTACTCGCTGGCCATTTGGCTGTGCCATATGGAGGGCAGCAGAACGCCTGCATATTTAGCTCCAACCTTACTGTATAAAGAATGGTAGTGCTGCTGCTGCTCCCGCAGGTTGGTGCTGCCTCTGATGGTCGACCCCTGCTCATCTGCACTACACCAACCAAGCTCATGGCAGCTTGCAAGCATAGGCAACAGCAGCAGCAGCATCAGGAGCAGCAGCAGGTCCTTGAGCACTCAGGGGAGGAAATCGCGGTTGTGCTGGCTGAGACGATGGAAGATGTTGAGGATTATGACAAGCATGTGTTCAGCCGCCTCAGTCCTTTGGAACGCTATGGGAGGAGCGCGTTCTGAATGGTTCATTGTAGTGTCGTGTTTGTGAACGGAATGCAATGCCCTATTGTTAGTACAGGCGCTGATCTTCAATTCGGCTCATTCTCGGCCTGGGTACCTTGTGGTGTACAAACCGTAGATGGATCAAATCTGGACCATACATATGATACTAGTCCGAAGGATGTGAACGTGCGATAGAATCTCTTGGCTGTCGGAGCTTTGCAGTACGGCAGCAGTACGGGAGGCAAAGGCAACGGCTTTCTTCATTGCACCAATGCCTTTCCTCTCTTTCCGATAAAATGTTTTTGGAGACTGTGCTGTAATAGTGCCAATCCACCTACTCCTGGGCGCAGAAGGATAATACCCCTTCTGCATCCCTCTTGCAGCCCTCCAGCGTCCGTGAGATCTGGAAAGTCACGCAGCTTAATTCTGGCTGGGGCTGGCCTTATAAAGCCCCACACTGCTAATGTAGTCTTACAGTGGCCAGTAGGTAGCAGCTTACGATCCAGTGCGCAGCACCGGTGTGGCAGGAACTAGCACTAAGCAGTATGCCTGCTCCAGGGTTGGAGTATTTCACTGCCTTGCTCGGTGGCGTAGCTATCCAGCAACACTTTAACGGCCGCAGAAGCACGGAGCAGTACCGTATTCTCCAGATGAAGATGCGTGAATACGTCGCCGACGTCTCGGACAAGGAGGCAAAGCTGAAAAGCTACGTACAGGAGCTCGAACGGAACAAAGCCACGATAGCCAAGCTCGAAGTAGAAACGAAGCAGTACAGGAAAGAGCTAGACGGCTTCAAGGACTTGACATCGAGCCTAGAGCAACAGCGCGTCCGAGATGGTCACGTGGCTCAGCAACTTCTTCAGGAGGAGCAAGCCAAGATAGCAACGCTTCAGCAAGCAGAAGAGAAGTTGCAGCAGATGCAAGCAGAGAAGCAAACCTTGCTCCACCAGTTTACGACCTTGCTGCAGCAGAATGACTCCCTTGACATGCAGCTAGCTCACAAAGAAGTGGAGCAAAGCACCTTGGCACATCTCCTGCTGGAGCAGCAGAAACAGAACCAAACCCTGCAAAAGAAACTCTCCCAGCAGCAGGCGCAGCAGCAGCACCTCACTGCTAATCTCCATGCTCTGCAACAGGAGCAGCAAGCAGCAGCTTCCATCCAGCAGCAGCAGAATGCCTTGCTCCGCCAGAAACTCAACTCCATGCAGAAGCGCATCAAACTTCCAATCCTAGCCATCGGCAGCATCTTATCCTTGTATTGGTACGAGCAGCAGCACCAGCAACAGCCACAGCAGCGAACTGAGCAGCTGGTTGGGCACCCAGGCTTGGGTTCAGGGCTTGGCGGGCAGTCTGGGTTGGGTCTAGGGCTTGGTGGTGCTAGGGTTCAGGAGCTACAGCTGCTGGAGGAACTTGAAGGGGCTGTAGCAAGTGTTGCTGCTGATGGTACGCAGCTGCTGTCAGCCTGGGAGGAGGAGGACAGGAGTCTGGCAATGGCAGCAGGAGGGTGGTGGGGCTGGAGGGTGGGGAGGTAAAGGGGCTTGGGTTCAGGCACTAAGTTGCTATGGCTGCATCTCTAAGGCTGGTGCTAGGCTTCAGTAACGGAGCCTTTTGCTTGCAGGGTTGGGTTGGTGGTGCCAAGAGACTGGGAATGCAAAGAACGGGCTGGGGTTGGGGGATAGGCACTTCTGCGGTGACCTGCGGCGCCAGATGTGTGCTGATGGGTTTGCGAATGTGAGATACACACGCAGGGGCATGGTTTAGCGCACTACCGGTAGTCTAGCAGGAGCAATCAGAATTTGCTCCGTTCTTGGGAAGCTGTTGGAAAGCCATTGAGGCCACAAGCTGTGGGTTTAAACCCTGTTAGCAGTTGCTGCCACAGGCTCAGCAGGGAGGCTGAGGCTGCAATGCCACAGGACCAGGACGAGGGGGGGGAGGGTAGGCAAAAAACCCCTAAACCCTACACCCTATCATCTTTGTAAAGGCATGTATTGCTGTACTGATGTTATGGGCTTAAGGGCTATGAGCGGGGATTTAGCTAGGACTGGAATGAGGGCTCAATAAACCTCTGATCGTGCTGTGAAAGCAGGCAGCCTGCTGTGACTTGTTTGAGTGGGTATGCAATTTCATGAGAAGCTTCCAGAGGTAGATTTGGCTTTGACACATTTTGTCTGAAGATGCTGATTATGTTAAGAAGGATCAGGAGCGGTACTTCAAGCAGCAAGCGCTGTTTGCGGAACATGCTCTAAAAGCTGGTAATCTAGCCGTGTTCCACAAGCATGTCCAGCGGATCTTCAAGGAGCAGCAGGGCAGTAGCTCTGCTGCTCCTACAGCTGTGCTAGGGGGTGCTGATGGCAAGCAGCTGTTCCAAAGCAGGGAGGAGGTGGTGAAGTGCTTTGCTGAGCACTTTGCTGATGTCCTCAACTGCCCTGCCAAGCTCGACCAGCAAATGCAGCAGACCATTGAGGAGTTAGTGCAGAAGATGGAGGCAGGGCAAGGTGCAAACCAGCAGAGTGAAGCAGCAGCTCAGCCACCTACTGTGCAGGAGGTTGAAGAAGCTGTCTTTGCCTGTCGTAATGGGGCAGCTCCTGGGGTTGATGGTATCGCAGCGCCTATGCTAAAGCTCAGTGGGACCATGCTGAAATGGTTGCACAGGGTCATTGTGGCGGTGTGGGAGTCAGGGAAAGCGCCAGTGGAGTGGAAACGTGCACTGTTGGTGGCACTGTATAAAGGCAAAGGAGAGCGCAAAGTGAGAGATAGCTATAGGGGGATAAGCTTGCTAAGTATACCGGGGAAGGTGTTTGTCTTGGTCATTTTGGCTAAGATCAGTTCTCATATCGATGCACAACTGCTTGATAACCAGTCTGCTTTTAGGAAGGGGAGGGGCCTCACTGATGCTCTGTTCACCATACGCCAGGTCATCTCTAAGTCTGTAGCATTCGATCAGCCTCTATTCATGGCTTTTGTGGATTTGCGTAAGGCATATGATTCTGTACCGCGAGACACGCTATGGCGCATCCTGCATGTGTACGGGGTACACACAAAGCTGATAGAGTTGCTGATGGACTTGCATACTGGCACACAGGCTGCTGTTAGGATGGGTGGTGTGGTGTCTGAGTGGTTTGATGTGCATGGCGGGGTGCGGCAGGGATGTGTCATTGCTCCCTTGCTGTTCAACATCTACATGGACTTTGTGGTTCGGCAGGCAATGGCTCAGATGCCGGAGGGATGTGGGGTGAAGCTAGCCTATCATGCAGATGGGAAACTTGAGCGTGATGGGTGTGGTAGTGGTGGGTGTGTGGAGCTGTTGTCTGTTCTGCTGTATGCAGATGATATGGTGTTGCTAAGTCCCAGCAGGGAGGAGTTGGTGGTCATGCTGCAGGTGATGGACAAGGTTGCTGCTAGTCTTGGGTTGCGCATCAATGCAAGCAAGACTGAGATCCTGTCCATTGACAAGGATTGGAAGGAGGGGGATGTGCCAGTGCAGCAAGGACCAGAGGTGGTTATCAGTGAGGGTGTGGTAAAAGAGGTGTCACAGTTCAAGTACTTGGGAAGTGTGCTTGTGACTGATGGCAGGTTGGATGTGGAGTTGAATATCAGGAGGGGTAAGGCTGTGGGGAGGTTTAAGCAGTTTGAAAAGATGTGGGGTACCAAGCATCTGTCATTGGCTACGAAGGTGAAGTGTTACAAGGCATATGTGTTGCCAATTCTGCTGTTCGGGAGTGAGTGTTGGTCCCTGACCAAAGTGCAATCGCAAAAGCTTGAGCGGGTGCACTCTAGCTGCCTTAGGAGCATCCTGGGGGTCAGGTTGTCAGATCGGCACACCAATGAGCATATCAGGAAATCATGTGGGGTAGCCACCTTGTCAGCATACATCACAGCAAATAGGCTGAGGTGGCTGGGGCATGTGGGCCGCATGGAGGAGGGCAGGTTGCCGCATATTGCGTTGTTCTCTTCATTACATGGTGACATGACGAGGCCAGTGGGTAGGCCTCGCCATACCTGGGAGAAATGCGTGTGTGCAGATCTGAAGGTGCTTGGTCAAGATGAGGGGAGCTGGGAGGCTTCATGTCAGATTAAGAGTGCTTGGAGGAAGAGGTTGTGGGATCTTACGCACCCTTGGGAAAGCCAACGGTTAGTGAGGTGTAGAAGGCGCACTAAGCAAGCTATTGATAAGCATGTGGAGCGCTATGTGGTGCCTTTCAGTGGCTGGGAGGATGGTGGTTCACCAGTACCTAGGTGGTGGGAGCCACCTCCAGCCCCTACTAGGGTGGTGCTTGATCCTGCTGCCTCCCCGCCACCCATGTGTGATGGAAGTGGAGCAGGTTTTGGGTTTTAGTGGTGGTGTTTGTTTCCCCTTGGTGTGCACGCCGTTGCATCTAGCCTCAGCTTGTGTGTGGCAAATCCACCATCGGTTGTGTGGCTTCGTGATTGTGATCAGGAGCCTTGTGTTTGTGGCCTAGGTTTGTTTGGCCATTGGCATTGCTGGTCTTGCGTTTTGATTGATTGATTGATTGATGCTGATTATGTGGAAGCGTTTGCTTTTGCTGAGTTGAAGCTTGGTTGTGTCAAGGGTAAGGCCAGTTTGTAACCCATATCTAATTGGTATGCGATTGATGTACCATTATGACATGTTTTGTAAATGAGAGCTTTTTGGTAAACATACTTATGTGGCATGCACCGTGCAGCCTGCCGTTAGAGTGCCGCTGTTTGTTGTGTGGGATGGAATGTCACAGTGCATGCACCTACTGTGTTGTAACCACTCAACGTTGTCCCCAATTGGGTGTGTGCGTTGCAGTGACATGAATGTAATAATTGTATGATCTATGGTGTCGAGTGATTACCGTCTCCCTACCCCTCCATAGCAGCATGAGGAGCAATACCAGCAATACCTTCCTGATTCATTCATGGTCAATGTATGTGCGTGGGCCGGCAATGGCTTGTAATCAATCAAGGACTGGCTGATGTGCGATTGTGGAGCTGTTCTAGTCGATATGCTTGTATAATATGGGTGGTTTGAGTTCATTATAGATCCTGATGTTGCAGTGCGTGTACTTAATCATGTCTGTGAGTTAGATGCAGTGACACAGATGCAGTAGTAGTGAGTGTACTGCTGGTAGCATCAGCATGTCCATGGCAAGGTTTAGGCGAGGTACATGGAGGCATGACCGTGAATTTGCCTGATACTATGTTGGCCGGGTTCCTATCAGCCATTGCGGTGCTGGTGGTGTTCTTTTGTTCTATGAGCAGAAAGTTGTGAAGTTAATCTAGTGCTTCATGGTGGCATGAGTGAGCATGGATCTGCTCCCAGTGAACATTCACAATGCTCTGTTTCTGGCTTTTGAATCAGTTGGACCTGCAATGGCAAGTACTAAGTCAATCCTTACACGTACCATTGGTGATGTCGATGCACAAACCTTGCGACGAAGTGGCGATAGTAGACTGGGGTTTGTCGTCATTCGGTTGTCACTCGGTTCGTCACCGGGCGTCCCATACTGTATGTTGCTCCGGATATACACTCTTCTTCACGTCGTCGCCGTTCTCCTTGCTGTTTAGAGCTAAAAGCATATTGAAGACATCGGATCTATGCTCCGGAGGGCCTAAGTGATATCGAGTCAGCTACAGGAGCTTGGAGATGCTCTTTAACATATTGTCTGCCTCTTGACAATTTCGATGGCAGCCCAACTCGTTATAGCTACAGCTGCAACCGTGCTCGCATTATGCATTTTGCCAGTTCTGCAGTGGGTGTACAGCTGGTGGCGAACGTACAGGTTCCTGAAAACCTCTCCCATGCCTGGCCCACCACCCTCCGGCCTGATCGCAGGTAGGACCCACGCGTTGCTTCGTGCGTTATACTAGCAGGGTATGGGGCTGGCAGAGCATCGGGTTGACAAGCCAGTATTGTACTGCTAATGACAGCTGGTGTCTTGGCAGTACATCATAGCAGCAGCTCAGAACACTCCAGCAAGTGGCAAATTGCTCTGGATCTGTCCGCTAGTGGCCTGCGTTTAATGCTTCGCATGCCTTTGGCCACTAAAATCACCCCTGCAGGCAATGCACAGCAGAGGAATAAATGCATCAATACTGGGAGACCACCATGACATGGAATCACCCATAACAACCTGTGCTGTGTTATTGCTCCTTGCAGAATATATACATTGCTTCTGGCTCACCATGCCCTCCTTCATTGACCCACCCAAATCTCCTCTATGCTGCGTATGTATGCAGGCCATGCAGAAGACTTGGTTTCGGAGAAGATCTTCTCTACTCTTACTGACTGGACCATCAAGTACGGCCCTATCTTCAGACTTCAGATACTCAATGGGCTCGTGATTATGGTCACAGACCCAGATGTGGTGCAGCACTTGCTTCGCAAACCCTCAGACACCTACCTGCCCAAAGCTCGTGAGCTCTACAATGAGCTTGAGTTTGGTACCAAGCCGCACACAGCAAGCATTCTCACGGCCTCGGATGGTCCCTACTGGAAGGCGCTTAGGCAGGGCATTGCACCCTGCTTCAGCATCACAAACCTCAAACATGTGAGTGCTCTGAAGAGTATATTGTTCCCCCTTGCTTCTTCCGTGACAGTGTTTGATGTGTGGGGCCTATAGCACTAATGGCTTATCATAGAATATGGTGTATCATGAAATTTTTCGTTTATGAAAATTCATGCTGGGGCTTATTTGACCGCATGCAGCTCATGTCCCTCTTAAGGCTGAAAGGAGTTGGACTGGCTGAGCCATGCTAGTGGGAAAGGTGGGAAAGGTGGCCCTCGCTTAGTAGGCCTACTTTCTCATTATACGGCAGACTTGGATGGTGACTGTGTGCATAGACTTGATTGACACACTGCGAGTCCAAGTCGGTTGGGCTGGCGTGCGTAAACTAGCAAGGGATTCAGGAGCGCTGGTGGCAGCTAGTATGAAACCCTGGGACATGAGCTTAGAGAGAATTATGCCGCTGTAGCCTAAGTTGCCTCCTTGTGGTTGGCTCTGCCCTCACCCGTGCCCTACTGTGATATTGGGCTGTTTGGTGCTCTCTAATCTTTAAGCGGCATATCAACCTGGCACGGGACGCCCTTGGAGATTGGGTACAGGTAATAAAAGCAGGGTAGAGTGATGCGACCAGAAAAGCAGGGTCTGTCATGCAGTGCTGGAACGAATAAAACAGGGTGTAGCGAACAAAGCAGGTTGCAACCACCACCCCAACGCCTTTGCACGCCCTTGGTAAGCTTTGTTTTTGGTACCTGTAATCGTTGATTGGCCGTCCAGATCCTCCTCACATTGTGGGACTGGTGTAAGATGGTCAGGACATGTAAACAAGGAGGAAAGGATGTGGCTGTCCGACTGGATTTTCAACCTACCTAGGGGAGTCCTGCCTTGTCTGCATCTTAGTGTCTGGCTTTTGCATGTGCTTCAAAACATCTGGATGTGCTGTTCCTGCCAGTTTTTTGCAGGTAGCCTCGCTTTTCAGAGTGACGGCTCGCAGCTCCCATGACTGTACTGCGAATATGTGCGTTCCTTTCTCCTCAACACACTAAAAAACTGCTGAGTCATTCGGCAGAGTGTGCACAGTCCCAGGATCGTGCATTGTTCTATCTCATATGTTATGTGGTTGGAGTCATGCTTGGGTGCTGCACGGCCCAGAGGGGTGTGCAGTGGTCTCTCTCTTAACATGTATGATGTATGTTCCTGTGCTCCCAGGTCTTCCCTCGGTTGCAAGCTTTAACCCGCACAGCAGTGGATGTGGTTGCTGCTACTGCTGCTACAGCTGCTAGTGAGGTGGATGTAGCAGATCTTGCCAAGCGTGTCACTAGTGACGTTATGGGAAGTATGCTACTCGGCCAGGACTTTGGAGGCATGGACATGAGGTAAAGGGGGTTTAAGGGTGTAGGGTTGGAGTTTAGGCCTAGGGTTTAGATCCTAAGATCCCTAACCTTAGACATGTGAGCAGGCCCTACTGCTGCTGTTTGCTAGCAATGTTTTAAGCAGTTTAGGACTTATCATGCTAGAAGACTGTCGACCCCGGAGGCAAGATACCGTAGCACTGTTTCTGTCGGTGCTACATGATACTTACAGACTGATGCCAGAGGCAATCTGCACCTGTGATCGCAGATTGTACGCCACAAATGGTGTGTGCGTGAATGTAACCATGTAACCATTTCAGACCTTCCAGCCATCCCAGTATTGCTTCCCGGCCAATGCTGCATCCTTCAGTGCCTAGCTCTGCATGCTTGAGTGACTTGGGGTGCCACCCCCATTAGCTGACATGACCCAATTAAGTTTTATACATGACTCGGTACAGACTACTTAGAACGTGGCTGGTACGAAGGTCCCTGCCCATCTTTGTGGGACCCCCTTTACCCTAAACCCTCCAGCATTATATTAAACCCTCACACCTTCAATATTTGTTTGTTTGTTTGTAAACCTGGCTATCTTAATTGACCTGTTCTCCGCTGACCCTAAACCCTTGTCGACCCCCTCAGGCCTGAACCCTACATGGACATCTTCCGTCAAATGCTAGTGGCCATCCACCATTATACCACCAACCCCCTCCGTGGGTTTGCAGTCTGGAGTCCCCATGTGCGCCAGGACAACCATGTGCTTCAGACACATGATGAGATGCTAGGGGAGAAGCTAGCTGCGGCATTGAAGGCAGTGCCTGCGGAACATACCATTGCAGGTGGGGTAGGGTTTAGGGTCTAGGGTCTAAGGTTAGGGTTTAGGGTTTAGGGTTTAAAGCCGGAAGCTCTAGGTGTGGCCATCTGGATTTGCACAGATGGACTAGGGCTCTTAATTCTCTGTAGGGATGTATCGTAAATATTACGTTCCCCCCCCCCCCCCCCCCAGTGGGTACTAGATGACAGAGTCTTGCGTTGAGTACGTTGCCATTTTTTGGTCCTGGTGGGGTTACTTACATGGGGCTTAGAGATGGAAGTGGGTGGATGCATTAGGTGCTGCATGATGGAACTGCTCCTGGTGGTGGGTGTGGGGGTGTGGTGGGAGAGGGGAGGGGGAGGGGGGTTTTGTGGGGGGGCCTGGGGTTTGGAAGGTTGGTTCATGGTTGTTGATGGTTTTGTTGTTTTATTTGGGGGGGGGGGGGGCGAAGTGGTTGCTTCTGGTTGTGGGGGCGATGAGGGGTGGTTGGGGGGGGGGGTGTGGAGTGTGGGCCATGCCATGCTGTGAGCCCGTGTGATCTTATGCATGACAAGAAAGCTATGAGCCGTCCTGCAGGTCCTTTTGAATTGATCAAGGGGAAGAAGAATGCAGACTTTGCGATTGTATTGATAGGTGCAGGAAGAATTGGGGCTACCTAATGAGGGGGTCCTGTTATGATGCAGGGCCATTGGCATAGCTGGTCTTGCGTTTATGAGATAAACGGATTGATCAGATTATTAAATTGTTTCATTGATTAAACTGCTGCCTGTTGTGCTGGAGAGCATCTGCTCAAGGTGAAGGACCCAGCCACACAGCTCTTGATTGATCGAGTGATTGGATACTTGATTGATTTATTACTTGATTGATTGCCTGCTGTCGTGCTGCAGGGCATCTGCTCAAGGTGATGGACCCAACAACAAACCAGCCCCTCAACCAAGCCCAACTAAAAGCAAACCTTGGCAT